>VZRN01004857.1:1319847-1329847 GCA_013397935.1 Dasyornis broadbenti
ATCCCTAGAAACTCATCCCTCTGTCTCTTCCTTTCCCTCTTTATCTTTTAAATGCTGTATTGACTTATGGTATGTGAGCTGTTAAAATCATGCAGACTTACAAAGATCTTCATTTACAAATGCAAACTGAAGCAGAAAACTTCTGACTTTTAAAATCTTTGATATTTAAATTACATTTTCATATGTATAGAAATAGTTCAGTAACACCATTTTAAGTAATCCTTTAGTTCAACTTTAGTCTTCCTAGTCTAAACATTTTTTTTTATTTCTCCAAAGTTTATCTGGACTTTTTCAATATGATGTATGTCAAGGAATCAGCCTAAGTGATAAAAGCAGGAAGGGAAAGTCTGCATCACTCAGTATTTATATTGGCAAGAGCCGACAATTTTATAAAAGAAAAACAAACACTGAGGTTGTTCATTTCTGAAATGAAATCAGCTTCACTTCATTTCTCTCAGGAAAACATCATCACATGAAATGATATAAATCAGTATTGATATCAGTAAACTTCAAACTAGAAGAGACAAATGCACTCTCAGCACAGTAATTCAATGGCTCTGAGTCAAGTTTACTGTTGTCTCGTTTCTACTAATCATTGTAAAAATTCCCTGTGAAATAATTATCCCTAAAACAATCAAGACAGTATATCTCTATAAAGGAGAGGATCGATTTAACAACAAACTCTAGATTTATCTGTATTGATTAGAGGGCATTCAGTGTAATTTTAGTGAATTATGTTTGGCTTTCATTTCCCAGTAGAAATTTTTCTTGTGATGATCAAAAGGTAAATTACAAACTACTACATGGTCTTTTGTGTGCCACCTACATAACATCCAACTATTCCTTTTCAAAGAAACATCGATGTAAGAAAGGAAAAAATATTGGGGATTTTTTATACATGATATCTTACTATAAAAATCATATGACTGAGTTTATAGCACTTACCTAAGAGCCTGATGTCATCTTCTCAATTCATTAATACAGAAATCAGGACTGCACTAAAGAGTCTGTGCTAAAGGAACAAATCCAAGATCATCTTATGAGAATAGAATTAGAAAGATTAAGAAAGTAATATGATTTTTCTTCTTAAATAGGAGTAATTTCAAAGGAGCTGTTAACACTTTCATGTCTGAAACTTCCTTACTGACACAAGGGAGAACTAAAGGAATCAGACAGATTCAAAGACAATTTAATGTAGCTGTAAGTCTGACACCACTGCTGATATAATTTAATTGAGAACTAATTAGAACTAAGAAGGCTACTTATTTTGTCAACTGCACATGTGTTAGTTCCAGTCATTTTTAATCCAATGTAACAAAGATAAAGAGTCTAACTTACTTTGTTTAGTTAATAACATTAGGCCAGAAGGATCACCTAGTCATTTCATGTTACCCAATACATTGCTAATATAAACAATGTCTAATTACAGTGACTACATACTCCCATGAAATGACCAATTAGAACATTTGCTGATTCTACATGTTCACTGTTAAAGACATTTCCACAGGCTTTCTGTGGCTTGTATTCATAAATTCTACCCCAGCTGGTAGGAAGAATAAGAGCACAACATGACAGGAAAAAGTTTTTAAGTGGCACAAAGGACATTTAAATTCTGAGACACAGTTTCCATGCAAAAATACATCAAATTAAAATGCACTTTTTATTATTCTCTAGGAATTTATAATGTTGCACATTTATATGCTCTTCCAGCTGAATCAAGCAGATCATACGGTGTATTCAAGGCTCATATGATAAAGAGGGCATGTGTTAGCATTTTAATATTTAGACCAACAAATTTAAAGTGATTTGAATTCCCTTACAAAGTTGATCCTTTGACTGTAATCAGTAGCTGGTGTGAATTATGCCAGAGTAGTCTCCTATTTGTTTTTGTTATTTTACTGATGAGTCAATAACTGCCCCTGAAAATATTAGTCCAGCATGTACCAATGTTTTGTAAAGAGGCAAAATCTGACGATACTGACAGCATGTGTTAAACTCAAATTAAAATCAAAATGGAAAAATACAACAAATGAAAACAAACTCTTCCTTGTTTAAAGAAAAATTGCTGACACTGTAAAAATTGCTTTTTTTTAATGATTGAATTATTATCCCGTAAGTAATCGTGCTGAAAAATTAAGGTAAATAACAGTACATCAGTATGTGCATTACCAAATCTAATTAACACAAAGTATTAGAAATACTGGAAACAATGAGACACAGTTATCTAGACAACTTCAATAAAATAAATCAATTTACAAAGATTGCCATCAATGCATACATCACAATCAAATAAAAATTGGATACTGCAAAAGTATCTGGAAGTGTTGATGTTATTAATTGCTCTGCAGGTGTCTAAAATGCATGGCTGTCACCCATGTCAGTGCAAGTCTCAATCCTTCTCTCACTTTGGTGAGTTCAAATGTTGCCACTCAGGTCAGTGCAGTAGTGCCAGGTGCTTTTCCTATTCTTCTTAGGCAATATCCTAAACAATATAAATCTACTTACATGAAAGTTTTTCCTTTGAATAAAAGGCAGAATGATACTCTGTCTGACCACT
The DNA here is from genome assembly GCA_013397935.1 of Dasyornis broadbenti. Classification (NCBI taxonomy): domain Eukaryota; kingdom Metazoa; phylum Chordata; class Aves; order Passeriformes; family Dasyornithidae; genus Dasyornis; species Dasyornis broadbenti. Next base: position 1,322,405 of record VZRN01004857.1, read on the forward strand.
AGAATTATTTGAGAGAATTAAAATGTAGCTCAAAACCCATATCATGTAAATAATTACAATTTGCTACAAGCTAAAAAAAAAAAAAAAAATTAACAAATGTTCTCTTAAATGAATTGGTATATACTGAATGTGTGCTACATTGTCTTGTCCAAGATATTTAAAAATGAAATATATGATAAACTTTGTCTTATTGTAATTAGATTAATAAAAGAAAGTAATTAAAAGACTCCTACTTTTTTTTCTAGAAGAAATGAAAGAACTAGAAATTATTTAACAATCCAGAAAAGAATCAAAGCTTTTATACAAAAAACAATCCTTCGAGCTGAATTGCAATAAATCAATAAGATGGTTATTTTTCAATAGGTAATAATTGTCTTTATATAAACCGAAAATGTTGTTTGGGGTGATTAATATACAATGCCACATTATGCATTTGGGAGTGTCAATGCATAATTCTTAGTTCTAATGTTATTATGTAATTGAGAGAACATGTTCATTTGCCCTAATAACTACTAAGATGCACTTAATAAAATGAAATGTAATAATACTTGTAATTTAATCTATTCATGGAAGTAATTTTAAAAGTCTAGCATTCTCCTTAATGTGGATAACATTCATAATTTATAAAGTGTTGTGATGCAGAATTGACAATGCCATTGTTTTTTACACTTTGAGATGAATCTGCAGGCTTCATTATCTGCATACCAACCTCAGGATTATGAAGGGCAAACAAAAGATAATTAACACCAGAAACAGGCAAATGCAGGAGATACTGAGTGAGGTTTTTCATTTAATGTAGAACCTTTGAAAACTGGGAAGTGGAATAACAGTTAAAAATCTCTTTTCTTCTCCCTTTGCAGAAAACTATTCCAGTATGTTTTCTTTCCTACGTTTTAAATATCATGGTTTTTGCTATAAAACAATACTGGCATGCTCAGTGTTAGATACATTCAGTAAATTAATGTGTTAAGTAATTTTTCCAAAATACTAAGTGTTCATTTTTTGTGGTGGTTTTTTTGTCTAGAACAGTAGATGAGTAACTATGATATACATTTTCAAATTCGATAGTTTCACTTGCCCACAGCAAATCTGTAAATAAATCACTTAACTTCTCCTTGCCTTATTGTGCCATTCTGTAAGGATTAAAAGTTCTACTACACAAATTTGATTTAATGAATAAGATATATTTTTATGTTAATAGCTTGTAGGAAAAAGTATGTGAGACTGCCTAGGGCATTTTTAAATGTACTCACAGCAGAACAATAAAGGTTTACTAAATGCTGATATAGATCTGAGAGAGTATATTTCAATCAGTAAGAATCACTGATGTTTCTTTTTAGTTTTTTGAACAAGAAATCCTGACTATGATTCTGCATTGCACTCAAAAACATATGCCATTTAACTAATAATTTCAGAAATTATCCAGTGAAGATCCTCTCCAAAGAGAACCTTTTGAATGCAAGGCAAAGAAGCATTATATGGTTGGACTCTAATCTGTGAATGAATACACATCTACAAAAAGTCCAGGCAAAGTCATTTTACAAATGGAAATGCAGGACAATGACATTCAGAGTTTTACACAACTTACAGATGTTGATGACAGTCCTACTCCCCACCCATTAGCTACATAAGAAGTTCCTGTTACAGGGAAATGTGATTATTAACCTCCGAGCTATCCATGAAAGATTCGACCATGTGTGTTTAAAGATCTTGATGTATTACCATATCTTCTCTTTTTACAACTTAGAACTGGAGATGTCTTTTAAGTAACTAATCTAAAAATGATGTGCAATTAGTAGGAGCTTGTTTTCCACCCAACAGAGAGGACTGAGAGCAGTCTACACAGGAATGAGGGTTACACACTAAGATTCAAGCTGCAAGACCACTTGATGAGTCTTGTTCTCTTCCAGAAGGCCTGATGCCAGTTATAACGGTTCCTCCATTATCAGGGTTGTCCCTTATTCCTACTGACCAAACCTTTTTCCTCTTGGTCCTGATTCAGCCTGGACAGTGGCAGGGGCCAGAAGGTGCGTGGGACAGGGAAGCCTGTATAAGCACACTGCACCCTGCCAGAGGCTGGAGAGGCTGAGGCCCAGTGCTCTCTCCATATCCTTGGTACAGTTTTCACTGCCAGAGAAATATTGAAGTGCCTGACATCCCACAGCAACTGTGTGGTTGATGATCAGTTCAATATGAGTGAACAGCGTGCCCTTGAGGACAGCAGGGCATGGGTACCCCAGGGTGTGCCAAGCACAGCACACATAACTGCGTTGAAAGAAGAGGCTGTCTCACTGGGCTCAGCCTCGCCTCAAAAACTCTGCAGTTTTGGAAAACATAATACATTATAGTATGTCCAAAGGAGGGCAGAAAAGATGCCAAAGGGACTAGAGGGCAGGACTTCTGAGGAGCAGATTAGGATATTTTGTTTATTCAGCTTGGAGCAGAAGAGGCTGCAGAGTGGTCTAATCCCTGTCTACAGCTTCCTTATGAGGGGGAGCACAGAGCGGGGTACTGATCTCTTCTTTCTAGTGTCCAGTAATGGAATGGATTAAAGCTACATAAGGGGAAATCCAGACTTGATATTATGAAAAACTTCTTCACTGAGGGAGTGGTCAAACATGGGAACAAGCTCTTGAAGAGCTTGGTCATGGTTCCAAGACTCCAGCTGGTATTCAAGAAGAGTTTGAATGATGCTCAGCTTCATGGTTTATATTTTTTTATGTGGTTTAACTTCTAGGTTGTCATATGTGGAGGCAGGATTTGGAGTCAATGATACTCATGGGTCCCTCCCAACTCAGGATAATCCAGGAATCTATGATTCTAAGTACCAGGACTCTCAGGCACCGAGTTGCTATTCTTTGACTAGGTGTCATTCTAGTTTCTAGATACTTCTGAAAAATAGAGCTCCAGACTTTTCCCACGCTCAATGGAAAACTTGAAAATTTAGGAAAAATGAAGAATCAAGATGCTAAAACTCCTAAGTGCTATGGGGATCTAATTTTTTTTTTTTAATTACAATTCCTTTTTTAAGGAAATTGGCTTCAGTTCTGCAAATATTTGTATAAAAGCTTTTTAACCTAAGGTCTTTAAAATTAAATGTACCATGTCCAAAAGAGACCATGTCCATCCCTTTAAACTAATAGAGAATATCAGTTCCCTCCCATAAATTTATTTATTTAAAAGCCCCTGTCCTTTCATTGAATTTATCTTATTTATTTATTGAACTTGTATATTTATTGAACGTCTACTATGACTACCAATAATAATAATAAAAACAAAATAAGAGTAATAACAACAATAATGAGACCTCTTTGCTAATCTTCACATTTATTATGAGATTTTTTTTCTCTAAAGTTTTCTCTGGACCTATTCTGCACAGTTTCCCAAATAGCTGTGGTGTACATGTTTTTGTTTTTTTTTTTTTCCCAAGAGTTTACTACAGACCAAAGTTTTCAGAAATTTGTAGTAAATAACAAGAAATACTCAATGCTTGGCAGTTAGAGTGAGTCAAAACAGTACAGACTCTTCTTATTTACATATTTTTATATTTTACGTTGTATTTAACGTTATATAATTTTTATGTAGTTAAATTTTCTACATATTTATTTTAGAAGGATGTATGTGTTGAAAGTATATGTGGTTCTTTCTGGAATGGTGCAGCAGTTACAAGACAGAGCTATATGTGGTCCTCTGTGCAAAACTCCCACCTGTGTTAATGAGAGTTTGTGATGAAGTGAGAACTACAGGTAATTACATAATAAAATGCAGATATGAAGGATGTGTTAACAGCAGACCTCTAACAAAGTAGTTGTGTGCATATGTGCATATGACAAAGCCAAAAGCCGTCAAAATTTGAAAAACTAAAAGCTGAGATTACTAGAACTAAGTCTATTTTTGTTTTGCCTGATAACCTTTCTAAGAGAATACAATACTACTTTTTCTGCCACTGGGATCCTGTAATTTAAGGTAACCTACCAGTTTGGTGAACTGCTTGAGCCATATAAAGAGGCTCACATTATATAATTTGTGCTATAATATGGAGTTGGTTACATTCATTTCTGCAAATACCCAGAATTAAAGAAGCCTTAGAATACACATTCAGGAGGGACCTATAAGCATCTTACTATGACTGTTCCAAGTCTGTATTCCCTGCATGATTCCCTGATGAAGACTTCAGAGACAGAACTTCATCAGAACTAAAGAAGCTTCCACAAACAGGGTGCCTGTGGAAAGAACTACTTTCAGCTGGTATATGAAGCATGATGAGCTCCTTTTAGGTCTATGTATCTAGCAAATTTTTGAGAATTCTTGGAAAAAGCCAGGAAAAGTTTGAGAAGATTGTCAATAAACCCTTAAATTTAAAATAAACAACTTCAAGTGTATCGAAAGGACTAGGTGTATCATACACTGGATACAGGTGGATTTTTCTCCCTTACAGGTATGTTTATGATAGCACACGTACCACAAAATGTGCACCCACAAATTTATTGCCTGAGGATGAAATAATAGTAGAAGATAACTCTTCCAAAAAGAACTGCCTTTGTGCTAATATTTAAACTCAGTGGTCACCTAGCATTGAACCAAAAAAGAATGTTCTACTTCAACTTGTGCTATATGTGGTAAGGAAGCATCAAATCTCAACATTATCTCCTAAGATTCAACTTCTGTTTACAGTGGTTAGAAGAATGATGAATAGAGTGTCAAAGTCTTTCAGCACTTCAGAAGTCCAATCTAACACCTGCAGAATCCTAACAATATGGAAATGAGTGGAAGTTTTGTGCCTTTGTACCCCAAGGATGCTATGAGCACTTTCTTGGCTGGACACTTGTTCAATGCTATGTTAGGGCTGCTTAAGAAACACTTCAGATTCTGCTTTCTGTCTTTACTTTCAAGATCCCTCCTAGAACTCATCTGTAGTGTGGGGTCAGCTTCAATATTTGGTCCTCCTTGTGTTGCAATTAACAACTGATAAGAGTGAGAAAGGAAGAGGTACTTTTTCTTTGATTATCCTGGGTGAGATTATGCTTCTGGTTGTTCAGTGGTAGGACTTGCTGCCTGAATAATTGCAATGTGTGCCAGATTCCCAAAACTGCCAACCTAATGGCCATAACTGCCAAATATATGCAGAAACTGCAGGAGCAAAGAAGTTGGTAGGTAATTGCACCTGTGTGTGCAATTACAGTAGCAGTTGTTCATACACTTTGTACAAATGTAGTTTTATGTAGGCAATTACGGAAATCAAAGCCTAAGCTTGTACTGACAGACGTAGATACTTCCCTAACTGAAAGTAATGCCCGCTCTACACTCTACTTCCAACTGAATAAGAGCTTTTAAACCTCTTTTGCTACACTGTGATTCTTCTAGCTGTCTATGCACACTGTGTCTTATAATATTCAACTGATCTACAGTTGCAGGGGCCAAAGTGGATCTCGAGAGAGAGGGAGACTAATTGTCCACATTTATCAGTCATGTCAGATAAATGTCTATGACTCAGGGTGAACTCATGTGAGTAGAACTGGAGAAAGGAATAATCTGGAACTCTTTTGAGCATCTCATTGATGTGAGAATAGACTAAAGAAGCCCTTGTTTGGTGGTCCGATTGTTCAGTGAACACATAGTGTCGAAGTTACTGAAGCATATCTATTAGTCTGCATGCTACATGCTGAATAAAGGGGTGAGAGATGCTTGATTCAAGCCACAAAATTATTTATTTGAGTTACAGCTGTTTTGGTTTTTTGGTTTTTTTAATCAATTGTGGACCAAAAGAACGTATATTTTGTCCAAAAATTCTCAATCAACACTTTTATGGAATCTTTTCATTGTGTGCATTTAGACTGAAATCTGACAGTGAATTTCAAGTCTGAAAAATGTAGCTACTAATTCTATACTGATCCTGTCAAATAAGGAAAACTTAACTTTTTCTGTGGACTCAAACCAAAGTTTGACCATGGAAAAATATGGTAAATATGGTTTGCTTGTGCCAGACGTAAGGTCTAAATACCTTTGACTTAAAGAAGGTAATTCTGTGACTCATACTTGTGAGTTCTTTCAAAAAGAATGGAAAGCGTTAACTCATCTCTCAAGAAAACAGGGAGGAATATCAACTCCTATATGTAGATAAGCATTTAATTACACTGTTTCATACAATTTCATTGTAACACATCACATTACAATGTTTCCCCACAATTACACTTCGAGGGAAAAAAAGGCAAAAAAATCCTTAAAGGTCACAATGTCATTTAGTTCAATAATTCTCAGTTTCTTTTAAAAACTTCTATTTCAGATAGATAAAGCAGTGGTGGAAGTTATACTGCAAAACTTAGCTGTTTTAATTCTAATGCCAGTGGATAAAAGGTGATATGGAATTTAGAGGCTTTAAAGACTCTGGCTAAATATCTCATGTCTAAGTATTTATCTCTAAAAAAAATCACAGACCTGAGAAGGAAGGTATCTACCAATGCTAAGAGGATCGAGGTGGACATGTTCCTAGCTGTTTAAGAACACTGCTTTGATTTTTCACTACAACACAAAAAAATAGCAGCTACTTATATTTTACAAACCGTTAGAAAGTCACTTCATTAGTAACCATTATGGTTAGTTATGCATGCTTCAGATTGCATAGCAAACAGTAATGTCGTAGTTCCTATGAAAGGCACATATCTCAGTGACTTCTCTTTATTCAATATTAGAGATGGGCATTGTGCTTCTTTAAGTTTATTTATTCTTTACCTCTGAAAAATAGGTATGTTTAAAAATCCAGACCATGTTCCGACTTTAGATTTTCATACTACCTGAAGAAAAGAACTGAGCCAGTGTAGTGGAAACCTTTTCAGTTTAATGAGAGATAATATTGATTTCCTGTACTTCTGCCTTTTTCTGAGGTATGGCAAAACATTTCCACAGCCCAGGTAAGGCCAGGCTCCGCTGTGAAGAGAACAGATTCTCCTTTCACGCTTCCACTGGAAGAGGAAACTGCAAACAACACCATGCTCTCCCCTGAGGGATCAGATCCTAGAAAAGACTACAGCACAGCTGAGCTGCAGGGTCTGCATCCCAACATGCAATTCAGAATTTTGCTTAAAGTGCTGTGGTTCTCAACCAAGTCCATCAGGAGGGAGAACCATATCCAAACAAAAACTATTCCAAATCAGCGGGCTTAGGAAGGAGCAGACCAGGCACTGTGTTCAGCAAGCCTGACTAGCTCCAGGAAGGCATCTTTGTGCACTGAGGCCCACCGTCCAGAAAGGCTGCTAACAAGGGACTAAACAGTTCCTCCTTTCAGCTGAACTAAACTCAGAAGGTACACTAGTGACCTCCCTGCCTGGTTATCATTCACTCTCTCATGTTCTGTCACCTTCTCTACTTCAACAGATTCAGCTTCTATGGGAATATCCCACCCAGCCAGCCACAAGCTACTCTTCCCCATTTGACAGGGAAGAATGT
>VZRN01004857.1:1331162-1375882 GCA_013397935.1 Dasyornis broadbenti
TTTTCTCCCTTTTTTTCCCTTTTTTTTTTTTTTTTTCCCCCACTATTTTCCTGGTCGGAAATTAGCAAGTGAAAATTAGTCACTACCACCACACGGGCGCCCGCACACACAACCCGTGACCCCACGAAGGAACCGCAGTAGGAGATAAGAGCGAGGCGGCAGGCGGTGGGCGGCGGGACGGGCCGGGGCCGATGAGAGGGCAGCGGCAGATGGGGCGAGGCTCCATGCTTCAGCGAAGGTTTATTTTTATATTTTCATTTTAAGGCACAAGCAGGAAACCTGGGGAGAAGGGTACTCTGGCTCCTTTCTAGCGGCAGCACCTTTCTTGAGACATCAAAGAGCCAATTAACTCCGACGCAAATTGGGTGGCGGTGCTTACACCGGGAGGCTGTTGAGGGCAGCAAAGGCTCGCGGTGCAGCCGCGGCTGCCAGCAGCGCCCTGTGCGTTGCCTCTGCCTGTGTGTGTGTGTGAGGGTGTGCGCGCCCGAGTGTGTGTGTCTGTGTGTGTCTCTGGGTGTGCGTCTGTGTGTGCGCGGCGCCTTTTTCTTCTCCCTCTCTCCTTCTCTTTCTCTCTCTCTCTCTTTTTGAACTGTAGCTCTTGAATGCGTGCCATTCTTTAGACTTTCACTCTGTTAAAGGATTTTAATTAGGCCTTGACTCCACATCACCGTGGGTGCCTTTGTGGACTGGTGAATGGTACAAGAGTAGTGTGAATCCAGCCCCTATCCAGCACTAGGCAGCCGTGTAAGAAATACTCTTTCAGCCTCAGACGTGCCACTTCACTACAGCCTGTCTTTTCACTCCCCTTCCTTCGGCTTTTGTGCCTTTTGAAATTATTAAAATGTTAACATGACTGCAGAGCCTTTGATATTTAAGACAAAAGAGGAGGAATTGCAGGCAAGCCAGGCATTCAACAAACTGCGAATGGGGAGGAGGGGGGGTGGGAAGGGGTTAGCAAAGCCTTTATTCCCTTCTTCTGCCAGCTTTTCACTTCGAGGAATTACTCCTCAGCTCCTCACCTCTCTCCGTAGGTATATGTGTATCGAATGTATATGAAATAAAACACAAGCAGATCTATAGGTGAATTTCTAAAAATCAGGACTTTAAAGACAATAGAGTGCTTGCACTTCCAGGTTTCAAAAGGCGCGTGTTTAATTACTGGCAAATGCAGGTATCAGGATGTCTAAGAAGAACAAAGAGCTCTGTATTTGCATTTGAATTATTATTTTTCTCAAGCAAGTGATTCCCGCGATTGTTACCCAGACGCTGTCCGGGGGAAGAGAGAGCCGGCCCCCTCCTGAAGCCGTGTGTGCTGTGGCAAACCCTTGTGTGTCAGCGGCTGCGACCAGTTCCTCCCCAGCCCCCTTTCTTTTCCCCTCTCCCGGAGTCAGGATTTCCCCCAAGTGCTGGAGATCAGTAACTTGTATGTTTAATTCATTTCAGAAACACAGGAAAGCAATTTGCCAGCGCGAAGCCTCGGGAAGCCCCGACCATGCGATGCCGCTCTCCGCTGCGCTGCCCCGCGGCGGCAGCCCCGCTGCGCCCTGCCCGGCCCGGGCCCCTCGGAACCGAACCGTCCCGAGCCGCTGCTCCCGGCGCTCGGAGCATGCCGCACACGTGCGGGAGCTGGCGACACAACATCAGCCCCTCTTTCTCCCTCTCCAACCCAGGTTTATTCCGAATTAAAGTTGCTCTCCCCTCTTTATTTTTTTTTCCCTCCGTCCCCTCTCTTGAGCGGTAAATAAAGCTCATTTGCACGTCTTTGCAGAAAGTTGCTGCCGTACTGGAATAGAACCCGGGCTTACCTAGTTTGGCAGGGTATGCAAAGTAGGATTGGCTGGATCAATTAGAGAATTATCTATTTATGAAATGTCTAGCTGCAATGGAAAGAGCTGGTACAATTATGAACTGTTGTCTTGACAACTGGGAAGGACTGATTGGATCATTTTATCAGTAGGGTTGCTGATTTCAAAAGCAAACTGCCAAAAATAGTAAGGGACTTGGGCTTCAAAAAAAAGGAATTTTTTTCTTCTCTGTCTTAGCTAGTAGGGAAAAATGTAAAGGGGGTGGGGAGAGGGAAAAGGATCTCGCCTAGCAAAGGTCCGTGATGCAGATTTATTGGCAAAAAGCCAGAGTTGCTATTGTAAATTTCTTCGCCGGTTTCAATGTCAACCCAAGCTCGTATTTGAACCCGGAATCAGGGCAAAAGCATTATCACTCTGTCACTTTGTTGCCAGAAGTGGATTTTTTTTTTTTTTTTTGCTAATATTTTACTGTTACATCTGACAGGATTTCACATTTTCTGTAGCCCGCCTTTAGTACGTTGAACTGCCAGACAGAGAAATTAATACCCTGAGTGACTGTATTTTAATTAAGCAATTTCATGCAAATTACAAATTTTAGATTGCCAAATAATATATTGCACAAAAATTGTAGGCTGGCTGATCTGATATGCATGGAGTATTACTCTTCCAGGCGCTGTGCATACATGGGAAAATGAACAAAAATGCTAATTTCCAATCTACTATGCAAACGGTAAAAGATGCCTATTTAGATACATATGCTTTCCTTAGGAAGGGTAAACAGTTCTTTAATTTAATATAGCTGACACTTGAAGATGTGTTTTTCTCTTTTACAAAGATAATTTTTGCATCGAACAAGTAAATGAGAATTCGAGTAGAAAACATCTTGTTAATGGCGACTAATAAAAACTAATATTGCATGCAATATAATGATATTAAACCTTGTAACTGGTACATAAAGCAAGATCATTCCTATTGTTGCTCTGTCAATGAACATCAAATACGCTCGCATATTAAACACACACTGTCCGACCGGGGATGCTGTTAACCCTGTGTGTGGCCGGTTACCGAGCACCTGGAAGGGACGAACGTGACGCGCTTTAAGCAGCCCGGACGGGCGATCGCCTCTCTCGGCCCTCGCAGAGAAAGACAACAAGCGGGGTTTTTCCCCGCCGGGCCGCCCGGGCGAAGCAGCGGGAGGCGAGGGGGTCGCCGCCGGCCAGAGCCCCCCGGGCCTGTGCGGGCGGTCGGCGACTCCCCCGGCAGAGCCCGCCGCTCCCCGGCCGGCGGCTACCGGGCACGGAGCCTCTGCGAGCGGCCATGCCCCGCAGGCCACATCCCCCGCTCCCCACACTCGGCTGCCTCGGCCGGGTCTGCCCAGTACCGCAAGTTTGCGGTGTGGGGTGCGGGCGTGTGCCGGGGTAGGGGACGTGGGGCTCTGCCCGGGGCCAGCAGCACATAGGTACCAACCGCGAGGGAGCTCTGCTCGCGGCTCTGTCGCTCTCAGACGGTGATCCGAGGAATAAGTAGCTACGGTTCCACAAAGCCTCTTACCATAAAACTTGGTACCAGCCCCGGCATCCTCTCCTGAGCCTTTAATCACCGGGGCTACTTACGCGGGTTGAACCATCAGTGTTTGTCCCTGGTTTTACTTTCTGTTTTAACGACTCGATTTCCCAGTACCGTGAATAAACATCAGCGTCTCTGCAGGAATCAGCTGAGGCTTCCCAGATGCTGCACACAATTAACCTGGTTGCAAATTTAGCAGTCCCAAGTACAGTACTTAAAATCTTATCTCGAGTGGGTGGGTATACTTGAAAGTCCTGAGCATCTTAGCCACATTCAGTGAGTAAGTAGGCTGAACACAACAGGTCTATGGTGAAGAAGGCTGATCTGAATTTTAACCACACTAGTTAATGTTTTTCCCTCTTTATACTNTTTTTTTTTTTTTTCCTTTTTTTTTTTTTTCTTTTTTTTTTTTTTTTTTTTTTTTTTTTTTTTTTTTTTTTTTTTTTTTTTTTTTCCCAAGGGGAATGGGTGGGAAACAGATTAAGTAACACACACACACAATTACAGAGTATGGATACTTTATCCATTGAACTAGTGTATGCTAAATGTCTTCTCTTTTTTTTACTCTCAGGATGTAAACAGTGAGTTCAGGCTTTGTGTAAGAGTCCAGTTGCTCTTTTCGCTGGAAATGGAGGATTGGTTGTTGGGGTAATGCATTATTCACTGTTGGCTGGGTATATTTTACTTTACAAGACTTCTGTTGCTGCTGTTGTTGATAAGTCCTTCCAAATTTAAATCAGATTTGAATTTAGGTTCTCTGAGATGCTTATTCCTGTTCCATGATAAGAAGAGAATTATTTACTGCCATTTTAATTCCCTGAAATTCATTAAAGCAATGCAGACATCTGTATATTTTCTGTACTTGATAGAGAATTTGAGTACATTTTTTATGTGAGATTTTAGTGAAAGTGTCAGTGTGTCTTTAGTAATTTATGGCAAAAATGTATTTCAGATTTTTGGAAGTAGGAAAACTCCAGAGGTGCCAATACCAGAAAAGAATTTTCCTACGTTACAGAACATGGGAGTAGGACATGTGAATATCATTTGTAAACAGTACCAGCAAAAGCTGTGTTGTATTTTCAGTTACATCAAGTGTTCATCCATACCAGGTGAGCATATTAGTTCCTGAAAGCAGTATTTGTTCCTGAATCATCACACATTCATGTGGATTTTTTGGGTTTTGTTGTCCAAATTCAGTTTCACTGCTGTGATTCATACTCTCTCTCTCTCACTCTCTCTCTTGCAAAGCAGAAAAAATTAATCAGGGCTTTCTAAGCAAAATTTTCCATGAACATCACTGGAGAATCTGCTTAAGAACTGATGGTATCGTGGCCAAATGGAAAGAACTCTATGAATGCAGAGAAAGACCTGGATAAACTATAGTATCTTCTTAAAAAAAACTTCAACCATCAAGCAGTTCTGTTCTGCAAAACAGTTCCTTGCAAATAACATAATCAAAATATCTTGGCAATTTTCTTCAGAAATGTTTTTCTGTTTGTTTATTTTCAATCAATAAAACAGCTTCATTTTGGGTCATATAATATCCTGGAAATTTTTCCACCAGCTGTCAAGCAGTTTGTTGGAATGATTTCAGTTTCATTATTCAACCAGCTTGAAGGTTTTCACTCTTGTGGTATTTGGCAGGGCAAATATTTTCAATACCTGCAACTGACCATCTTATTATCTGTGAAAAATTTCACTTGAACAATAAACAGTGTTCTGCCAAAGAAACACAGCAAGTTATTCCAAAGTACATTACTCAATCAAAAATCTTGGGCAGCATTCATGTGACCTTTGCCTGCTTTCGAAATGTTGCATTTTTTTTCCTCCAGAATTCTCTATTGAGTAATATGGGTCGTTTTTTGAAAGACAACACAAGTTTCAGCAAAGCAGTTATTATATTTGGGATAATGATATTCAAAGGGGCTCACCTTGCAACCTTTACATGCATGAGCAGTTAACTCTTACTCATATAAGGACAAGAGAGACTGCTTGTATGTTTAAGGTTTGCAGGGTCACACTCAAAGGCCCTAGATAAGACAAAGCATTTAAGAGTAGAAATTAGGTGTGTGTTTTGCCAAATAGAGCTGGAGTTCTGATCTGGGGCCATAACTAACATGGTGGCAGATGGTCCTGGAGTTCAAGGGTTTTGTACAAGTCCTACTTTATGTTTTCAATGCCAAACAAGAAAGTACTTGGGAAAAGGGATATGTGAGAAACAAGACAATAGAAATGTTTTAAAAAGTGAATACAGGACAGTAATAAGGACATTACTTCCAGGTCATTCAAGCAGGCTTCTCCAGGGTCAAGGAAAGCTAACAAAGATGTTAAGTGTCTTGTACAGTTTCTATACACTAGGATTTCTAACAATGAAATTTTTGTCGTTGACATCAAAGTTTTCCACAGAAATTAATTTGTTTGTCAAAACTTTCACTAGGACAGCATCTCAGTTTCAGGGGAGGATTTCAGGCCTGGAAGAGAAAAAGCCTCTCATCATAAAACTTTGCTATAGGCAGACCAGGGCACCATCTGATCTGGAGATGCCCTCATCCCCATTGACTAATCCATGCTGCAGTCTCTCTCTCTCTCTCTCTTAATTTTTTTTTTTTTTTTTTTTAAATAGGAAAAAATTTTATTTTATTTTCTTGAAGAGCTAAAAAAATTCAGATAATTCCTGTCAGCCTTTCTTATATGACTTGGGAATCAGAAAGAACTTAATGCTTACACAAAAGGTTCTCATAAGGGCAAGATTTGGCCACTGACATAATGTTTTGCAAATTGCTTTCTTTTTTTTTTAATAATTGAATTGCTCAAAGATTAACAAACTGGGATATAGCTTTTTCCAAATTAAAACTAAAACAAAAAACCAAACCAAACCAAAAACCATCAAAACAAAAGAGGAGCATTAATTTGTCCTATATTACAGAAACAGTTTGCACCATTAGGTCAGTATTTCCATTACAAATCTGTTATCCAGGGATGTATTACTTAGCCATAAACATTCATTCAGAACTGCAATGAGGCATAGAAGTGTATCAAACTTGACCATATCCTTGGATAATTTATAAATGACAGAAAGGCAGTCAAAAAAGTCAATTAATTTTTGCCTCTTTCAATTCAAAAGATAACTCTCAGCCTTTAAGCAGATAGTCTACACTGTTGAAGTATTCACTTGTGCCACCTAAGTACACAAACAAATAGGAACTTACTTTTTCATCTCCTGCAAAGACTCAGACTGATGTATATTTACTGTGTTAAGAAAACAAATATTTATGCAGTTGCAGAGATTTTGAATAAAATTCAGTTGTGGTGAAAGCTATTGCATCACCTGATGACATCAATAGAGAGACAATTCTGCTCACCATGCCTTTTATGTCTGCGTTTAAGAGCTAAATAAACAAAAAATAGTGTTAGGAATTATAAACAACCAGGAGATAAACTCTCAGGAGCTGAGATCATTTTGCTGTCGATGGATGGAGAAAACCTGGTGTGTGCCATACTAGCTGAAAGTATGTCTTTAGTCATGCATCGGAACATAGAAAGAAACTTCTTCCTGGAACACTTATCTGGAAACATGGTAAGAGGCACCGGCTGTTGCCATTGTTTCCAAAATACAGGATGCCAAGTGGGAGAGTGGCTCAGCCCTAGGAAGACCAGTAGCATCTTCTTGGCATTAGAAGCTCTCTCTTATTATACTAAAGGCAGAGTTTCTGAAACTGGAGATCTCCCTGGCGTGGTTCCTGCTGGGCATCCCTCCACTCTGGGGAAGGTGAAACATAATCCACATGGATGACAGCATTCCTCCAAGTGGATTGCAAAAACTGCCCTGCCTGCTTAGGCCATGAAATGGCTGGAAGCCTTGGAAGGGATGCAAACCAGGGAGCAATAAAAATCTGACTAAGCTTCACATCTAGGCTGTCAGGTAGGAGGGGACTCTTTGGAACTCATGCTCAGAAGGAAGAGACGAGGGACAATTGGGATTTTCCTCTCTTTGCTGCAAGGACAAGTTGCCAGTGAGTGCTGTCTTTCTTGAAGTCATCTTGCAGCCATCTGGCTGAAATACTGTAGGATTTGGGGTTTTTTCCACATTTACTGGCCTCTAGTCATTCTGAAGCATCAACACCCTTTCCTTCTGTTCAGCTATTCATTTCTTGTTGAGCTGGGCCAATGCTGGAAATCATGTTCACGCAGATTTTCCTTCCTCTTTGATATCATCATTCAGAGTTCCATTCTGACGAAATGCTAAAAACCGACGGACTTTCCACCAAAGACATGCATTTGTATGTGTTTTGAGACATAATTCATGGCACCATATGACATTACCCTTACCACAAAGATGATTCAGTGCTGTAGGAAATACCAATGTTCAAAATAATCTTTCCTGACTTGTTGAGGAGTAACTCCAGTCCCTGAAAATTCCTTTGCATCACACTGCACAAAAGGAGGTATTATGTTAATGATATGACTAAGGGTTTAGGTGAGAGGAAAAAAAAGGAAAGACAGAGTCCCACACCTACTCGCACATAGGTAGGTGACTGGGAGAGGAGCACATGCTTGGGCAGTGCAAACAGCGGTTGGGGAAAAGTGATTTGTGCACAGCAAGTCCTATGGCAAAGCAAGATACCACTATCGATGCTATTACTGATTAATACACTGTCAGCTCCTCTGCCCATTCCAGGTAATTTCAATAGCTCCATAGTAAGGCCATAGGTCCAAGAATTTCAAAGAAACAGTGGTGCAGTAAAATCCACTGTTCTGAGCCCATCATGATACCTGTGCTTCTCACAGATATGATTTATTTTACTGTTTTAAACTTTTCTCTGTTTTTCCACTGTCTAAATAAATAATAAAAAAATTTTAAAAAGTGATATAAAGGAGAAGGAAAGAACAGAAAAATGTGCAAAAAGAAGGTGTGAGGAAGAATGTGACCACCTGCACTTTTTGTTTGGCTATTACTGTTGAAAACAACAACATTTGGCATCACACAGAACCTTTCAGTCATGTTTTTCACTGTACTTGAAGACTGTTTCAGTAAAATGTTTCAGATTAAAATGTCAATGTTTATGCCCAACTGGGCCCAGATCTATGGATTTAGTAGCAGTTTTTCATGGGCTCCTGATCTCCACACATTCTTCATTCTGCATGGCTGCAGGTCATGCCTCATAAAGGCGAGAATGTGGCATAACTGTGCAGACACAAAACCACAGCTCATTGTGGTATGCTTTCCAGTTTTGTGTGTGGCCAAATGTATGGCCAGATTCTAGTTGCTTTAGTTGGTTCCACGGTCTGACACAACGTTAGTAATGGAAATCAACAGAATCTGGACTTCTAATATAAGATATACATGTTTTCAAGCACAAATATGTTCACAAAAGCTGTAATAATAGGTTTGTTCCATTTAGGTGACCTTAGCAGAAAGTTACCTTCATATTAATTTTATAATTGGTATATTATTTATGTTAAATTAATACATTTATTTTAAAAATATCTTTATTATACATATAACATACTTATATTGAAAATAAAATATTTTCAATATATTTAAAGGTTCAATCACAGAATAACATATTACAATGGATAGCAGAGTTGATAGTGATTTTTGTATTTTAAAACCTCCTGTAACTCTGTAGTATTTGATGAAGTAAACTACTTCTGCCTACAGTGCACAGTACTGGTGCAGCTACTGTTGCAAGGAAAGTAGAATGTTATCAGAGCTACAGAATAAAACCTTTAGTTACTCATCAGTATTTCTGCTGCTGTCATTTCTGTGAAAAGAAACAAAAGACAAAAAATGGAGTATTTTTAAAGTGCAACAATGAGTTTTTAAAACTTAGAAATCTGTTATAATTTTGCAATGTTACATTATTTTATAGCCTTTAAAAATGCTCATTTTATTAGTAACACCTTACACATCATCCTTTGTGAATGAATAGAATCAATATCAAACAAAATGAGATTTCATAGGACACTTTAATTTCTCTTTTTATGTTTGAGCTTTCATTGCTTTTTACTTTTCTTTTCTACTTTCTAATCAATTTCCCCAATGCTTTCCTCAATTTTAGGAATGGAACATTAAAATAATTTCATATTTAATTGAATTATAAAGTCCCAGTTAGAACTTAACACCCAATAAATAGAATTTAAATAAAGCAATTATTGCTCAAAGGTAATATTTATATATTTCTTGTGAGATAGATGATGGTGTATTTTTGCTGGCTTTCAGTGCAAATCTTTTGCATAATCAGAAAGTAAAACAATATATCTTTAAGAATAATTTTTGGTATGAATTATTAAATTGATATTTTGGTTTGGTTTTAATTTGTGCCCTTTTGAACATCTTTGGTGCAACAAATTGCCACTGCTGTTTGTCTCAATGAAAGTACTGCAGGACTGATAACTGCAAAACAGATCAGGAAGTTTCCTATTATACCTCACCTACACAGCTCACATGCACTTTCCTAATTTCCTAATTAAACTCAAACCTGTATCTTCTCTGTGGGAACTCTCCAGTCATTGTGAGCACATCTTCACTACATACACCAACAGCCCTTGGCTCAGTTCCCTTCACTGCCCCTGTGCCACCTGAAAATGAGTGCTATTCTTCTGCATTGCTCCCTGTGTCACATATGTCGCTTCACAAACCCCACTGATCTTTCAGCTTCTTTTATCAAGACATAGATTTCCCCATCTTTCTTTCACAGTTCACAGGATTTTGAGCCTCTCCTTCACTGAAATCACTTCACTGAAATATCTTGTCACAAAGACAGGATGACCACCTTTTCTCTCACTCTGCCTCCAGCCCCTCCTTGTGGTCTTTAACTGTGGTCTCTGAAGCCATGCCTGAGCTGGATGTGGAGATTTACGTGGAAGGTGAACATTTGCACCTATTCTTTGCTAAAAAATTATTTTAGCCCAATGAAATGCCATCTCAGGACCCCTCTTGTGCTCCCATGAGTTTTCTGTGTAGGTGGGATTTCACTTTGACAGTACAATGTGCCTGCCTTTTCCTCTGAGATATGGAAGAACCTTTGTGGTCATTCTGCCCATCTTTCATACTGCCCACTTCACTGATGAAGCAAAGACAAGAGGCAACCTGACAAGAGAAGTTTCATGTTTTTCTTCTCTTCATTTGTAGCTGGCCTTGAATGAATGGAGGTGAGCACCTCTTGGCTCAAAGAGGTCACTGCAGAATGTTATGTATGTTCTCCATTGGGAAAAGATCTTCTCTAATGCTGCCTATTACACCTACTTTGTAGAAAAAGGGGCTTTACTGTATGATGCTGCATTACCACCCCTTCAATAAAATTTAAAAATCTGCAAACTTCCTAATCCTTGCACAAGCATTTAGCCATGAGGCTTTTACTGCTACTAATAGGAGTCTTTCAGCTAAATCTCTACATCTTTCTGTAATTACCTACACAAGAAGTAATGTTCTGTAATACCATTCAATCTCTATTTTCATGTCATGCCACAGTCTAATATTCCTCAGTCCATGGCAAATATGCCTTCAGAAAATAGCCTGAGATAGGACAAAATAAGATCCATGTTCAAGTGAGAAGCACTCAGTGAAACAGAATCCTTTCTAGTGACTTGATAAGCCAGACCATAAGGATATAAAAAGTGCAGGGATGGTTTGTGCCAGATACAGTCTCTAGTTGGAAGATTTGGTTCTAAAAACCCATGAGAAAAAGAACTCATTCTATCCACCGAATGAAAAAAAAGAAAAACCAAGATATTTGAAATAAAATAGAAACTATTTGAACTATACCCTTCATTTTATTTCCAATCAAGATTACCATTGGATGGCTATAGAACGAGCCCAAAAACACACAGAAAAGTGAAATGTACAGCCAAGATCAGAGGAGAAGTTTATAGGGAAAAAATGCACTGATTTACAATCTCCCTTCAGTCTCACAGAGCTCTCTGCATTGTAGGGAATACAATAGTGAGGTTCAAAAACCAGCCTAAAGAGCAGGTTTTTTAGTTCCAGGGTCTCCATAACTTTCCTTGTTTCATATGGGATACAAGAAGCAAGATGACATTTGTTCTAAAATGACTGACTGAGGATTTCACTGGAGGTCTTTTGCAATTGACCTTTGAGAGAAAAATAGAGAGATTTGAAACCACAGAACTGGGAAGCCCTTTCTACCCGTCGTCCACTTACACAGGACTGCCTAGAAGTGGGTGAAACATAAGTAAAACAAATTAATAGTTCACAAGAAAGTTATAAGTCAGGAAGTTTGCTTTTGCTGTACATTGAATGACCTACAGGAGGCAACCCATTCCCAGGAGACAGAGGAAGAGGCTCCACTTTGTACCAATTCATGGAACAGCAGGCATTAAATTAGTGCCAAAAAATTGAACAATATTAAATTACAGTAAGTGCTAATCAACAAAGATCTGTGGACATGGATCTTCACAAACTGACTTGGTGTACTTATAAGTTTGGTTGAGAACCATAAAAATTTCAAAAAATGCAAGCTTGAATAAGATGTTTGACTTATCTTCACAATACCCTGAGACTTTTTATAGTTGTAAGCAAAGGTATAATTCTCAAAAAATAATATTCAACCCTAACAAATGGGAAACATTGCATAGATAATGTCAGCGGTACAAAATAACCAACTAAATTGCCTAATTTTAGAGATAAGTAAAAAATGTGTTTTGAAGTGGCTAAATATGAAATCATACACATGAGAAAAATGCAGACCACACGTAGAGAATAAGCTACTTCTCCATGAGAAAAAATTACCATGAAGATTGGCCTGTTATTAGATCTGTATCCTGGATGTCTCAGGATTCTGTATTTTCTTTTACATGGTTAATAAAACCCTCATTTGCATGTGTTATAACTTAAGAAGCAGAAGTTGAGCTTTTTTAATATATCACAACTATTTAAATATTTTTCCAGTTCAGCTTGCTGAAATTAAGGAAATCTGTTGAAAAATTACAGAGGTTTTAGGGAAAAGCCTGGAAAATGAAATTGAAAAATGTATCTTCCAGTGCAAGGTTCAAGAGACATTGTCTACATAATTTATCAAGACTAACTTAATCACAGTCTTTAAATACCTACATGGGAAACACAAATTTCATAAGATGACTCTTCAGCCGAGCTAACAAAAATGTAATAATATCCAATAGCTGGAAATTGAACCTTGAAAAAATTAGGCTCAAAATTAGATGCATTTTTTTAATAGTGAGAATACTGAGCCACTATAATAATGTACCAAAAACTTCCATGGATTCTTTGAGAAATTTTTCAGTAACATTAAATTTTTTAAAGGATTTGATGTATTTCAAGTGTTTTTTATCTCAGAAAAGTCCAACAGCCTTTTTTAACAGGTCATCCTGTGTGATCAAACCAATCCCCATGAGCTCTACACTGTGTAGAATTGGGCACTTTGTAGAAAGTGCCCAAATATTTGTACATTTAAAAAATTAGTCTTCCAAGACTGGTAATGATAGCTGCAGATTGTACATAGACTTTAAAATTCAGATAAATTCAAACAAAACTTTTCAAGTGGTAGCTATCTACCCAAATCACTAGATATACAACAAGATAGGACAACAATGTAAGTTTTCATTGTATTAATCCCGTATAGAGAAGGCAGACAAACAAGCTGACTAAATGTTTCTTTATTGACAGGAAAATCTAGTGTGGAAATTCAGCTGATGAATATCCATGTGATTTTCCTTTGGCCTAGGGCCTACTATCAGATGTTTCTAACTAAGGGACTCTCCAAAATGATACAGGAGCCCAGGCTGTTATAAAGAATTATTTTGAAGCATGAAGAGATTTATGTTATTTTGCCTAATGGTAAAATGTGGGTTTCTACTGGTGAAGCCAGATGAACTCCAAAATAGCACTTAGATGCTAAAAATCACAATTGGAACAAATTCAGGCAATTAAGAGTGACCTCCAAAACCTCTCCACCTACCTGGTATCAGATCTGAGAGGCTACAGATACCTGCACTTTTATTCAATAAAAAGTCATTAAGTTTGAGGAATTCTGCTAGGTTCAAGAATGCTGCCATTCTCAGAGGGAACATAGCAGTGAGGTAACTGTACCATCTTTAAGGCCATTTCAGTTCAAGAATCTTCTCTGAAGATTTTACTGTGACTTTATAGGAGATGTGGGTTTAGTTACCTTGAAACAGAGAATTCATCTCAGGTTACCCACCTCTTACATGGCTGCTCTAACAACAGGCTATTGTACAAAAGACTATTTATTTTTCCAAAGAATTGAAAATGTCTGTCACTTATAAATGAAGGGCTGACCCGGTTACAAAATTACACTATGCACATCTGGCATGAGAATCCCAGCCATACAGAAACTCCTTATTCTTGGACAAAGACACCATCTTGAGCAGCCCTTTGTTTGTTATTTCCTGTTAGGGAGCTAATTAATATTTTCTGTTCACTCCCCCATGTCCTTACCCGAATGGGATGTGCAGAATATCATGCATCCCAGAGTTAAGTACCCAACTCATTTGACACAAGAAACCTTTGAATTTCATACCACTATGCCCACTTGTTCTCTGCCACATCATTTGTGATGTGATAGGTCAGGGCATATCAAGGCAAGTTGGCTTTGAGAGTGGTGAAGGAAAGAAAACTCTTGTTAGAATGTATCAAAGAACTGATCTACAGTAAAAAACCAAAAACCAAATCAAACAAAGCCCACACAAAACCAAACAAACAAATAAGAAAAAGCTCACCTTTTTTTGCTTTTTGTTAGGTAAGTTTTATTCAGGGTCATCTGCTCCCCTCGCAATTCACAACGTGAGGAGTGAGGGAGTTTAAGAGCCCACTAAACTGCCCTACTAAAATGGTTATGGGAAGAGAAACACTCAAAACGATTCTCTAAGTGAAAGAGGAGATTATCAGCAGTCACCCCTACCTTCAGTTCTGCTTTAAAAAAAAGCTCCATCAGGTCAAAAGAATAATGGTAAAGAAACTTTTCCTAATCATGCCAAATCAAGAGCAAGAGTCCAGCAATAACTACAGAAATCAGACCAATATCATACTGATTTTTTAAAAATGGAAAAGCTAGAGGAAATTAGGCAAATAAGAAGAGGATATGATTTCTAGGACTCATATGAAATTCTAGACATTCTTATAAATCTAACCTAAGACATTATAAAAGAAATAGCAACAACTTTAAGCTTTCTGTGATGACAGGAAGAATTCACACCCGAGGTAAAAGGCAAGACTCAAGAACTCAAGAACAAAGCAAGCCATAAGTTTTCTTCACCTCCTGCTTTGGCAGTTCTAATTAGGAACAGCAGTTCCAAGTAAGAATCGAGAGGAGAAAAAAAATATTGGAAAAGGTAATGATTTAATCAGTATAGTAAACAGATTCTGTAAAAATTACACAGGAGAAGAGTCTGTATTCTGGTCAGATCTCTCACAACGCAAGTGTACACTAATTTGTTTTGATAAAGGAGCAGTGGAAACTTGATGCTAGACCAAGATGAGAATTATTTTATATGGTCCTTTTCCAAGGGAAACTGCAAAGATTTGCGTAGGAATTTCTCCTAAGAAGCTTGCAGAAGCTTCAAAAGTATGTCTATTTTGTTTCAACTGCTCATAATTGTTTTAAAGCTTTTTCTGAACAATTTTGCCTTTTCTCCATGTCATAAATTCCTATTTCATTTAATCTACAAATATATAAAAGATAACTGTGAACTAAAACCTTTTCATATGAGCTACACAGTTTTTAACACTTTTACTTCCTAGAAAATTTAAGTACTTTTGTTCATAACAGCCCTTTTTCTTGATATAGACTTTGTTCCAGAACAGAAGACTTTTGAGGGTCTTTGGAATTTTTCATTAAATGGAAAGTTTGCATCCCAATCAAAAGTAAGTGTTAACGATTTGCCATGCCTAGGGAATTTTGGGTATGTCAGTTTACTGGGGATAAGTGATCCATTTGGGTATTTGGTATTCTAATTTGCTGACATAATGTGTGCATATAATATCTTTTTAGCTCGAATAGATATAGCAAGAAAAAGGGGGGAGTCATGCAGAGGTAATCCTATTTGCTAAACTGCTGCAGAGGCACCATTGAGTGTGCAGGGATTGCACAAGGCAGTGGAGTGGAGAAAAATGCAGCCCAGCTCTGAAGGAGCTGATGCCCAGAAAGAGGGGCAGGAGCCATGTCAGTGCTCCATGAGGGCTAATGCATGGATGTCTTGGCAGGGCTGTTTAATTCAGGCAGAAATAATTAACATGGCCACCCCGTTTCTGATGCTTGAACTAGCACTGTGGACAGCCCCGTTGTGTTCAATTCTCTTCAGATTTTAGTGAGCAGTCCAATAACGCCCAAAGCAGCATTGCTAGGAACTGTCATAAGAAGTTTCTTCTGCATTTTTAGGGATACTCAAGAACAGATAGGGAGGGCCCCTTTATGCTTTGTAGGTCTATTAGTGAAAGCTGAAAAACTTTCTTTCACTTGGTATAAAAGTATCTGAAATGGTCTTGATTAGTACAAAAAAAATTGCTCTGCAACAACAACAACAAAAAAAAAACCTGACCAAGCAGAAAAAAAAAAAAAAAACCAAACCAAAACCAAAATCACAAAAAAAAAAAACCAAAAAAACAAACCACAACAAAAAAAAAAAACCAAAAACAACCAAAAAAAACCCCACTCATTTTTATAATCTAGCACTTACTTTTACCTGGGGAGAGAAGTGTTTGAAAGTGGTTGAGATCCTGAAATGCAGTGATATCTTTCAGGATGTACAGCCCTCAAATTAGTCCTGGCAGAGAAGCATGCAATCTTAACTGTATGCAATACTCAGTGGATGAATAGCACGGCAATCGGGAGACAAGGCTGGCACACACCACATCCCGCTTTGATGAAAATGTCTGTTGCTGTGCTCTGTGCTCTGTGCTAACTGAGTATTCCTAAAGACTGGAATTTTCATGCCAGATAGATCCCGCTGTTACAGTCCAGTTGGAAGGTTATAAAGCCCTGGCTTGCCAAGGCCACGTCACCATTCAATTGCTTTGCCATCTGCTAATATCTCTGTGCCGATGAAAAACCCAGGTGAATTCCTAAATATAGTAGTGATCTAACAACTTGTGGCCATGTTTCTTCAACTAGAGAAGGCTGAACGAGAACATTTTGCTAAAGAACATCATAGCTGTGAATAAGTAAAAAAAAAATAACAATGATAACAACACCTGTGTGACCTTATCTACAAAATAATCCGAATAAAATTTAAAAATCTTGAAAACTATGTCAGAGAATTATTTTTCTTGCTAGCCAGAAATAAAATGGGGCATCTTTAATATTGTGGAACAGTGATATAGCTGTCTTAAAAAGGGGAAATATACTCTAATATACTTATACTTGAAGGACTTGAACATTCAGGAAGCAAATAACTTTGTTCCTCTCACAAACCAAAGTAAGACCTGAATCTGTCTGATACTGGCTGTGAAAAGTGCAACTGGCTCATTTAATTACTTAAAGGTAGTCAATGCAGAAATCAGTCTTCATTTGACAGCACAATTAACAAGTTATAGCATTCACTTCTGTTGTGTCCAGAACCTTCCTCAGAACAGTGGGGATGCTCCTTGAATTCCCACCACATGAGAATGGCTTCTTCAGCACCCTGCAGAGCCCCTGTCCTCGTGGTCAGATACAGATGGAGCCAAACATGGGAGAACTTCCCAAGCGAGGGGATACAGTTCACGTTGGAAAGAGGGGCAATGGCACAGAGCAGCAAGACTGCCAGTTAAATCACTTCCCCTGTCAGCAGTTCCATTAATCATTTTGAGCCCTTCTGGAAGCCTGCTGAAGCCAATGGAAACCCTTTTCATGACTTCATGGTTGTTTGGACTGGTATCACCAAATCACTTTCATGTCCTAAGCTGTCTTTGGAAGAATTTTGATGCTGTTTTATCAGATTGTCTGTTTCACTTTTTCTTGGAAAAAATAGGTGTGCCTTTTGCTGTGTTCTGTAAGCTTCTTATAGGAAGTGTAATTGAAAACATTTTATTAAATAAAGGAAATATGGTTATGAACCAACTCAAAACAGCTTCTGAGGCTTGTTTGTGGTTTTTTGACATAATTTAAAACATTTTAAAATTTACTTCAAATTTTCTTCCCAAAATTACACTTGCTTTCCTCTAAAAATTGCCATTATTCCTCGGTTATTCTTATATTGCAAGATTATTCACGCAGTTTCTGGTTAGAAAAGCTTTGCTGGAACGAAATGATCTTTCAGAACAGTGTACCTTTTTATGTTTCCAGCATTAACTAACCACTCAGGGTGTGATCTTTTTGAAATCAGAGGATTTTCTATTATACAGGAGTGGAAATATTTAGCTTCTCTCTCCCCTCTCAGAAAACAAACCACATCCTGGAAAAAGAAATGTTTTACACAGAATTTATACATGATAAGAAATTCATTCCACAAGTGGAGTAAGACCTTTAAAAGACCTTTATCTACCTCACAGAATAAATCTGATATGCCTTACAAACCATTATGTGATCTCTTCCTCTCACTGCATGCAGATGCAACTCTCTCTCCTAAGTGCTAACACCATAATTTCCATTCCAATGATGAAATTGGGTGTGGAAGGGGACAAGTTTACTCTAATGCACTTGTATATGATTACATACTGGATTGTAAAAATTTAACATTTAGTTTGCTTCTTCTAATAAGCTTTTCAAAGCGTAATAAATATGAGTATCTTAAAACAGCTGCTTGCTCTGGAAGATCGGTCACTAGGGTTGGGCATCCTGCTGGTGGGGATGCTGAGACTGTTTAAAGAGCCTGGCTGATACTTGCAGAGCATATTACAAGAGAGATATTCTTTAGAAAACTTTATATTTGCACAGCCTGCAAACACAGGATCTCGAGATTGAGCTTTATCTGTGCAAACTGTTTCTCTAGAAGTTTTGGAAATTTTGTTAACAAAGCTTATCAGAGATGTTTGAAAGGCAGGATCCTACTAGCAATATAAGATTTAAAAATCACACAGTATTGCTTTTCTGCTGTGTCTGCATGGGGCTTCTGGCACTTCTGACTAAGGGGCATCTTTCCTGTTGCAGAAGGTTCAACAGGGATGGCCCTCAACATACGACTGATGTGCATTCTCAGAGAACTTACATTGACAAGCACGGGTCATGGCAGATACCAGTTTCATTTATTTCACTCTCCTTTCTGCTTTGCAAGCCTTTTGCTCTAAAGCAACCTTGAAGTGCCCTCTTCTTTTTTTTTAACTCCAGTGTGGTGATGAAATACAGTGTGATACAGGACCCTGCAAGGCAAACTTATTCCAGCAAAGAGACTCCATAACAAAATCTTTCAGTGGCCAACCACTTGCACTGTAAAGCCCATCTGGAGTTGTCTGATACGAATCAGCTATAGCAGAGCAAACAGTGCTGACCATGGAGTTTCTATCCACAGCACCTGCAGCATTTTGCCTCCTGGGCTCCGTTAAAGGAGACAGTGGAACACACTAGAAACCAGTTTTATGAACATAAGGAGGGAAGCTTACAATTTTTTGGAGTTCATATATTCATTCACACAAAAGAAAGCAATTAAATAGACTATTTCAAACTATTATTTTTTTCTAAAATTATGTGTATTTTTTTGTCAGAAAACGAGACAAACAACAGTACATTTAATATCATGCAGGTAATTCCCACAGCTTATTGTTCTGTATTTCTTGGTCAAAATCAGTACTGCAAATTTTGGTAAATCCATAGGAAAGAAAAATAGAGCATTTTGTCACATGCTTGTATTATAAAGCATTTTTCTTATGTGTTTTTAATGCATAAAGATGACATTTTGATGATTTCACTGAGGATTTTGAGGCCACCTTTATTTTCCCTTTATTTTAATTTATTTATTTTCGTGGTGTTTTTGAATTTTGTGTCAAAATAAAACCTTCATGTGACTTTTAGAAATTTGTGGATTAAAGGACAATTAAATATCTCTGAATCTGGACCGCAACAATTAAGATGCGTGAAAGAATTTGGAAAATGTTTAGATCACAGCACTGCAAAAGTTAAATAATATAATTATTTACCTATTATAAAATTATTCTATTTTGCTAAAGATACTTAGATAAAGCATGTGACCTAGGAAAAGATGTGTTACCAGGGAACTGTACTGGAGGTCTGGTAGAACCTAACTCCACTAACTTCTGCCCTGTGGCAGGGACTTGGAGTGGGTTTGGAGACGTCCTGATTTCTACCGGGGCCAATTGAAAAAAACAGAAACCTGCAACTTCCTCTGCATTTTTCTAATTTTCATTATGTTCCAGGGCAAGTGAGAGATAGTGAAAGGTGGGGTTCAAAATGATAGTGGGAACAACCCAAACTTTATCATTAGGGTAACAGTGAAAACAGACTAACTGGATTTGCCTGGCAGAACCTGTGCAAACACCTCCCAAAAAAATTACTGCCAAGTGCTTTTTATCTGGACTGTGTTGAAGCAGAGACAAGAGAAAGGAAAATGGATACAAATAAAGCAAATCAGTATTTCAGGATTTTCAGATATTTATATTTTAAATCAATTGCCCAATATCAGGAGTAAAAGAAAACAACTCCTTTTCAGAGTCAATGGGATGTAGCAGATTGCTTTCCAAACTAGAGTGACTCTCAAGCTGTTTTTACGAATCTAAATCCCATAATAAATGTGGATGTTCTGATTTTTCTTGCTGGTTTATATTGGTATGTAACTTGAATGTATATATTAGAGAAATTTCCTTTTCTCAAGGAAAGGAACCAAGCACATTGCTTTTCTCTTATACCAAGCAGATCAATAGTTACAGAGAATAAAGCTTGTGTCAAAAGAGAATCAACCCCGATTTTCAACAATACTCATAGATTGAGACACACTGGCTGCAGGAAACCTGCCTCTTTGACTCTTCATTTCTAGTCTCTACTACACTTTCTCTGATGGCATCATGACAATTTTCTGAAGTAGACCCATGAGACCTTGGGTCATGAGGTTTACTTCACTTTGTATGGTTTGTCTTAAATGTGAATTCAGGTTGTTTCTCAGGTGTACCACCTACTCCTCCAGAGGAGCAGTGAACTACCATGACAGCTGAATCACTTTGCACCCCAGCGAAGCTTACTGAAAAATGTTCCCCAGATGTGTGTCACCTATTTAAGCAGTCAGGGAATGTTGTGAGGAACAAGCTTTCTTAGATTATTTCTGTTTGGGAATAAAATGATAAAGCATTTTTTCCTTGTGCTATTTCCAATTGGAAATACCATAAGAAGCATGTTTCTCATTATATTTCCTATTTGTCTAAGTGTATTCCAATGCCAAGGGAACAGCTGAATCAAAAGGCAGGCAATACCCCAGAGTTTTGATGCAAGCAAATGGCAAGAGAGAGCAAATTACTAATCTCTTTTCTTCTTTAACTTTTTTCTTTCCCCCTCAAAATTGCTGAAAAGTTTTGATGCAAAATGAAAACAGAATTATGCCTCCACAAAGCCTTACTCGTCTTTTCTGACAACAAACTGCTAGCTAACTTATGTAAATATGAACACTTTATGCTTTCTAACAGAATTCATTGAAACGGAAAACCCCGACTCTGATTAAGGCTGATGATAACTTGCACTGTCCTCCTCTATTTGCTGTAAGACTCAGTATGATGCTATGTTATTTCATATTTTCTTTATTCTCATCTTAATAAAAACTTTTTCCTTATGTAACCAGTGTATGTAGGGCAAATCTCTTTTATCATGCACCAAGGTATAGACTATTCAAGCAACATTTTACCTCAGCCAGGGAGGCAAAACAGACCATGTCTTTGCTCCCTGATTTTACCCAAGATGGATACAGTCTGGGCTCCCTCTTCATCTAGACAGGACTTACAGTAACAGAAGTAAACATCTCGGCAGGAAAAGTGGTGCTTCTGTGTGTGGATAGTGTCACTGTGTTATTCTCAGCACTTGTGCCTCTTCGGGGTTATCACATTGTCTAGCAGACAAAATGCCATCTGAACACACAGCCGTGAATGCAGGAAGCTGACATTGCATACACTATGGAAGCTTTAAAGTTTTGGGGTTTTTTTAACCAAGGAATGATTTCTAACTGAAAATGTCAAAATTGCTGTCCTTTCCAAGTCTGTCTATCGCTAGTTAGAAGGAGATACATCTTTTTCACTCCGGGTAATTTCTGAATCAACTTCAAAAATCAAAAAGAAACCATTGCCACAGAAAGGAGATTTTGAGTTCTGTATAATCATGATTTGTTTTGGGGACTGGTAGTGGGCAGATGAGGAAGAATGTTTCACTTTATGAAGGTCATTAAATTATTTCTGTGTCACAGAATTTTAATGTTATGTCTTTTAATACTGAAGATATTTGTTGTTTGTAATGGACTTTCTTCCATTTTCTCTTTCTCACATTTCCTAGTGATGGAAAGAAAAAGGTTGTGAAATATGTATAATGAAAAGTTCTTAACCATATTTTATTTTCAGTAGTTAGACAGTAATTTCTTTTGTTACCAAGGTGACTTTTCTGGACATTATTTTAAAATTGACAACATTTTCCTGCATCAAGGTTGTGCTTTAGAAAACACAGTTTTCAAAACAATGGGTACCTAACTAAAGGGGA
Source organism: Dasyornis broadbenti (assembly GCA_013397935.1). Classification (NCBI taxonomy): domain Eukaryota; kingdom Metazoa; phylum Chordata; class Aves; order Passeriformes; family Dasyornithidae; genus Dasyornis; species Dasyornis broadbenti. Next base: position 1,353,130 of record VZRN01004857.1, read on the forward strand.
AACTGAGGTAGCAGGCGATATAGGATTTGTAATTAATTCATCTAAGTGACAAAATCTTAAATTCTTTCTGACTTAATCAGAGCTCAGACATGAATTTGTTACAGAGAAACCAATAGACACCAGCTTTCTCTGTATTCTGCTTTGAGTAATTTTTTTAATTAAAGAGGTGTATGAAAATACCAAATGATAAAATGCTAGGAATAGTTATGATTGCAGTAACAGTGTATGCAAGTTTCACAATAGTAGAACCCTGAATACTTTGTCTCCTTTAGGTATTTTTATGGTTAAAAATAATGTGTGTACCAATAATCCTTTTTATTACATTTAAAGATTCTGGTATGGGAAAAAATCCAAAGGAAAAAGGAAAAGTAACTTGTCACTTAGTAATTCATGTGGAAAGAGACCTAGTCTACAAGAGGACATTATTGTCAGCGGAATGAAAGAGATTAAATTGATAAGGAAGAATAGAGGTCTGCTTCCTTCATTGTCTTGGAAAATACATTTGTTAGGCAGCTTTCCAACACAGAAAAGAGAATTAGACACTTCCTAGGACAGAAAGATTAGTAGCTGGAATAGTACTCTTTCGTGATAAACAAACCACATCTTTTTACCCTTTCAGAATTTGAGAATTGCTCTCCAATTATACTTCCCTTTTATTGAGATGTGAACATGACTGTAATGGTAACTTAGAGAAGACCAAAACTTTAACATGAGGCTTTTCATTTAGTTGCTTTAATATCTATTAACCACACTCGTGTTTTAGTGGTAGATGTTTAGCTCTCACTCGCTGAAAAATGTGCATTCTTAGGCCGTCTCATATTTCTCTGACAAGTTTTTTGTAACATTCTTCTCCGTATAAAAACATGATGTGAGCAGCTACTGCTGAGGATACGACTTTAAAATAATTGGCTAAATGAGATGAGCTCAATTCGTTTATCAAAGACTCTAAGCATCATCTACTCAATGGGCTTTCAAATGCATGAGGGATAGCAGTTTATGAAAAGCAGTTTTCCATCCAGAGCTTAGTATAAAAGAAACACTTCGTTAACAAAAATTATATACAGGGAGGAAGGATCACAATAAAACAAGCCATTGTTTCTTCAAAGAAATTGTTTAATGGAAAAGGCCATTATCTGTTAAATAACTTTGTGATAATATGACAATAGGTCATAGATTACAGACTTTTCTCCAGTTTAAAAGCTCGAACAAAAGCCAACTCTTTCTATTGATTGTAATGAGCTTCAAATAATATCTCATATATTGAAACAATGCATTTTATATAATTAGACATCTCGAGATAATTCCTGAATTACAGGCAATGAATATATCTGTACTTAATTCTGACCTTACTTCGGAGAGAAACTACTCAAGTATATCTGTTATTGTTTCTCCTACCTCCTGTGTGGCTGAGCACCTTCATGCAGGTCTTCAAAGGCCTGTTAGTTACTTATGGAATTGATGAGTTAAAAAAAAAGTACAGTATCAGTTTATTTCAAATTTGTAAAAGCAACTAATATCTCATACATTTCTTTGTAGTTGCAGGAAACAGTTGTACAATTCTGGTTTCTAAGCAATTAGAATGGACAAAAGATGCTATGGAGGAACATATCTACTTACACTAACATCCTTCCTCCATGTTCTTTATGCCATTGTGGAAAAAAATTATTATCAAACATATTCCAAAGAATTCCTATAGACAGTGAAGTTTCTGCCCCACATATCTTGTATTTCTAGAATAAGCCAGGCCTAAGTGGTGATGATATCAAAATAATTGTAATCACTTGTTTGTTGTGTGAGACAATATAATCAGGGATGTTGACCATCAAATGTTTGCCAGTAAGGACAATTGAAATCTTTTCAGAAAAACAAAAAGAATGAGATAGCAGCTTGCTGTTTCAGGAAGCCAACCAAATCCAAAGAGTATGATTTTCCTGAGGTATGTCATGGCCCAAATTACTTCCTCTTGGTAACTTAAGGATGCTTTGTATAGGATAAATCAGCACAAAATTAGGCCTATTGAAATTCACTCAGTTAATAGTCGAAAATTAAGTTTAAACATGATGACCAATGACTAGTGTGTATCTCTGCATGCTACTATGTACCTAGGTAATTTTATTTGAGCAGTATCACTGAAACAATTAGTTATAAATTGGTCAAGAACACATTTAAGCTGGAGAACAGAACTTTCCTCCTTACCAAAGATATGAATCATCTATGAAGACGATTAGGGGACTGAAGCAGTGATTGTTTGTTAAGCTAAAAAAACCCAGAGGCTTTTGTTTTGTTTCCACCGTTTTTTCCTGGGAAATCTTTTCTTTTAAATCTATTTGGAGAATGGAAAGATTACACAAAGAAGGTGATCCAGAATCTAAACCTTGGTAGTAGACTTGTAAGATCTTTGACAAGTTAGTTTTTGAGTAAATGGAGATACATTAAAGTTAAGGGTTAATCTTCAAAAGGCACTACTGGAATACCAAATTCTGAATATTGAACAACAGGTAGTTCAAGATGCACAGTCGAAAAGTGGAAGCAATCTGACCTGGAAATAGCTTTTTGAAATGTGTTTAACTTCTATATGCCTCAATTTTGATTTTTTTTTTTAATGTATGGAATAATACTTACCTCACATGGAGTAAATTATATGCTTGCCAACGCACAATAGGTCGGTGACAAAGATGGGGATAAAATCCTGGACTGCCAATTTGTGCTTTAAACACTAGCTACACTCCCTTTCTTTTCTAACCTCAAGCTTTGGATTTAACCATTGTTACTTTGGTATTTACTGCAGTTTTTCTCTACCATTAAAGAGCAGATTATTTCAAAAGTACCTTTTATTCAAACTAAATTGACTTTCAAAAGGAACTTAAGCTTGCTCATATGTTTTGTTTCCTTTTGCTTCTGTCTTTCACACTTGTCTCCACACACTTCTAGCCACACTGATTTGAAAGCAGCAGATACAGGTCTTGGCTTCTGTAAAGGTACTCATTTACCAATATATAAACTATCATTTGGACAGGAGAACACCTAGCTCTCATTCAGCAGTTTATAAGTTTAGTGTGTATCTCTTTTATTGGACTTTGTATAAAATACTATGGCATGATTTGCTAGTGGAGACATAAGAAAGGATTTTGTATTAAATTTCATTACCACTTCTGCTACTATAGTGACAGGTGACCTTGGGTAATCTCCGTCAGTTCTCTTATTAATCTTTCTGTATTTCTTTCTGTGTTGTACATTAAGTCTGTAATTCTGCAGAAACATATACCCACAATTAGTTTATTCATTAGAGTAATTCCATTTTAAAAGTTTACAGTTTGAGCAGGTATTTTTGTAGGGCAGAGATGGGTGCTTCACAAGGGTTTATATGGAGTATAGAGCAGTATGAACTTAATCTTGGCAGGAGAATTTACATATTGTCATCATCCTGTCATCACAAACAATCATTGTCATCATAAACAATTATGGACAGGTATAAATTGCTATAAACTAGATAGAATTGCACTGATTTTCTGTTATATGCCAAAGTGGATATCTTATTCTGCAGTAAGGCGTGTCATCATAAAGTTTCCATATTAGTTGCATGTATCCATATTTGCACTGCTGAAATTGATGCAAGCTCCTAAATATCCTTGCTGGATTTTTAAAATTTCAGCATTCCCCTTGAATCCTTTCTTCTTCCTTTCTTTTTCTTTGCAAAATGTATTTTGTCCTGCCTCTATGGCAACACTTCCTTCGTAGATGTAGAGGTTTACGTCACCTCTTTTGTAGAATTATGCTGCTACTATCAATGGAGAACTTAAGCAAGAATTTTTTGTCATGATAAAAAAAGAGTATATGTTTACTGTATACTGTGCAAATAATATATCCCCCTCCAGTGTAAATTCTCTGCTACTGTAAATTCTCACTGTCATCAAGAATTTTTTCAAGGCCTGGTTCTAGCAATAAGCAAGTATGCAGTTACTCATGGCAGAAACATGGTTGTACTACAAAAGAAATTAAATCTCTGTTGTCTTCTTTGCTCAAATGTGAAGCCTCTCTGGCTGTCACTTTCATGAGGAATGGGATTGGAGAGATGATAAGTGCTCACATTGAATAGTCTCTTCCAGGAGTAGACGTTGCTTTTTCTACCTTTTCTATTCCTTCTGCAGTCATGTGAGAAACATAGGGAGCTCTCTGGGATGTGTCCTGGTGTTATATCTTAGCTGTGTTCTGTTGTACCACATTCAAACTGCGCGGTCCCAGCTCAGTCTAAGTCCCAGGCATCCTAAGGACTAGCTTCAAAATGAATATTATGTACTCAGCTGAGAAGTTCTGAGATTAATGTTTGGATATAATTGGGATTTTGTTACTACATAAGTTACATTTTAACAATATATTTACTCTTTAACAAATAAAAATGACAATACTAAGAAAGAAGAGGCTGTATGAAAAAAGCTTTTTTGGGGTGTTCCAGTGAAACTCAGTATAGAGAAAATAAAAAGCTATTTAAAAGATCAGAACTTTAAAAACTCTAGTTGAATCACATGAAATTACCCATTTTTTTGATATATACAATCATTATTTTAAATCTCAATATGTATAAAAACTCACTGATTATTTCTAACTCTAAATTCCTGAACTGTATGGCTTATAAATTTCTTTCCAATATTAGTATTTTGGAAGTTATCTTACTTACCCATCCACACATTTATGCAGTGATGACTGATGCTAATAAAACTCACATATACCATGTGCAGATTAGAACTCAGTTATCTAAAGTGTTCAATTTGAGCATGAAATGCAGTGAGAGCAAATATGGGATGCATTAGGGATTTTGAGACTTTGCAAAGAGTAAGAATATAGTATTGGGATTTTGTTAACTGATAGGCAAGGAAATCTAGCTATCACAAAGTGATGTCAGGATGATATTGCTATGAACTGGGAACACAGTAGGATTTTCTTACAGGTTGTCAGAGGAGGGCGGGGGAAGGGCAGCTCCCTGTGGTATACATTCATTTATTGACTACAGTCACAGTTATTTGCTTCAGCCAGCATGATCTGAAATGCATGTATAAAAGCATATAGGTATTGGAATTTTCAACTCAAATCAGAATCCTAATTAACTGTAAATCGTAAAGCCAGTAGCCTGAGGTATATTAAAATGAGAACTTTGTACATGAAAGGCTGCACATGCCCCAAAATCTAAGTATTTCCTACTTATAAACCACCAAATTCACTGCATCAGCTTCCATGACTGTAATTCTGCTCCTGAGGGATATACAAGTAGAGTTAACTGAAAACAAATATGAGTTTGCAACTCATAGAACAAGTCATTTTATGGAGACATTAAAAATCACTGACATAAGGAAAGACAACATAAAATATTTGTACTTAAGGTAAGAATATGACATTAAAGCCAGAAGTGAACTTAGTCCATTGTACTCCATCAAATGCCTCTTTAATCTCTAAATGTGTGTGATTATAAAGACATTAATTTCAAGGGGAAGACCACATCAGTAAAGCACCGCTGAAACACCTGGCACAATTGAATTTCACGCAGCACCGAATGTGAAGGCAAAGAGATGAAGTTACGAAACACATTGAACAGAACTGACACAGAGGACACCGTTCTCTCAGATACATAAAAGGTTCTGGTTATAAAGATCCAGTCCTGCTTGGGGCAACAGGGGTTATGTTGCCTTTAATAGGAGCAGAGTCAAGCTGTAAAAGAATATTTGGTTGGTCCTTTGGTGTTCAGGCACAAACAACAAAACAGAAGTTGCAGAGCCCTTGAGCCTGAGAACCCTCTGCTCTGTATCACAATTACCGTTTCATAGGGCCAAGTTATCCTGTGATCTTGATTTTAACAACAGCTGGATCCTTCCCCTTATCACATGCTGAGGCCAGGGTTTGAGTACAAGCTACGGTTTTCCCTCAGTTTCTCTATCACTACGCCATGCATGTGTTCATGTGTGTCTTTCCTAAGGGGTGTAATGTTTTCAATTAACTGCTCAGGCTCAGCAAGCTCTATCTCTAGATTGTAAATCATAGTTAAAGAAGAGTGTCTCTTAAAATAATTTTGACTATTAGCTAAAACACCTATGAAACACCAATGCTCTTTTTTGGCTTGGTATAATCAAAAGAGATTTGCTACTTTCTCTGCTCTCCTCATTGAAGACAGAGTTTAACAGTAAAGAAAGTCTGTTATGAAAATTGCAAAACATATAATTGGAACAAGAAAAATTCCTACAGTATGAATTAAAGAGGTGACAGGAAGAATGTCAGCAGTGGTTTAATGTTCAAATATCAACCTTCATTAATTCCCCCTACTAAACAATGTTTGTGCAATAAATAATGGTTAGAAAAGAGGCAGGGAAAAGTAATACTAACGCGGATTAAGGGAGATATGAATGTTTGGGAGGATCTTGGGAGCACCCTGAGGTTAGATGCAGTGAAGATATTGCCAAAAGCCATACCAAATCTAATACTAATCATAGAACATCTCAAGTTGGAAGGATCCATTAAAATAATCAAATTCATTTCCTAAATACACTGCCATTCCGAATATTTGCATTGAAGAATACTGTAGGACCCACTGTTGAAGTTGAAAAACTTCACCCAATTTATAGTGACTGTGCAGCTGCTGTTGCAATTTAAATCTGTTTCTCACTCTTAGAAAAGCTCATTGTCACCCATGAAAGGGAGAACAAATACCACCTACATATACGCTAACTGAATGTGTTTATCTGAATCTGTCAACTACATCAGAAATCAAGTTGCTAAATGCTGTGTTCAAAAAATTTCTGTGGATTTGTGACATTCCTTGGAAAGCTTTAGATCCATAAAGCAATGAATAAATTATAAGAAGACATAATTATGGTATTTTCATCCCTGACAGATATAATTTTGCTCCATAAGCACTGAAAAGAAAGCTGCTGTTTTTCTCAGACCAACACTCCTAGACTGAAAAAAAAAAAAAAAAAAAAAAAGAACGTCTTTGCTGAAAAATGACATATTTGGTAAATATTGTCCAGGGTAATTGTTCCTGTGGGATCCCAACAGAAACATGTTTCAGATACTGTAACTACTGTATATTCAGAGTGTATGAGCACTGTATATTCAGGGTAGACGATAATCTCTGTAATGTTTGTTATGAAGCTCCTTGTAGACTCTCAAATGTAATTTTAATGGTATCCTGAAGAAAGAAAATAAAGAAGGTATAACACTCAAATTGGATTCCAGAGATAGGGCTAGTTACTGAGGGTACAATTTACATCAACCAAATTTAGCTGTCTAACATGCATGTATCTAATTTAGGCTCTCTTTGCAGTCCATCAAGGGAAGTAGGTAGCTCCGAAGGGATATCAATCCCACTTACTCTGACAACAGTTTTAGGACAGGATGAAGCCCCAATGACCACAGAGGGAAAAGAGATACTAAGATTAGCAAGGTAAATTCGAGACAGGAAACACAGGGGAAGTGGATTGGATCTGGAGTGATAGTGCCTGTTTGCACATGAAAACCAACAAATAGAACATGAAGTTTCCAAACATCTCTAGGGATTTCCCCCACATCTGCTGGAAATCACTAGGAGATGGCCCCACATTGAATGTTTCAGTCTGAGGCTTCAAATCATCCCTGTATCTCTGTTCAGTGAATCCTGTAGCATATATGTAAATCTTCAAGCTTAAATCCCATTAACATCAAAGGTATGTAAGCATGCACTTAAATGTTTTGCTGAACTGGTACCCTTGGCCCCACTCCAGCAAAACATGTAAGCGTGTGCTTAACTTTAAGAATGTTAACCCTGTTAACTTCTATAGAGTTGATTTTCTACAGTTTCCTGAAGTAAAACACAGATTTCAATGCTTTGCCAAGTCACTATCTTAATGAAGATGCAATGCCGGTATCTTATCAGCATTACAAGCCTCAGCTAAATTAGTCATACTTAGGCACAAAGAATAGAGCTATGTATGCTGTGAGGAGAAGAAATCCATTAGAAATGCCTAACCAAATGGTAAATATTGAAAACTAAGTACTTAAAAAAATGGATTCCAAAATAATATAAGCCAAATTAAAGCCTTGGTTCATCCAGGACTCAAGCACTTTATGTGCTTTAAGCAGTTTGCTGTTTATGCCTACATTTAGGCATGTGCTTAAGCACCATGGTAAACTGGTCCATCAGTGTACACCTTCCCTTTTATATATTAGCTAAAGTAAAATCCTCTGGCTTTTGTACATCACATTGCTTTGCCTAAGATATCAGACAAGCTGCTCTACTCTGATGCTTATATGTGCACAATAAATCCAGACATAAAAATCAATAGAAACATTTAAACCTGCGAGGTTGTAAAAGTGCCCCTTGGAAAAAGTCAAATGTTGAAAAAAAATGAATAACTATGAGATTGCTATAACAGGCAAAGAATTGTTCATGTACATGTGTATTCATATACTTTTCACAGGAAAAAGCTTTGGTAAAATAAGTGGTACATAATTTTTTAATGTATATTTCTAGATTTTTCACATTTACACATTATTATGCAAACGAAGTTGTGTACAACTGTCTGCAGTATGCCACACAAGCAAGTTACTTTTTCTTCATAGATTTTGAATTTTATGGAAGTAGTGTGATTCACTTAAAAATTAGGCAAATATAATATGTTCAGTAGAAAGATTAATGATGTATATATTTACAAAATAGCCACAGGCCTATGTTTTGTTTGTGCACGATGGCACCCTGTTTGCTAAAGATATCATAGGTTTATGTTACCGTAACGATGTATCATTCCTCAGCTATTAATCTAAACTGCAGAGTACATGTATATTTAATAATCTTCAGAAAGTCTGTAAGACTTATTTACATTTTCTATCCATCCTGCAGCTTTAAAGACCTTCTAATATTGGCCACTGATCCTATACCATCACAATGCTTTAATATATGCAAAAAAGATTAAACAACAGTACAAGATGAGTGATATCATATCTCAAAATGCCAATAAGGATGTTTTGCCCTTAAATTGATATTCTAAACCAATGCTATTTTTCATCTTTGATGATGCAGTGCACTGAAATACTCATATTTAAAATATTTGAAGAGGTGAATATCATATACTGGATGTGTAATGGCATTTCTTCCAGTAATCTGAACATCAAACCATAAGAATAAAGAAAAAAAACCAACAAAATGAGCAAACTGATCGTAACAGCAGTCCCTTACAAATAAATTTGGCATTTATCTGAAAAATTAATTAATAGAAACTTACAGTATATGTTGTTCTTTTCATCACTTGTAACATATGCTTAGAAATGGATAAATATTTATCTTTTTTTCATTATAATATTCACAACTAAGAAGAAAAACTGCAATTTCTTTAGTTATATTTTTCCATCCTTATGATATGTTATAAGAAACCTAATTTATAAAAAAAAGTATTTTGCTTATTAACAGGACTCTGATGGCAAAATGAAAAACCTAGGGAAAAAAATGAAAATAAATTTATAAAAACATTGGAAAAAAAAGAACAGACATTATAATATCGTCATTTAGAATCTATGAAATGAAATGTATTTTTAAAGACAAAGTTAACGCCTTCCTTTGAAATCCTCATGTTAAAATCAAAAACACAACTTTAATGGAAGACAGACATAGGTACTGTTTGAAGAATTACAGCTTAGAAAATTAATAAAAATAGTATCTAAAACAGTATTAGTAAGATATGAAGCTCATTCATTAATGGTCTCTGTGATAATATATCACTGAAAATGTTGCATGAAGGACAGTCTTTGATAGGATTATGTACAGTATAATAGCAAGATATTGAAATTAAAATTCACTGAGAAGATACATCTTGTGAACTGAAGGGTAAGAAGATAATAATGGTAACATTAATAATAATAAATAACAAGTATAAAATGATTCACATAAATAGAATTTCCATCAGCAACCATTATTATAATTATGGGAATGATAAAGTAATAATCTACAGTAAATAGCTAATTTTTATTGATTCACTGTTTAATTTCTTTTTTTAAAGGGCTTTAGAATTACTGTCAATAACAATAATGTGTACACAAAGAAAAGTTATGTAGAGAATAAATGATAAAAACAGTATTGTGGAATCTGTTTCTAAAGCATCTTTTGAAGATATTTATGTTGTTTGGTGCATGAAAAGAAAAATTCTTAAAAGAATTTTAAGGCATATTGGGAAAATTTAGAAAGTTCAGTACTTGGCTTTTTAATTGCCTCTCTGTAATAAGAACAGCTCTCCATCAATGGCATCTATGAAGAAAAAACTGTCCATAAATTGTCTAATTTTACAGAGCCAACAGCAAAATTAGCACAAAAGGCAACCAAAAGGTCAAGGCAGAGGCTAAATAGAAGAAATTCTAAGGAACTAACTGTGATGCCGAGCAAATTCTAGAATTTACCATACATGTACCAAACAAATCTTCTGCATGGCAGCAAGGTGTAGCTCAAATGTTAGGACAGGCAAAAGAAAGACAGGACTTTATATGAGCAATTTGAGTGATGATCATATAATTCCGTTGAATGGAGGGTCCAATTTCAACAGCTTTTGAATTCATAGAAGAATAGAGTATAGCTTGTACTATGCCTAAAAAAAAAAAAAAAAAGCCAAATAATGTAGACCCAAAAGAAAGACTACATTTTAATTCATAAAAATTTTCTCTTTATTTTTTTAGTATATTCATCATAATAGCAATATATTTTGATAACTAATGATGTAGATGGCCTTTGATCAATTACATATGAGTATTTTTATAGTTTGTTTTGCTCTCAAGTTAAGAGGGATATTGGATAATATTAACCTTCATTGTACACTGTGATTTTACTTTTGCCTTGCCTGTCTAACTGAGTTTTGTGGGCCACTGGTCAAAAAACCCTCTCACATACATGAGTAAATACACGTTATAAGAGGAAGTTCTTCTTGTAAGCAACCATCTGCCACGAACTACATATATTGGAATGCTGAACAAGATTGTTTTCACTGTGTAATGCAAAATATATTTCAGATTTTCCCTTTCCTTAAGGGAAGAAGTAATTGGGAAAAAAAAAATAAATAAAAGCCAGGTTGACTATGGGAAAATAACAGAAACCCAGTCTGGGTCTCTCTCTTTCTGACAGTTTAAATTTACGTCCTTCTCATAATGGCACATGGCCATACTGGCATAAAGACCAGAGCAAACAATGACTGTTGCACTCCAGATGTTCGATGTCCTAATGAGCGATGTTGTGCCCCGATGGTGGCAGACTCAAAAATGGGAGGCCTGGCTAAAAATCTGGCCCTCATATAGTCATTATGTCAGTTAGATAGGAAACATATAAAGGAAGGTTCCTCCTTAAGTGAGAGAAACTGGCAATAATTTGAAATGTTTGATATAGTCAGAAGTGCAGAAAAGGACACCTCACCTTGAGGGCAGATGTCAATGCTATGATACACATGTGGTAAAAAGCAAAATGTTTTTATTGGCATGAAGAAACAACCAGAAATATGTAGCAGTATTTTTTTTTTTTTTTTGTTGTTCCCCATTCCCAGAAGGGGACATTTGACACATGATGCCGGGTCCTGGGAGAAGGCATAGGGGATTCTGTGCACAGAGAGAGAAAAAGATCTGTTTTTCACAGAATAAGGGAAATGGGTACCTGGGATAAATGTTCGGTGTGTCTGTATATATATATATCTGTATGTAAGCAAGGAAATATCAGAATGCCTGTTTATCTGTAATGTAATAGTAGTAAGAGGGGAACTTTGTGAAATTAACAAATTATATAATCAAAGGAATAAATAAAATTTTGGTTTTAAAAAAATGATCCATAGAAATCCTGAGGTATTTTTAGAGATGTGCAAGATCAGATTACTCAAGTGAATTACAAAAAACACTACAGTAACATTGCAATGGATAAAATATTACAAAGAGCAGAAAATTCCATGTATGACTTCCAGTGCCAAAACCAACTTCTGTTGAGACAGAAAATTCCCTTTGGGGATTCATGTTCTTTCATCCTAACATTGTCTGTTAGGAGCTTCTCAAACCTCCCTCTGAAACATGTGGTATTAACCCCTCTTGGAAACTGGATCGCAAAAACCCTGGACTATTTTTCTTAGCCACTATTAATAGAATTAATATTATTCATAGAATGGTTTGGGTTAGAAGAGATTTTAAAAATCACCTAGTTCCAACCTCCCTGCCAAAGACAGGGACACCTTCCTCTAGACCTGGTTGCTCAGAATCCCATCCAGCCTGGCCTGGAACACTGCCAGGGATGGGGCATACACAGCCTCCCTGGGCAGCCTGCCCCAGTGCCTCACTAACCCCACAATAAAGAACTTCTTCCCAATATCTAATCTAGCCTTTAAAGCATTCTCCCTTGTCTTGTCATTAGATGCCCTTGTAAAAAGTTCTTCTCCATCTCTCTTGGAGGACACCTTTAGGTACCGGAATGCTGCTCTAAGGTGTCCATGGAACCTTCTCTTCTCCAGGCTGAACAACCCCAATTCTTTCATCCCGTCTTCATAGGAGAGATGCTCCAGACATCTGCCCATCTTTGTAGCCGTCCTCAGGACTTGGTCTAAAGGATTCATGTATTAATAGTTGCTTTGGTTTCCCACAAACTTAAAAGAGAATTATTTGACTCCAGCTCCTATTAGCAATCTTTCTTTTAAAATTATTGCTGTAATTTTTTAATCCAATTTAGTGGACATTTTCCTGAAGGAACATGGGACAATAACCTTTGTAAATATCTCTGCCATGTGACAGTGACTGTTCTGATAATTATTCATTATTCAAGACTATAAGAATAATTGTTGCTTTCAAATATCATGCAAATGGTAAATTCCTATATGAGGGTTTTCCCTAGGCAGGCTTCCAGACTGCTATTTCCAAATGGAGAATTTCCATAAATTTGTTTCTTCCTATCCTGAATTCATTTATCTTAAAAAGTACAAGGGTGGTGATCCTTTACTTCAGAGGATTTTACCTTCTTTTCAGGTAGGGCACTCACTTATGAAGTGGGTGGGAGTCCAAGGACTGGGAGTCAGTTGCATCCAAGAGCTAACAGATGGAAAAAAATTAAGTGTGAATAAGTATGCAAGATTATACATAGTGTAAATAGGGCATGCAATTTTAAAATAAAAACCTAAAATTCTGCTGTTCAAGCGATTGTTAATTAGATCATTTAAATCTATTAAAAAAAAACTATTGAATTCAATCTGTTCCCTTTTTTAAGCTTTATTTCTGTTGATGATTTATTGTAAAAGTAAAATGATCTCAGTTATATGATTGCTCTACCCTTTAGTCTCAATGCATTGTGTAAAATATAATGCAGTACAGATGTCAACCTAAGAACTAAATAGCTTATATTTCTAAAGAACCATGAAAAAATATTAACACTATAGAAACAATGGTTCAGTAATTACTTTTTGCTGTGGAGTGAGGTTAGGCATTTATCCTTATAGATCCCTAATACACTTAAAGTCAGCACTGCCCCTGTGGTCCTTTTACCTTTGTTGATAAATGTATTGTACAGGATACCTTGTATGACCACTACAGTATTTGAGGTCATGCTAGGCTGTTAGCACAAATGGTGTGAACAATAGTTTATATGCCACTTAACTCCTTGGGAGAAACAGTTAACCTTGCCAGAGAGGACAGATCAGTCATGTATAGTTATTAAAGTCTAGAAGGTTTTGTTATGCTCTGAAATACTTTTATAGAACTACAATACTCTCATACAAGCTTTACCAAGTAGGGAAGCAACAAAGTCAACAATTATCTTTGCCGTCTTTGAAAAAGATATTCAAAGTTTTCTAAAAAAAATACTTTACCAGTCCTACTTTATGAAACACACGCAAACAAATTTTGATATATTTAACCACTACAATTTTTGAACAAGGCTAACCAGGTAGCAGTATATTAAGTCACTGCCTTAAAACAGACTAAGTTTACAAAAATTAATTGTGAATTTGATGGCCTTGAAATGGCCTTTGAAGCCAGCAAAACCCCTTGGTTCTTCTTGATTGCAGTTTTCCAAATAATGATGAAACTTCATAAATGACACAGATGAGCATCATAATTGAATTTTATTTAACTAGCAATTAACTAGAAAAACACTTTTCAAGCAAATACTCTTTTCTAGAATTTCTTGTGAATAGAAGTACAGAGTGAACCAAGAATAAAACACAGTGGGAGATTACTGAGGACTTGTCAGGTATTCTACATACAGATGGCAATGACACCGCTGTTAACACGGATGACCCACTTTCATGATATTATGTGCTGTTTCTACATTGTTGTTTATTCCAGTGGACTGATTGTCAGATCCAACCAATTTTTGGCACTTTTAAAAAACAGCTGAAGGCAGCCTCATCCATTTCTGGTAGAAAAAACAGGCATAAAAACCCGCCAGCCCTTGTACCTGCATGTGTGTTTTTATTCATCCAAACATCATTAACCACCACTGAATCTTTACATTTTTAGGGTTAATTCAGAATGTTAGTACAGCTGTCTTTGTCTGGCCTGCATTTTCAATTCAGCATGCTCAGATTAGTCACTTCCTCTCCTCAAGTTCTGGTTTAGCAGCCCTATATGCAAATGAGCAGGTGCTACCCCTGGCCGGGTTTGAGGTTACACAGGAGTGGTCACCTCCCTTTGCCAACCAATCTGCCACATGACACATCACGCACCCGTGCTGCACTGCTTCCACCCCTTCTTCCCAGGCATGGACTCAGGTAAGACCTCTCTCTGATTCTGCCTGGATTGTTGATACCTAAAGCTACACCTGAGATGGCAAAGACTCACTCAGCCTTGTGGAAGCTTTTTCCACTGGCATGCTGATGTCCTGTGCAGTCATGGGAACTCTCAGCACCACACCAGCTTTCAAGTCTCTGAGCAGGAAACTCTACTGTGTTCCAGGGTAGATGGGAGCAAACACATTCCAGAATGAGCATTTAGGGGAGAAAGAAACACTTCTATGTGTGGCTTCAAATAGTCGTCTTCACAGATAGATTTAACAGTCCATGTACATACTTTCCTACCAAGAACTATTACCTCATTAAGTAAGAATATTTACTGTGTCTTCAAGAGAAGGACATGGAGAGCAGCAAGAACAGAAAGAAATCAGTTTGCTACCACTGCCTTTTAAAATCTCCTAACTAGCAAAATTAAACCATGTCTCTTTATTTATTTATTGCACTTGTAAAAAGATTAATGGGGATGTGATTCCTTCAGGCTTTTACATATAACCCCATCACACAAAGAACAAAATTACACAGTGCAGCAAACGAACTAAATTAGCTACATTTATTTAAATAACTGCTATGGAGGAAACAATAAATCAACAAGAATCCTCACAAAAATATGTTTACAAAGTGTCTTATAATTTGTTTTAGCTAGGACACAGACTTCTAGCTCTTAGCTAAGCTTACTTCTAACAGTCTATTATCATATCAACTGTTAATGAGTGTTTGCTATAGAAAAGCATTTCTAGCAAAAAAAAGATTATGTGTAACTTCTGCGTTTCTGTCCTTAAAGATATGGCTGGCAACTCTACAAGAAATAGATTTTCCTAACAAACGTTTTGTTAAAGGCTTTTAATAACTTGGGAGACGATAAAAATTAACTGACAGTGCTTTGTTAAATCAGAAAAAGTGATTATTTGAATGGTCATAATCACGCAATTATCTGATCTTCAATGTATTTCAAGAGTGTATCTATATCTAGTCCTATATCGGGAGTGAGTAGGGGGAGCTCTAATGCTGAACCTGTGATGTATTCATAAATCAGTACTTTCAGAGCCTGTCATGGGCTCCATAATGAGGGTCATTATTCAGGCAGAGTGTCAAAACTACTATCAAAGGACCTTCTCAGAATCACAATCATTCTGTTTCTTGTTAAATAAGCAATGTAGTACACAAAAATGGCAAACAAGAAGCAGGTCAATTTGATACAGTATGAGGGCACAGAGACCTCTAGAGTAATTTACCCTGTGGGAATTCTGATGGTTTGTGAGATAAATTATATACACCCTCAGAAATGATTAATGGTAATAAAATCCCAGGAATATTTTCAGGAAAAAAGTCCATATGTACAAATGGCAACTTCAGTAACAAAGAAGACATTTTCTAAAGCGGAACACTTAAAGAAAATTATTATTAGAACTGCAAGTAGCTCTCAGCAAAGCTACTAAATCTTATTACAAAGTTGGCAGAATTCTGTGGAAGTGCTTTATTTTGATTTGCTGAAAGAGTTTTTGCAAAAAAACCCCAAATCTAGAGCTTTTCTGAATTAAAAGAAAGGGGATAAAGCAGGGGGAAAAAAAAGGTGAAGACAAACTGTAAAAGAATAGATTTACTGAGACAGGTTATTATTGACTTAATTTTATTGTAAGCAAGACGAGATACAATAGGAGTTATTAGCAGAATATCATCTGGACATTTGACCACAATGGCAATAAATGCAACTTATTTGTAAGTGATTAAAGGCTGTATTCAAATCACACAGCATAGGTGCCTAAATTAGGCATTGGCATTATTTCCCTCGTTTCACTTTAGGGAACAAGAATATAATAGCCCTACATGTGAAGTAGTCTGAATTGCTCATTCTCACTTGGACTAAAACATTACATTAGTAATGGGTAAATTAGGCACTAGTGAAAGCAGTCTAAATTCTGTGTCAAGATGACTTCTAGATACAGTGGGCAATCATTTGGGGATTGATAGTCAACTTCTTCTGACACCACTAAAGCGTCTCAGAAGTCTTAAGCAAAAACTCTTTATTTTTCATGTATGATATCTGTTTATAATATACACATCTATGTATTATACGTGTATACACATATGTATGTATGTATGTAATTCTACAGGTATGCTCACACACAGCATAACTGTGAAACAGTAAAATATTGTAGGACAGAAATTTCACTGCAGTCTCTTCATGTAGCTCTTCTTATTTGACTGGTCTGAGGCTTCTCCTAAGGCTTTGTCTAAGAAGCAGTAAAGTACACCTGACCAGAATTTAGTGTGGTCCATGAAATTATACAGTCACAGTCTTCAGAGATGGATGTCAAGAGGTCCATTTGTAAGTGCAGATTCTGACACCATTTGAATACTATTTGTGGCACAGACTTTCTCATGTGCTCACACAGCACTGCTGACTTCAATAGGGCTTTTCTGCAAGTGTGAAGTTTCCAGAGAAATGCCACAATTGTGCCTAATACCAATTGCAGAGTCTGAGACATTCAAGTGTTTTTCAAGGTACCCACAGCTTTTGAAGCTATGGTTGCCCTATTACTCTTTTCTAATTTCAATCTCTTTTGTTATACACTTACAATGCAGTCGTGTAGATCTTTGTTTGCACACTTCTATAGCATAACTTTATGATAAAGACTGATAATAATTTTTGTATCCCCTTCAAAGCAATAAATAAATTGTGGGTCAGATATAAGTCTGCTTCTCTTCTTTTTTTCTCATATTACCCTTATTAAACAGCAAGGTGAGAAGTAGATTAAAAGACAGTCACCCTAAGTGCCTTATAAATCCCTCAGCTTCTCTTTACCACACTGAATTTTGTCTGACGACAAACCCTACCTTGTCTAGACTTATTGTTTAAGTAAATTTGTATCTGTGAAATAATCAAAAGCAAACCAATTATATTCAGGCATCTTTTTTATCCATCTGTTTGGATATAACTGTCTATTTAATAGTGTTTGCATATGAAGCAATGTTCTATTGTATGCATAGGTACTCAATTATTTAGATTATACGTTTGAATAAACTGTGCAGTTAAAGGAATACCCTTGTAATGCAGGACAATTACATTTTTCTAGCACAGTTTACACGTTATTAAACTAATATCAATTTGGACAACACAGCTGGATATAGGATTCTACCCCTCACCTATCAAAGTTCTTTTCTTTAAGGGTGCATTTTACCCCTGCAATTATCAGTCATTGTTAGTCACTTCAAATTATATCAAATTACGTAAAAAGGCTAGTGTGAATAGAGACTACAAAAAACCTCATTTTGCAGCAGAGACTGTGCATTTAAATGTAGGTTTTCTTAATGCAGCTATAAAAGTCCTGTCTATATGCATGATAGGTCAGTATAAAAACTGTCCACGTGAAAATCACTGTCTGGCCAGCATAAGAAAATAATACTGATTGTCATACTGTGAAAAAGCAGTTCACTGCATATCTCATCTTCCAATCAGGGAATGACTATCACATTTTTCCAAAGGAGGAGACAACTACCTTTATGCTGAAGAGAAAGAAAAAAAATCAAATAATATTAAACACCCAGACATAACTATGTGTTTGCCAGTCCTTGAAATAAGTTTTCAGTGGATAATCATGAATTTCTATTCTGAGTAGAGTAGTGGAAGAGAGATAGAGAGAGATGTAATAAAATAATCACAGCTTCAGTATTCTGGGCATCTTTTTCTGCCTTATACTTTGTAGAAGGAATACTTTGCACATGTAAAAACTGCCTTTAAAATGTAATCTGTTCTTTTGCATCTGTTACACACCTGTATGCTCAAAGAGGAGAACAGGTATTTATGATGATCATCTATCAATGAAACCTTGCTGAGAATCTGGAGCTGCACAGTGTTTGTCTAGTTTGCACTTTTGCTGATGTTCTTCGCTGAGTACCCTTTCTGTTCCTCCCTTTGAGCATCATTATTGTGAAATATTTTTCACCATCTTGAGATCAAAACAATTATCATGATGCTGCTAGATGTCATGGTACTATTTAATGAAAGAGAATGAATGAACTAAACACCAATGCAGTCAGAAACTCTGTACAGTGTGAAAAGCTGGCTTAATCTCAGAATGCTACAGATTTGTGTGTTTTAAGTTTTCTAAGGTGACACAAACTGTATCATCTTTTTCTTGAAACTAGTTGCACTGCCTTAGTTGATGGTCATTTTATTTTACCAGACAGCAGCTGTTCTCCTTAGCAGTTTTCCTCCAAAAGGGTGGCTTACTGAATGCTGAGAGTGTTCATTGCTGCTGGATTTCATAGGGGAAGTTCAAAAACTTAGCAAACGGTTTGCACTTGCTTTCAGGTGGATGCTAGAAGTCCATATTAACAAAACCAGTAAGCTGCTTTGGAGATTGCACAATGACTCCAGAACAAGATGGACTTTTTGTAATACTAGGAGCAAACTGTGAATTTACTGCATGAGCTGACAAAAAATTGTGAGAAAACAGATCCACTGCTAATTTTTTTTGTCTAGGAAGTTAGGAAGTATCATCTGACTACTTCCCCCTTTCCTCCAGCAAGATGTTGCTCAGGTCCCTATTGTCTGGGTATGGATCTGCTTGAAATTGTTTTCTTCTCTTCCCTGCTGTTTCCACAGAAATCTGGATGTGCAGGGGCCTCACAGTCTATTCAGAGATGACTGGCTGCCATCAGAGCACAGTTCAGGGAAGGGCAAAGTGTTGCTTGACCTGTGCTGGGAATACTGCTCTGGAAGAAATGCTACAAAGGCCAGGCTGAGTCTGGCTAAGTACACAGCAACATCCAAAGGCAGGTTTTTGCTTCCTCATTTTGACTTTCTGCCATCCAGTGTGAACAGAGAAATACTTCGAAATCAGACTTTGATCTTGATTTCAATTTTATTCATTTGTCCATACAGTCATGCCAGGGGGAAAGGAATCCCAGTAGTATCATCCCAACTGTAAAGCAGAATACAGCAGAACCAACAGGACCCTCAGGAGTGAAGGAAAACTACCTTTTAAAACATTAACACACATTCACTGAGACCTTCAAAGTTATCATGGTTCCCTTGGAGTTAGGAGTGCAGAGCCCACACTCTGAGATACCTGACATGAACCAGAAAGTGTTGAGCAAAGGGACCAAACCTACAAAATACCTCCCTCGCTGTGGTGGTGGGAAAGTAGATGGTTAGGAAAGCTGGCACCAAAAGCCGAGGTAGCCTGGCCCCCTGAGATGGTCTTGCAAATGTGGGAAGTCATGTGAGGAAGTCACATCACAATTTTTATGGCTCACTCCAGTATTGTTACCGATCCGATTATCTACCAGCTTTCAAAGGCTGAACAGCATTTTGATTCTTTTTCTAATCAGAAAGAACTACAAAATGGTGTGACAATAATGCACACTATATACTAGATAGGATTATGAACACACTATGAATATATGAATTTTTGAAAATATTAGCAGTTTTAATGTTCTAAATGAGACTGAAAAATCAGTAATCACTGGCTGGCCACATTTGGCTTATGTATGCTCTAATTTTCACTAATAATGCTTTGAAATATGCCTTGGTAGATGGTGCAATGGATTTGTTTGTCTGTTTATTTAGAGTTATCTTTTTTTTTTTTTTTCCATTTTCCTTCCAACTTTCAGTGTACTGAACCATATATAATGATGTAAAACTTGAAGGCTTCTTTTCAGAGGTACATCTTAAGTTGTAGGTCCTGTCAGAAAGACTTCTGAACCAGATCGATGCCTGGCACACCTTCCAATCTCAGCTTCATCTCTCCTGCAATTGAAAAAGACAAAAATAAAGACTCCAAAGACTTAGGTGTGTCTATTTGGTTAATATCCACTGTGTATAATTTTCCCCTTTGATAGAGTTTTAGTTCAAAATTACCCTTGACTCACGCCAGCCGTTCCACCATAGCCCTTCAGACAGACGCGTACTTTGCTCCCCCTGGGTCACTTGTAATTGGCCTCCTTTCCTTTTTGTTCAGTAACTTTCCAGCTTTCTGCAGGCCTGTTCACAACTGAATTGATGCTGAAGAAAGAGCGGATAAAGGCAGACCTGAAGGCTGTGCAGAGGGTAGATAGGGACTTGCGTTTCTGAATACAAGTGGGTCAAAATATACATCCTCAGAAGCTGCTGAGAGACCTGGTCCAGGGTATTATACTTCTCCCAAGGAGTTGCACTTTTTGAAATATATCAGAAACTCTGTGACTGTGAAGAGAATCTGGAAACACTCTGTAAACCAGCTGTGATAAACTTTGCTTAGTTGATACTTCAGACGTAAATGGGCAAAGATCTGCAGAGAGGAGCCCTGTTGTTCCTAAGACCTCTTCTGTGAGAGCTGTTGGCAACACCCCCAGCCATCACAGTATGACACCGACCTTTCTGCTAAAGGGTCTGTGTGACAGCTTGGAAATAGCTTAAAAGCTGCAGATCTTCTGAGATGAACCTCCCCATCTGTATTCCCCCCACCTTCCAGACACACATTGCGCAATTTTTTTTACATGCAATGGGAGGATATGGACCTTAGGGATCTATTCATTAATAACTTATACAATGTTTACATGAGGATTTTTAGGTAGTTTGCTTAGAAATGTTTTGAATTGGCTGTATGAAATTGGTATTCATTGTAATGAGTTTTACTGAGTGAAAAAGGACACTGCAACATATTGGGTTCTGCAGTCTGAAGGACCAGCTGAGCAGCAACAATTAAGCATGAGTGGGGCACAACTGGGCACACAATATTGTTAGGAAGAGTTCAAAGCAGTATGGGAAGCTTGGACAAAGTGAGATATACTGTTATTCACTGTTAATTGTGCAAATGCCTTGGGTGTTGCTGCTTATTTCCTCTAAATTCATCATGAAGGTGATTAGAAGTCAATTAGCAAAGAATGAAAAAAGTGCAGACCCAAATGCTACAATAACAATAAAGTAGAAAACATGCTTGAACACTCATAATTGAATCTTACCTTTCGTTTTCGTCTGTGAACTTTCTGGTACAGTGAGGGTGTCCTCTTCATTTTTTCTTACTTATGCTCACCCTTATGATCCCCAGAAGACATTAAGTTCAAAACTGACAATATAATGAAATATCTTTTCCCTGTTCTTATTTTTTTCTGAACTACAATATTTTTTCTATCTTGTACTTTTTTTGTTGTTGTTGTTTTGTTTATTTGTTTATTTTCTCTTTCACTTCCCACAGTTTTCATTCCATCCACCACAAGAAGTGAAGTGAGCAGAGAGGGGACAGCAGTGGGTAAGGTTTTGGTAGCCAGAAAGAGCAGCACAATAATTACTGTGTCAGTAGTTTTGCCATAGGAGGCAGTAAGGTACTTCATGAACTCTACCTGCAACCAGCAGGAGTCAAGGTCACTGTAGAGGTCAAACAGAAGGGGAGCTGCAAGACACTAAACCCATTTGCAAATAGAACTCATAAAGATTGCAGGAAGCTACTTTTTATTTTCTTGTCTTCTTTTAGGCTCCTACCCTGTGTAATCATGAAATGGACATAGACAAATCTCCCTCACAAATCCCTCCTCTCAAAAATAGCCATAAGGAGAAATGTCACTTCTCCTCCTTTGGCTCTGGTTTGGTTTTGTGGGTTTTTTCACTCCACTGGGAAAAGGTCATGAAGCAGTTCTGCTTCTTAAGTTGCAACCCTAGGTGCTGTAAGGTAGGCATGTTTTACAGTGCCAGATATCATACAGTATCTCAGACCCCCATTTCAGCTCACGTGGGCTACTGATTTGCTAATTCAGATAGCTAAATCATTGGTGTAAAGGAAAAAGAGCCCACCTTAGACAAACTTGGCCAAACTTCTGGTAAAGGCAGGTTAGAAAACTGCTATGCACTCCAGAAATCTTGGTAAAATTTTAGTAAACATACTCTGGGCACACTTGAACTTCTTACATGTCAGTGAACACAATGTTCTCAAACATCATTTTTCATTTTGGTTAAAAAAAAAAAATTAACCTGTATTCCACATAACACAGCATTGATCAATCAGAAAAAAAAAAAGACCAAAAAAAAA
>VZRN01004857.1:1377372-1398649 GCA_013397935.1 Dasyornis broadbenti
AAGGGAAGGGAAGGGAAGGGAAGGGAAGGATTTCTTGAAGTAGACTTCAAACATATGTGAGTGCTCCCAATTTTGAATTAACACTGAAGCAGTCTGTAATGTCCAGTATCTACTTCAAAACTCACATTTTGCTTCTCTTTCTTTACTATAGGCGTGTCTAATGTAGGCATTCTTGCCTATTTTCTGACAAAGTTCAATCACAAATGAAGCGAAGGGGATGTCTCCTGTGAAAGTTGCAAAGACTAAGAGATCACTGAAATTCAGACGATTCCATTGGCTTTACAATGTTCCAGTTCAGAAAGAAAGTGCCAAATCTAATGTCAGCAGCCACCCATATGGCAAAGGAAAACGAAAATCCCCCAAATCCCCATAAATAGCTCCAAATGCTATTTTTAACATGAAGGTGAAGGGTGCACCCTGACAGAAGCATTCTCTTCATCAGACACAAATCTGCTAACAAAGCTGTCACCTCCACCCCTCCCACAACCACCAGTGTCAGCATTTGCAGCTCCAGTGCCAGCACGTTCAGCACCTCAATAGTGTCTGATACTGCCCTCCCCATCATCAGCACAGATGAATTTCTCACTATTACTGCTCCTGGTGCAAGCCTCTCCAGCAGCCCTTTTAAACACCTTTGAGCCTCTCCTTCTCTCTCTCTCACATTGAAACATTTCAGCTGACAGTCTATTTTTTAAACACTCAAGTGTTGGCTTTTAAAGTATTTGATGTCTCCAGCATTTCAGCCCCTTCCTTCACACCTTCTGCTCATAGGGCCAAGTGATATGTGAGGAATTTCTTTTGGTTTCAAAAAATATATCCTTTGTTTTCTTTTCCCAAGAATTCACCTCATGCCTGTGTTTAGCTGAATCACAATGAAAGAAAAACAAATTTTGTACAATATTGTCAGAAAATATTAAGACAGTGCAAACAGTGAATTACTAAAAAACAAAGGATTTATCAGTAAAATAGGTTTAACTTGTGAAAACTGGAAATTTGCCAGAATGGTTTGCTTATCAATTTAACCATTGGTAACAAACCTTAAATTACAGTTTGTGACATTTCCACCAGCATCAGAGATGGTTTTTCTCTTACTAAACTGCATGTATTTTTAAGTCAGAGAATCATTATAAAAAATAATTATTTTTCAGCTCAAAAATATGTACACTGCACTTCTTGCTGAATATTAAATCTGTTGTATAGTTTTCCTCATGATCTGTAAAACTGTTGAATAACACAGTGAACAAACAAGGCTAAAATTAAGTGGGAAGAACTAAATATACATTCTGCTTCAGTAGCTGTTTACATAAAGTGGACATCTCTTTCCTGTTTGTAAAAGCTGATCACAAACACAAGAACATCAATTCATGCACATCTTTAGAATGAATTATGCATTTCCCTAATGGGCATAAGAAGTAGGAAAACAAGGTGCCATCATTAATTTGAAACACAATAAGTTCAGGGAAATTCATCTGTCCTAGTAAACTGAAAATCCTTGTAAACCCTGTATTAAATGTCAAAACCTACTACCCAATAAGGCAAATGTGTATCTTGATTTTGTTCTCTGTGCCCAGCAGATTATATTTTGGTGTGAATAACAATAATTTTTAGCAATTAAAATATTTTTATTTGTTCAGCATTTTATTGGAGTCCATGCCACTTTGTAAGAAGATGTGCTGTCTTTTAGAAGTTCTCTCTAGAGCTTAAAGATGATTCCTAGATTTCTGTGTAATTACTGAGAAGCTTCAGAGCTTCTGTTTCAGGGTCTATCTAGACTGAGGAATCTACATTGCCGATCTTTATTCAGATCACACTCAGAAGAATTTGAAGATATGTTTTAAGTCTGTGGATAGGATTTTTGATTAGTTTTCAAGGAAAAGATTAACTAAAAGTCTCCAGAATACTTGGTAGTGTAGAATACCTTTTAAAATCATGCGATTTTAAGCTATTTCAGTCTAGGCCACCAGAATAATTAATAGTAATCAAATGCCTTTAACACTGAATCAAGTAAGTTATACAGTGTGATAATATATGACAAAGGTCAAAAATTTGACCCTACCAATTTAGGTAGAAAGGAACCCCAAGGGAAGGAAGAGGCAAAATATCATCCATCTTACTCTCTCCCTCACTGGACTCAGCTGTTCTCACCAACACTTAGAGCACAAGTTCTTATCTCTGCAAGAGCAGACTATGATCATGCATATAATCGTATAATTCTAGCTTCTTAGAAGTACAGGGGGTTTTTATCTATGCCTTAAACTCTTATTTATTTATTCAGTTAATACAATATGCAGTCATTTGAGTTTGTCCATCTTCTTTGTAGGACTTAGTTACACTTTCCATTTGGAGTGTTTTGATTAAAACTGATGACTTTAATGCTATATCAACGTGTGACGGTAAAAATTTTACGATGAGAAAGCACCAAGTTTGAAACCTGAAATCCCGTTTGTCTTTGGCTAGTACAAGTGCAGCACAGGAAGAAAGATCCCATGACTGGATAAGCATAAGAAAAACAAACAAGGAAGAGAGAGGGTGTTGCTGAAGTAAAGAAAATGGTAAATTCCTGAGACAAATTAGTTTGACTGTTCAAACTAACACTGGAAATACTAGCCTAAACATGTACAATTTTTTACAAGCCACAAGTAATGCCATCACTTTATAGAAGCAAATGCAAAACTTTCTTGCCTAGATCCTGACCTTCTGAATTATTTATAGACATTACTGACTGTCAGCAAACGCAGCCTCAGAACAGCACTATCACTCAAAAAATGGTGCTCACCATCTGTGACATTTCAAGTTCACCTGTTGTTCCTGTAAAAAGTAATGTGCAAAACAGCACTGTGGTTTGTAAGGCTCTGCTGTCTTGACGCATTATGACATGACTTTGTCATGAGGTCTTATTGAATGGGGGGACCAATGTCATGAATGTCTTATTGAAGACCAATGTCTTATTATAAAAAGCTTTTAGTGGGGGGACCAACCACTTCTGAAACTTTGGTTATCTGCTCAAGGTATGTACATGTGTACACAGCCCTTGTTCTATGCACCCTCTACGCAAATGTTCCATTGGAGCTATTGCTCAAATGCTTCTCTCCACTTCTTTTGTTTTATCTCACATTCTTCAAGTCTCACACTCAGAAGAAAGTCATGTAGGTTTCAAATGAACATAACCTGTTCATGTGCAGAACCAATATTCCTATTCTTTATGGGGCAAGAACCTGGTAAAGCAGTCTTGTATTTTGGGCAATCATCCTAGCAGAAGAAGCAGTAACCACAGGGCAAACTCAGACTTTTCTGAGTGTGTCTTGACATCCAGTGGCACCACCTAACCTCACTTCTGGCCTCAAATGTTATTTTTAGCCAAGTCCCACTTTCCACTCTACTGTATTTGATCCGATGCCTGAAATGAGGACAAAGAAATCCAGCTTACATTTAAGTAACTAAGATAGCACCTTTTCAAAAAGGCTGATGCTGCAGCAGCAAAAGCACAATACCACAATAGTAGGCTACTGATGCCAATTTACCATACCCTTTCTTTTCTACAGCAACTGTAGTTGGACCAAACTCTCTAGCTTTGCAGAAAGGCACTTTCATGTTATCAGAGAGTACTGTCTACACTGTCTCCAAGAGAGTGTGAGTAATTTCCTTCTTGTTCATTGCCTGTTCACTGCACACACAGTTTTTTGACAGCCTGTCTTAGATGGTCTCCTAATTTGGCCCAGTTCTGTGCTACAGCCTGCTGGCCTGTGAACCTCTGCTTCACTGACGTTCTTACAATCCTTCAGTGACCACTTTATGGCTTGTCCCTTGGGCTCACCTCGTGCTCAAATCTTTGCTTTCTCTACCATGTCTAAGAACCCAGGTTTGCAAGAAATAACATCTATCCCAAATGTGGTTCCAGGATATCGGCAACATTCCTTGCAAGCTAAGGTACACCCAAAAAAATCACTTTGCAGCATCAAAGCACTAATTTTTAACTGAATGCCTACCAAATATAACACACTTCCTCATTTCTCTAAGGAAACTGATTCACCTTTATAACTCTTTCTGTTATGGGCTTCCATTTACCATTCTGACATAATCTAGTGCCTCACTGCATGATGCTGATGTTTTTGTCAATATGAAGAATGCAGTGCAATTGTTGCAGAAATTGTCTAAGAAACAGAGACCTTAATATGTACCATCTGTTTTACAAAAAAAAAAAAAATAAAAAGCTCAATGTGGTAATGCATTTGCAATACCAGAAGCAATATCTCTAAGACATGAAATGAACATATGCTGTCTAAGAGCCTTCAGGCTGACATTGAAAAAGAGAAAAGATAGTACTTCAAGGCAAATATTGTCCCAATAGAAAGACTGCCAGAACCAATATGGCTCAGTCTGTTGACAAGTCTCTGGTGAACAACATCATATAAAGACATGCACATTGCTATGGGTTGTACAGCTCTATGCCCCATTTTTTTAGCTTGGGAAAAAAAAAGGTAGAGAACACCTTCACTGTCACACTGGCTATTCTCCTGTTTCAGATCAACAGATGTTGTCAGATGAAGACATCTTATCCATTATTCTTTGATTAACTGTTTTTTGGGGTTTTTTTGAATCAAGACAATGAAACTCACACTAGCTTCTTGTACTGGGTTAAGTAAGCAGCCTGCTCAAAAGGAAAGGACTGAAAGTAGACTCTGCTTTCTATTGTATTTTTTTTTCATTCCTAAATTAATATATTTTATGCATGAAGATATCTGTGATTCTGAAGCTAAAATGGCATTGAAACTACAATAGTTAGTAATGAATTTTATACATACCAGAGGATACAGTAATTTTATTTTAAACTCTGTTATCCTTAAAGGAAAACATCTAAGTTATTGTCCTGTCAGCCACTGTTTATACAAATGCAATCTAAAATCTGTATTCTTTTCATAGAAGACATAAACAAAAAATTGCTCTGTTATAAAAATGGCTGTCTTTGGGTGATGTTTTGTTTATCTTTCATTATATGTTAGAAAAAAATAATTAATTGACACGTCACCTCCTTTAATTTTAGCTTAAACACTGTCTGATTCCAGTCTTCCAAACCATTTTGGTTTGGGGGGGTTAGGAATAGATTAGTCATTTATTAAATATTTTACATACTAAAAATTGGTTTTGCAAGCAATTGTAGCAAAATGGGGGTGAATCTATGGTAACTGATATACTCTATACATGAATGTGATGTTTCTGTAATAATATCAACACCTTTTATGATGTAAAGGAATATTGCCAGACCTTTTCAAAGTTTATACCAGGGTTCTTTCAGCAGTGGCTACTTAAAAATATTTTTTCAGGAATAATTGTGTTTCTTCTGCTTAGAATACTCACAGGCACTTAAAGATATCACTTGGTATGTTCATTAATCAGACGATCAAATTTTGAGGTTTTTGATGTTACTATCTATGTCATAAAAGCTATACCATCTTAAAAGTAGAGTAACACCATGAGAACATGGGCCCATGTTTGCAAACCTAGAACATATGTGGTGGAATTTAATGGCTTCACACTTAAAGATGTCTGCAGCCACATTAAATTCTTACAGAAAAATGACAATTTGGGAAATCCACAGCATTTTTTCTGTGGATTTTATTAGTTCCACAGGAGGGAGTCTTTCTGCTATAGATTGTAGATGCTACAATCATGCTAAAGGAGCTTGTAAACAGTGCTTGAGGAAGCTGCCATTCTTTAGATCTCAGAAACTCTGCAGGAGGTAGCTCTTCCACTACAGATCTTAGAAGCACAGGCTATTCTACGTACAGTATAATTATAATTAACTACACCATCAATTATGTCAAACAAGGGCACAATCACTGACCTTTCACTAAAGGCAAAGCCATCAAAGCAGTTTTTTTAAAATTCTGTAAGGGAGGAGGACCAAAGGAAGACCTCACATCACCATCTCTGGAGACTGTGATAGATACAGACATCACAAGAGTGGAGGAACCTGCTATCTTCCTAGTTGTTTCTCTGTCATGTGGTCAACAGTGTGCTCTGTAATGGGAGGCTTCTTCCTCACAAATCTAAAGTTCTGTGCGTTCAAAAAATGAATAGTCTCAAGACCAACATGGACACTTTGTTCTATAAGACATTTTTTTTCTATAATCATAAAACCAAGCTAGTTTCAGATAAAAACCCTTTCCAAAATTTAAACTGTTAACTAAAAGTTGGAGAAAGCAAAACAAAACCATAGAAAACACTTACGAGCAAAAGGATTTGTTGCTTCTCTTAGTCGAAGCAGGAGTAAATAAAATTATTATTACTAGTATACTGTATATATATAAAACCTACAGGTAAGCAAACATAATGGTGAACACTAAAACCTGAGCCAAGTTAAACACTGCTGTGGGACTTTTGGACACTATTGTAAGATCCATAACATTTAGCATGCTTTAAAATACTGAAACAATGATTCCATCTTCAATGTTTAATAAATTCTCTCTGGAAGAGCCTAACTCTTCCAATTGACTCTGGGGAAACCTTGATTATTTGTTTAACCTGGGTGTCTGCCTTTTAAATGGCTAAAGATAAAATGAATGATTGTTTGCACTATGAGGAAGAGGCACAGGGCTTAAGCAAGCACCACTGATCTTAGCCTCTGTCCTCCTCTATCTCATTCCCATAAATATCTGCTTTTCTGACTTCTTTATCTATATTTTTAAAAAGAGTGGAGAATGTCTTCAATTCCTCAGACTATTTGATATCGTTTTATCCTCTGTTTTGCCAAAATCTCATATTGCACAACACAGTGGAATTGCTGCTCTGAAATGCTTAAGGTTTGACCTCTAAGTTTCATTATCACAAATAACCCCTGTATGCCTTTCATTTTCAGTAGAATTGGGACTGTATGAGTGTGAGCCTGTTAGGGAAAATTAGGTTTTCTTTGGAAATATAAAACAAGAGCTAAAAAAAGCCAAAAGTATAGATAATAACTAAATAAATAAATAAATTTTTAAAAAGAAAGGAAAGACTAGCAAAAGAAAATAAGAAAGACAGCACAGGACAGAAGGATGTCCATATCTGGGCACCTTTTTAAACAAAGCAAAGTAATAAGCAATTTGATGGCAAATATTCATTTGTACTACAGACTCATAGATACAACTCTTTCCAGGAGACAAGTAAAGACCAAATGCGCAGATATATTACTTAAGAATCTGCAAATGTTGAGTAACAACATCACTAGAAGTAGGACAGATGCTCTTGCAATCTAAAAGAAGTGGCTACACTTAGTGTAATGTGAGAAATATTCCTGACATAGTGAACACAGTGCAGTGCTGGGAGAGATTGGTTAACGTGATTTGAAGGAAAGGTCCCTCCAAACAGTATCCTTGATACTGGCAGGTAACACTTTCTCTAGCACAAGGTTACATAGCAAAGAGCAGAAATTAATAAATGCGTTGCAGAGAAAGAACCATGTATACAATCCAATCTAATAGTTTGGATTTACTAGAAATATTAATATAACAATGCAATTTTTTAGGCATTGCTTTGGTTGAGCAGATAAGGTTTAAGAATCTCTTCACCCTCCTATTAGAATTCCATGATCCAGCATAAGAGGAAGAGAAATGACATAACTGAAGACCACAGAAGGCTCATCAGATTTACAGTTGTGTTTTGCACTGGTCTCTATTTTGTGTGCTGTCATAATTCAGTGATTCTGATATACTTCAATGAATTACTTAAAGCTAAGGAATACCAAAAATAGCCTTCAGTTAAAAGTTGCCTCTTGTACTTCCATTTTTCTTAAGTACCTCTGTCCCCATTGCTGTTATGACCTTAGGGGGGAAAAAAAAAAAAAGAAAAGAAAAAAAACAAAGCAACTGTGTTTGGTTTTTAAGCAAAAAAAAAAAAAAAATTTTCCAAGAAAACACACAACAAACTTTTTTTCTAATGTGAAACCTCCATTTTGAATATAATTTTATTCAGATTTTAGTGTGATGAACTGAACTCTTGTTCTTCAACATCTGAATTTTATTATTTGTGATAATGATCACTGTTGAGCATGTGGGAAGATTTAGAACAGCTCAGACAGCAAGCAAAACCTGAACCTTGACCTTCTCCTTCAGCCTCCTTCAAGATGTGCTACCTAGGAGTTTTTCTAAAACAGCTCATTTAAAAATTATTTTGGTTTTCCTTTTGCTTTCCCCATTCCCGAATAACTAAAGAAATAAGAATTTATGTTGTTTCTGGTTTATGGCAAGGTAGTTCACACATTTCATTTATTGTATCTGGCTAGAATGCAGTAGCTGATGTTCGTTCCATCACTGAGTACATGTGACTTGTACAATGAACTGTAGTGGGTCAAATAGTGGTGACTAATAACCCTAATAAGACTTATTCTATGTTGGAGCTAACAAATCCTTTATCAGTACTTCAACCATTCTGCTTACGTGGCCTCATTGTTAAGATTATGCTTTTCATCTATGGGAACTAATCCCTTTCATATACAATTTTAGCAAGAAGCTTATAAAATGTGTATTAAAGCATATTGACTTGTCCAACAATAAAAAGTACAATTAGGCTTCCAACACAGAGCATTACTAATTTGCATAAAAAGCTCTCTAACCCATTCCTTTTACTGCAGAATATAACCAAGAGGTTACATTCTGTACCACGCACCAGTAATTTACTGTAAAATCAGTAGATGGCTGTACCTGTGTAATAGTGTTCACTTTCTTTGTGTGAATCTTTTAAAAGTGAATTGACATGCCGAATGTATCAATAGGAAATAATATAAAAGATTATTACACTGAATAGCCAAGTACAATGGTTTCCTTTGATAATATCTCATAATGCAATAACTCAAGACTTACTTATTGAGAGTACCTATCCTGATAGAGTCATGGGTAGGGTCACACTATAGACTCAGTTTTATCATACTTTGCAGTTGCAATAGCTCATTTTCGTAATGTGCTATTTAAGCAAGACGCTTATAAGAACTGTAGAAGAGTAATAATGACCAGTCTACACATAAAAATGTGTAAATAGTTAGACTTCCAACACCAAGAATTTCCATCCAAGAAGATTACTTAATATCCCTTTTGCAAAATCTCTCATTTCCATAACGAAATAGGTGCTATTGTCTATCCACTCTCGAAGTGCTACAAGTCTTTGTAGCAATACAGGAATTTCTCTTCAGTGTGTACTCTGGAACACATTAAATTACATTTCCAAAGTATATGCCAACTAGTAAATAATAGTAAGACATGATTCATATGGGGTTTAGACTGCCTAGAAGCAGCTGAAAGAAAATCAAAAGAACATACTCCTTGTCATTAAGTGCTTTTACCTACAAAGAGCACAGAAATTCCTCATGGCTAGAGATAGATGATTAGCCTTCTCTTCACTTGCTTAATAAAGAACAGTATTTCCTTACCAAGGTAACACAAGATGACATTGCCTCAGGTCACTGCAGGGCATGTCATGTCATGTAACACAACATAACCTGACGTAACCTGATCCAACAGGCCATGTGCCTGCTGCTTATTTGTAGAAAATATTACTTTTTTGGAAGTGAGGACATGTCACCATAGACAAAAAACAGATCAGTTCTACCTTTAGTCCAAATACTTCTGTGTTCACAATTAACTTGGAGTTTTAAGTCCAAATCACAAGGAAGAGCAAGTTTTCTCTTCAATTATTTCATGTAGTCTATACTGAAAAGGTAATTTCCAAATCTACCTTTTAAGTTAACTATCTTTAATCAGCAAAGGATAAGGTTACAGAAAGTGAAAATATGCCCTGTGAAATGACCCTACCCAAAAACAACAAGGAAGGATCTAAACTCATCAAGATGTTATGACCGCTACTCACTCCATTTTCACAGCTGTCAGGAACATGTCCGTTTTTTCATGTCAAGATCAGCACAGTCCTTCACTATGCTCTCCATTTTGCTGATACATATCATTATTGAATGATGTATTATTTTTAAAAGAATGAGAGTGAATTGCATTCTAAATTTTAAATATACTTATTTATTCTTTATTAAGCCAGAGAAACACTAATCTATAACAAAAACTTAAAATTGGCATGTTACCAAACAAATGATTACTTTTTAAAATATCTGATCTCAGCTGTCAGCATAAAGTGATCTTATTTAAAAAAACCCAAACCGTACATCTAGAGTAACTTAAGGCATTACTTTTGAAATCTCAATCCTACTGAACTCTAGTTCCTGAAATAAACAGCAAGAGCTAAGGAAAATGTTTTTATAAATTAATTGTAAGAGAAAACAAACCAACATTACTCCAAATTAACAAGAATCCTAATTAAATTTTAACAGTGTTTGAAAGGTTTGCTGTGCTAATTAGATAAAGTAGTATAAATTTCTCTCACTTTCACACATGATGAAATACCAAATATAATATAGAGAAATTCACCGCAACCATCAGGTAAGTATGCGCTCTTCAACTCATTGATTTTTACTAAGTCACACAAAACCCAAAAAGTTTCTTCAAGAAAGAAAGAAAGAAAAAAAGAGAAAGGTAGATACTACCTTTTTGTATAAGTATTTGTTTGTCAGCTTATCAAAGAAACCAGAAACAACCACATAGCTTTACTCTTTCAAAACTTCACCCCTTGTTTAATAGTCATTTCAGGGCAGGATGTCTCATTTTCTTTTCTTCTTCTCTTCTCCTTTTCTCTTTTCTTTCCTTTTCTCCTTTTCTTTTCTTTTCTCCTTTTCTTTTCTTTTCTTTTCTTTTCTTTGTAGAGTACATGTTGGGGAACTGTAGGAAGGTTAATAATTTGTTAAATCATGATTCTTATTACAAGCAACTATGCAGGATCTTCATGTTCAAGATCTATGATGTTTGTTCATTTATTCCATGTTTTTAAAATCCATATTTATTACAGTTTTGTTTCAGCAATGTCTTTTTATATGCACATAATGTATCTTTATACAAGTACTGTAAATTAAGTAAAGGGCACATATAAAATAATATTTTCCGGAAACAGAGATTCCCAAGAGCAGAAAACTCTTGTTGGGTATCCAAAATCCATTCTTTTAATCTGTAATTCATTTCCTTGGCAAGCAGGAGTGTGATAAGAAGAGGTATAAAATTAGAGGGCTATTTTTAAAGTATGGGTCTTTTTCAGCCTCACAGTATGTTCAAAAACCAGTGCTTAACAAATATGAGAACAATTGAAAAAGCTAGATCTGAATGCCTTTTATATTTGAAGCAAATTCCAATCACTGTATCTGAATATACCTAATTTGATAAATCTGTGATTTGGGTCTGAACTTTGCATCCTAGGCATGTTTAGTTTAGAAACGCTAAATTAGTTTTAATCCTCAGTAGTGAAAACCTGCCACCATTCTGTGCTGGTAGCAATATACAAAGGCATGAGCAATACAATCACCTCAGAGGAAATGCTGCTTTACTATTTCCCCTCAGTTTGACCCTTGCTAGCATGCATGAATCAAATCAAGAGCTTGAAGATTTTGCAGACCTGGATTAACATATTTGCAAGGCTCAGTTGGATTTTCACAAAGAAAGCAGATATGGAAAGAAAAACTCTTTGTTGTTTATGGAAAGTCTGATAAACATGTGGTCAACACCTGGATTTTAAAAGGATTCTATTCCTTGATCAATAAAAGTACAATAGACAGCTTCTGAGGCATACAAATAATAAAACAAGGTGATAGCAATAGAAAGAGCTGCCACATGTGCTTTTCTTCATCTCTTTGATTTTGTTTAATGACAATGAATCAACTTTTAAAAACAAAAGATTAAAATAACGGTAAAAAAGAAAATTCCTATGAAATATGCATTAAAACAGGGGAACATATAAATCATGAAGCATATGTTTCCCTGATAAACATTTTATACTGTGAAAAATCATGCTGGTGAATGCATTTCCGTATGACGATGTTTTGCATCTTGGAAATGCCTGATGAAATTGCTGTATGCAAATGATATAAAATTAATGTCCACAATAGTTTCTGTACATCCTGCTGACCTCTACAGGGTTAATGAGAGAAAATTCTCTCCTTTATGCATAAAATATCGATGTTTAATGCAGACAAATATATGCAAAAGAAACTGCAGTAAAATAGAATTGAATTCTTGCTAGCTTTTCTGCCAGTACACTTCATAAGAAAGGCAAAAGACATTTCCATTCTAACATAGCTCTCAGTAATCAGAAGATACCTTGGTGTAGAAGCCCTTTTGCAATCACTGGACTGTTGTTCCTATTCAGCTTGTAGAGTGAATTGGAATTACTCTGTTTTATTTGCTCCAAAGTACATAGTAAATATAACACTGCCACAGAAATGTATGGGCCCAGGAGAGACAACAGCATGTAACTGATCTGACCTGTACATCATCTTTTTATATCATAGAATGATAAAATGGTTTAGGTTAGAAGTGACATTAAAGACCATCCAATTCCAACATCCCTGCCATGGGCAGGGAGAATTTCCACTAGATCAGGTTGCTCAAAGCCACGTCCAGCTTAGTCTTGAACATTTCCAGGGGTGGAACCTCCACAACTACTCTGGGAAATTTATTCCAGTGTCTGGCCACTGTCACAATAAAGAATTTCTTCCTAACCTCTATCTAACTCTACCCTCTGTCATTTTAAATCTACCAGCCATCATGCTTCAAGGCTGGTCAGACCAACTGCTTTGAGACATGAAATACACTCCATAAAAGAAGCAAAGGAAGACTAGGTACATTTTATATATCTTTAAATGTTCTGATGATATCTGAGACAAATCCCATTCCAAAAGTCAGGACTGTGGGGCTTTCTTTTCTCTTATGCCAATGAATGAAAGCCATTTGATGCTCCAGGCTTCCAACCAGCCAAATCTAGGAACATGCTGGAGTGCACTACATCTTTGCTAGAGAAATTTTCCCAAGAGAAGGGCCAAAAGGATTCTGTACAGAGGTTTGACTCTTACCTAAACAGACAAGTCTGGCAAGCTTTCCAGGAATTACATTTCTGTGTCTTCAGAGGGTGAGATGGGCGTGAAGCTCTCGTAAACAGCAATAGTTTATACCTTAAGGCAATTAAAGATGTAATGACTCCAGCTCCACTTGGATAAAAATAGCCGAATTTTAAATTTTAAGTAGCAGAGGCCTCTGAGATCATCAAGCCCAACTTTTGACAGAATGCCACCATGTCAACTAGACCACTAAGTGCCCCATCCAGTCTTTCTTTGATCAACTCCAGGGATGGTGACTCTATTGCTTCCCTGGGCAGCCCATTCCAATGCCCAATCACCCTTTCGGTTAAGAACTTCTTCCTAATGTCCAACCTAAACCTCCCCTGGTGCAACTTAAGACTGTGTTCTGTTGTTCTATCACTAGTTTCCTGCAAGAAGAGGCTGACCCCCAGCTGGCCACAGTCTCCTTTCAGGTATTTGTAGGGAGTGATAAACTCTCCCCTGAGCCTCCTTTTCTCTAGGCTAAACAACTGAGAACTCCTTCAGCATCTCCTCACAGGACATGTGCTCCAGACCCTTCACCAGTTTTGTTGTCCTCCTCCAGACATCTCCATGTTCTTCCTGAACTGAGGGCCTCAGAACTGGTCACAGTTGCATCCCAAAGTACACTTGCATCAGACTTTGAGATCTTATGGTCTGACCCTGCCACACACCAGTGAGCTCTTTTCCCACTGACTATACAGATAAAAGAACTGAGAGGGTTAGACCTGGTCTTTTCATTATTTATTTGACATTTATCCTTCTGAAATAATGGCTAACTTGAAAAATCTCTGTTATGGGGAAACAGAAAGAACATGAATTTTCTTCTCTGCAATTAACAAATATCTTTCACTTTTACTGTATACATCCAGTTGTCAAGTAACAAATCTTTTTGAGCAGAATATTTGAATTAAGCAGCTTTCGACAACGAAACTGTGTAGTTGCCAAAGGAATAATGATTTTTATTTCATGCTTAAAGAGGGGTTTACAGACTGAAACAAACCTGGAAAAAGAAAAACTTTCATGGTTAAAAGATGTAGCTTGCTTTGGGGAAAGAATAAATGTAATTGTTATGGGTTTGGTTTTATAACATGTCTGCTTAAAAGAGTCAAAAAATCTTTGCTTTCAAAAACTTCATTTCTCAGATTTTGTGTCTTGCTCCTGTTTTCGACATATGTAAATTTATATGTAAGACATTATCTGAAGCAATAAAGTGTATTTTAAAAAGATAAATGGATGGCATTGTCTGCTCTGGACATAAAAATGTCATGAAAATTTTCTAAAAATTGTTATTTTTAAAAAAAAACAATAGAAGTTTTAAGATTTTTTTAATCCTTGTTTCATTTTCATTCTCACTTCTGAGCCTTACATATAACTAAGCTGACAAAGTCAATCTTTTCACACATTGAAGATCACGTTTTAGAAATGAAAGATGACATTCTTATATACTGCTTTGACTGCAAGATGTGCTGCCATAAGAGAAAAACTATAAATGTTGAGGTTTACCACTACGAAACCTGGTTAAAAGAAATAATACCTCAAATATCTACTACTACTATTACTACATACATGGTAGGTTATGCCTGATAAGCCATGCTGCAAACAACCTTCTCTGGACTGAAAACTGTTGAAGTATATGTACCATAGTAACATGTATGGCTTTGCAAATCTTTTCTGTCTTTTATGCTTAATTATGGTTTATCCTGAGCAATCCATTCCTTTCTGTCTTAGACGAAACATGGAATGTATATGCCCTTAGATAATCAAGAAATCAAACTGAGTCACATATTACAGACCTAAATCAGGAACAAAAGGTTCTTAAAGAATCAACTGCAGAATATTTACTTTTCTGTACACAGGGACAGCAACCACTTCTCAAGTTTAGACATGATTAAGGACTTGAAATTAAAGACATAATTTTTCATATTCAACATTTCTGAAAACAGTGATTAAGTCTCTCCTGTGCTTATTGTCTCTGTAAAAGACAAGAAATGTTGTCTCTTCCTTCCACAGGCATTGGTAATGTAACATTAGATAGACAAAGTTTGGTCCCAAATTTCATGTTTGAGATATTTATCGTTTTTTCATTAATGAAAGTAAAATAAACTTCTAGCCACATTAGCTGTAATTTTAAAAAATGTTTTGTTTGTTTGCTTAAATAAATCAGTTTTTTGACCAAAAACGCTTGAATTAAATATGAGTTAAAGGCTATCTTACATAGGGATCCAGGACTGGAATCTCTCAAAACTTGGACAGAATGAGCTATAGTTAAAATAAGGGAGGTGAGGCAAGGAAAGAACATGAGATCAATGAGTTTCCTGCTGGAACACCCAATGTTTCAGGTAGACGGAGAGGCCAAGGAGAAGAAGTGGAGGGATAATAGATAGTTCAAATTCTTGAACAAATTCTACACTGAAAATATGACTTGATAAGAAAACTCATAAATATATTAGTCCAAGAGTCCAGCCACCTTTCTCAGAGTTCGTGCACAGGAAACTTCTTGCTGGACTAAGTTTAAAAGGGTCCTGAGAGTGTGTGGGCCTCTGCTCAGATGGGCAAATTAATCTCTTTGTGGTAAGGGAAAATTGCTAAAATATGTGATTTTAACACATAACAATAAAGCAACTCCAAAGTTTTATTCTAAACCTTCTGACCAAACCTCTCTTAATGTGATAAATGTTTATGGATTCTTCTAATTACAAATGTGGATTAAAGCTAAGACACTTAGAGAATACGGCTCTCTTTCATAAGGTTTCCAAGGTTTTCCTATAATAATCAATTACCATAATGAGTTT
This sequence comes from Dasyornis broadbenti, assembly GCA_013397935.1. Taxonomy (NCBI): domain Eukaryota; kingdom Metazoa; phylum Chordata; class Aves; order Passeriformes; family Dasyornithidae; genus Dasyornis; species Dasyornis broadbenti. Next base: position 1,393,120 of record VZRN01004857.1, read on the forward strand.
TTTTAAAGCTGCCATTTGTCACTTTCTTAAAATATATAAACTACTCAGTATAAAGACAAATAGCTAGAGCCAACCTACCCTGAAGTCCTCTACCAAAGATGTCCATTAAATCAAAATCAAGTGGGAAGCCTGTTGGATTTTATTTCAAAGTCAATCCTGCTTGTGCTGAATAAAATCTGCTCTACGTGTAACTTTATGACAAGAAGCACTGCTTTCTTAACAGAACCTTTAAAAAAAAATGTTGGTCTTACTCTTAGAAACTGAAGGCAATGTGTCTTGGAAGAGGAACAAGAAACTACAGAAATCTGACACCTGTGTACAACAGGACGGGGGAAATGATAAACCATATGGTTTTAGTTCTGATGATGTTTTTGGCATCTGCCATAGTTTTGACAATGTTGGCAAGGCAGGTTCCTTCACCAGACTGACTCTGCTGTAGATGACTTTGCTAGCTGTTGAGATCTGTGCATCTGAAACCAGGTAAAGCCACTGTACTCCATCTCCTGTCAACATCCATCATTCTTCTCACTCCTTAATTTAATATGCATAATCTCTTAATAGTAATAAGGTCACTTCTTTGGTTAAAATTACAGCTTTCACTTAAGGCACAGCTGTAGTACATTCCAAGCAAGTAATCTACAGATGTTCTTAACACGCATACTGGAAGTTTTAAAATCATTCCTGGTTCTCTGATCAGACATATTTCATTGCATGTGTAAGCTTTTGAACCTTGAACAAGTTATACCTTGCATAAGTAACAGTTCAACAACCCAAACAAAATAAAGTTGGAACAGCAATACTTTGCAAAACAGAATTACTGATTTGTTGCTGGCAGTCTTGGCAGAAATGGATGCTTAAGTCAGCAGAAGAACCCCTCTAGGTTTTTGTCAGCAGTCATTTCAGAGACTCATATTTTTTGAATGAAAATGAGATTTGAATTTCCTTTAAAATTTTATTTTTCTCATGAAGAGTGCATTCAAACAACAAGATATCTCTGACAACCTGAGACTGCTTATGTTTCATACCGAAGCCAATGCCACCAAAATAAATATAAGGAGATAATTACAGGCACACAAAAAGGTACTTTGGCTTATGTATACCTAATGGAAATTTACACTAAGTGAGGACCTCCAGGAAAAGGCAGTTGACAGGTGTTTTTAAACGCCTGTAGATAATGACCAGAGTTGAAATAAGACTGAATCATTTTTAGCAATCTATTTAATAAATTCAATTTTAAAATAATGACAAAAGTCATTATTTAGCTAGAGAGTAATAGAATAAAACCATAAATTAGTAAATTTTCAGGAGAATGTTTCTTCTATGCATTTTATAGTATATCAGTGCTATTTTCAGTCTGTGAACAACAATGAGAATTTTGAGATGATACTTGAATGCCACTAGCTCAGCAAATGCCTGCTCTCTACTCAGCTCTGGAGGTTCCTGTCCCTCTTGCTCATTCAGGAGCACTCTGGATCTACTTAGCTGGACTCAGACTACCCAAAATCCTCTAGTAGAGGACATTTTTAGAGCTATGTACCTGCACAGGGTTACAAATGGGAAAGGCAATGAAAATGCCATAGGATTGGCTGTAGAAAGTTGGTTTAATTTGCAACAATCCCAGAATTTATTCTGAAAAAAGGTTATACTGTTAGAAAAGCACAGCAGATGAGTTGTGCTGATCCCATTCTCCTTTCTTATCTGAAGACAAATCTATTCTTTCAAATGTACAAATGACTGTGGCACTTGGTCAGACACTCATGACACAGAATCTGCATTCCAGTAGTTTATCTAGTCTGGTTTTATAGATCCAAGGATTTTTTAACCTGTACTTGAATATTTTGCAATTCTAAGCTGTTATTTTTCATGTAATTCAATGACTTCTGTGCTAAGTGCACCCTTTCTTTAGATGACTGTTATGTCATACGTCTCATTAACTTGTGTACACATGTGATTTTATATAGAGAGGCTTCTGCTCTTGAACAAAAATTATCTTCCTATTATGAATTTACTTTTCCAAGAAGCTTATTCTGCTGTAATTTGATCCTTAGACAACACGGAACTGTCTGGCATTTTTTGGTTGTATACAGTGCTTACATAAAAATTTTGAAAGTATCTCACTGACTTAAAAGTCTGAATTTTATTTTAAAAAATAACAGAGTGATATTTCAAATGCTAAAGAATTAAATAATTTATCTTAGGTAAGAGTGAGATACTGTCTGAGCTTACTGTTAAAATTGTGCATTCATTCAATGTCAAGCCCAAAGAGAAGCTTACCCTGCCATCATCTAGCCTGTCCTAAAGCCTCTGCTGAATGATGGTGGTCAGCAGTCTCGTACCCGCCTTGTGCTCTAGTTCAAATTTATTTGTTCTTTGTACTTTTTCCGTACCAGAAATTATCATTCCCACCATGTTTTTATTCCTGAATTTATTCTTGAATGGGCCCTTCTACTGCTCTAGATTAACACCTGTGGAAATAAAAACAGGGCCAATTCCTAGAAGAGGACCACTGAACAAACATTTGAACAATAGGGATGTTTACTCAAAGTTAAAGCTCATTTGTATAAGTCCATTTACAGGGTTCAAACTAAGTTAGAATGAAAATGAAAATCTTATTGTAAATGTATACATATCCAGAACATACTTAATCCCACAATTTCCTTGAGTATGTATAAAATAATAATTTATAAAACCTATGAAATATCCTTTCCTCTGCTACCTGAATGCACTCAAAGATTTGGGTGCCATGCAGCATATGTGCAACTCCTTATGGGATTCACAAACTATATGTTTCCCATACCATTTCCAAGCCTTCATCCAGTAAGGCAATATCTGCATGATTAAATTTAACATTCCTGGGCACTGAAATTTAATAATCATATTGTTAAATTATTTGACTTGTCTCAGCACAGTTTTGGTCCTGGCCAGCTAGATCTTGGTTTTGAAAACCTTTGCCAGGCACAGTTAGAGATCTAGTGCTATTCACAGACTATTCACGAGAGACAGTTTGAATGCAGTCATCTTGTTTTAAATGCTCAGACAGTTCGATAGTAGAGCATTACAAGACTGATTAGAAAACTTACTTAACATTTTTTAAGAAAGTACGTTTTAAAATATAAATAGGAATCTCAAAACATTAATTAATACATTAGTTAATGTATTATTCTGATCAATACCAGGCATGCCATATATGACAACTTATTCAATTTGAAACATTGAATGATAAATCTGAATCAGTGGAAATTACAAGGAAAGCAACTAGATTCAGTGTCTGTTGAAATGAAAACCAGCTGTTGGCAGCAGAAGAATCTTTCACAGTTGCAAAGAGAATATTTTCTTCATTTCAGTCAAAATTGATTCAATTACTACTTCACTGAAAGGTGAGAAACTGCCTGGGAGTTGAAAAATTATAAAGATTTGTTTTCTTTCTCTAATGTATTGTTAAAAACCGGGCTCAGGAAGACGAGATCTACTAATTCTAAAATCCTTGATGAGGGCAAAAGAAAATGGCTCAGTCCCTCTCTTTACCTAAGTCTGTAACCCTTGGCATGGAAGTTCTACTCTCTGTGTTCCAAGGCTTAGTTTGATACAGCACAACTCTGCGACCTTGGCTCGATTTTGCTGAGAAAATAGTTTTTTAAGGTATGAGAAAATCCATGAGCTAAAACCACAAAAGATAAGAAAAGTAAAAACATAGAACTGAAACTCTTGAGATGATGATATCAGCTCAAGGATTCAAGAAGAAAAATACTGAAATGGAAAGGCAAAAAAACCCTAAGACAAAAAGCAAATAACTGGAAGTCAGCAATGCTGCAACACAGGAGCAGCCCCTTCCACAGAGCAATGGGTTTCTGCTTCTCTACCTGATTGACCTCCAGATTCTCATAAAGTATCTTGAGGAAAGTAGGAGTGAATATACTGTACCTTAACCCAGCCACATGTAGTGACCAGGCCTCTGCTGTGTGTATTGACCAAAAAATGAGCACTGCATACTCTTAAAGTGTGTATATTGTCCTGGCAGAGCTTCTTCCAACATGACAGAATATGCCAGGACAAAAATTTTCTACTGACTGAGGGCTACAGGTGGTTTAATGTAGCAAACTAAAATGAAAAATTGTTAGATAAATTTATACATTCCTTATCTAGAAGAACGTTGTCTGTTTTTCTTATATTAAAAAATATGAACTATTTTGTGCTTCTCTAAAAGAATAGTCTTTTCTGAAGAAATCAAGTATAAAGACATAATACCCATTTGGTTGAACCAGACTAAAAATATAGCAACAGTCTTATACTAACATAATGGAAATATCCATTAAAACTCATGTATATATATCCATATTAGCAGTAAATTTATTCAAATAAGTATGCAAAGATTTCATATCTCTAACTCTCTAGCAAAGAGAAGCATCAGATACAAAACTTGCTTCAGCAATGTATTTTACCACTTGGTAAACATTAGGAACCAGTCTTTTTACAGAAAAATAAGTAACCAAATATTAATTCAAAATAATACAAACCACATCATTTAAATCAAGGTTTTGTGATTACAAAAATCTACTCTAGAATTCATCCTAGAGAAGGAAGAATTCTTGCAATTCTGTCATCTTCAGGATTATGGACCTACAACCCCTAGAGAAATGTCTAGTCACCAAGAAGAGTAGGATGCACCCAATTAACACAAGCCTTAAAGGCTGATGCCGTCTGTGGTATTTGGTCTTTCCAGTCACGGTGAGGTTTACACAACACCAGGCCTGCTAGAGATAGATGAGGCTTACCTGTCTCAAAAAGGGAAAAGAATTCTAGCCCATGAGTTGACAGGGCTGATTGAGAGGGTTTTAAACCCTAGGGAAAGAGGACAAGACCAGGCTGGCTAGAGATGAGCCTGGGAGCATCATGCTTCAACACATGTTGGGGGTAAAATTGATAGCCCAGGTGAAGCACATCCACACCAGTGTCCACAGTGTGGGAAAAAAACAGGAGGAGCTGGAAGATATTGTGCATCAGGAAAGCTATGACATAGACTCCATCACGGAAATACGGTGTGGTGACTCTCGTGACAGGATGAAGAGGCAGGAGAGTGCCTATAGGTGAGGTGAAGAGGAAGGCTAGCCAGGTAGACATCCTGGTGGGATCTGTTATAGACCACCCAACCAGGATGAAGAGGCAGGAGAAGCGTTCTATAAGCACCTGGCTGACATTTCACTAAATGGAAACCAAACACAGCTTAGAGGAAGCAGTCTGGAGTGTGTGGAAGAGAACTTCCTGACACAGCTGATGAGCAAACTTACCAGGGCCACTTAGAGGACTTTGTTTTCTACACCAAAAATTGGACTTAAATTCTTTAATCATTGAGATACAGATAAACAAAAGCATCACAGATTTAAGCTCAAAATCTTCAGACCTGAAAAAACATGAATCTTCTGCTGCATAACCCAAAAAGCAGCTAAACATCACTGCTGTCTTAGGTCATTTTGTATTGAATTAGTTTTGCTAATGTATGAAAAATCCCTCCTCAGAACCAAAAAAAAAAAAA
>VZRN01004857.1:1402665-1456181 GCA_013397935.1 Dasyornis broadbenti
CATGATCTAGGGGTCGGGGGGGGGGGGGGGGGGGGGGAATAGATCTACTGCATGCTGTCTGTACACTGAGAACAAGAGCATATGGAAAGGCCTTGAAAGAATTGTTTCAGGCATACAGAAGGGAGGAAAACTGTTCCCTCACTAACTGATAGCTTATGAAGCATTTCCATACCAAAAAGTCTTCTGTATTCTGATTGGATAGTAGTGCCCAGCTATTTGAAAAAGCCCAGGTTTTGCAGTATGTCTCATTATCTGAAGTCATTATTCACACCTCTGTTAACTGGCTGGTGCCCTTATTCTTCAGTAATTTTGAGAGGATAGACAAGCCAAATGCTGGGACTTGTAAAATGGATTATTTTTTTCATGGTTATTGAGGAACAATTGTTCCTCAATACTCAGTCTGCTATTTCTCATTGATTGCAAAGCAAATCCTGAGCTTAAAACTATTTCACTGATGAATTCATGACATGTAAAGAATATTTAAGAAGAACAGGGCTAAAAGAGACTGAGGGAGATCAGAGCTATTATAATGTGTTTAAAGTGGACATGAGGAAATGCTGGGAAGATACTAGCTCAAAGAACATTCACAGGGGCTAGCTACAACAGTTATGAGAGGAGAGTATAAAGTATTTCACTGTTTCATAACACCAGGTATGGAGTGATTACAATATTTTAATATATTATCAGCTAGTAGACATAGCTTTTATTTAGCGTATTATGTAGTTTGTAAGCAGAAAATATGAATCCTGGAATAATCATGTTAAGTGACTTTTTAGAAATGGGAAATCAGAAGAGGAATTACAAACTTAGCCACAAAGCTCTGCAGTATGTGTTAGCCCTGACCTGTCATTATAATCTGCAACTGCTGAACAGAAGCTGCCAATTGTGTTTTTATGTGGTGATTTTACGAGGTACACAAATACCTCCTCAAAAATATGAGATGATCACAAGAAGTTTGTTGTATTGAAAAGGCTTGATAATTTATATGGCATTTCTTGGGAATTCAGAATATAATGTCTCAGCACTGCAAAAACAAAATTCTGGGAAATAATTAAAAGAATAGGCCTGATCATATTTGCAGTATATTGGGTGGACTATTATCACTTATGAGTCTTGTAGTTGCCTGGAAGATGAGAGATGTTTGTCTGGGCATAAAACAAGTCAGGACCTGTGCTTTTACTTCCTAGAGAGAAAAAAAAGAGATTGTGAAAGCCTTAACAGCTGCAGTAAGAAGCATTACATTAAGAAAGATGGTCATAAATATTTGGTGTGGTTTATAAGATTTCATTATATTTTAATGAAAGAACAAGTTTAAAGAAAGAACAAGTATAAGGTCTTGTATGTGGGAAAACATAATCCAAGAGTGCAGCACTGGCTGGGATTGACCTGGCTGGAGAGCAGCTCTGTGGAAAGGCACCTGGGGATGCAGGTGGACAACAAGCTCAATAGAGTGAGCAGTGCGCTGCTGCTGTGGCAAAGAAGTCAAGAGAATGCTGGGCTGCAAAACAACAAAGAAAACATATATGAAACAACATGAAATTCTATTCATATTATATATATATATATCATGTTGATAAAACAGAAGATGGATTTGCTAAAAGTTAGGCACATCAGCCGTGAATTTATTTGCTTCCTTTCTGGAATATCTGTGCTGCTGTCAGTAACTGCTGCGCTTGAGGACATACCTGGGTTAAATTGAAATCTCTTCAAGTGGAAGTATTAACAGGCAGCCATGGTCACATGGAACTTGGTTTATCTATCTGAATACTTAATTTGCTTCTCCAGCAGCTTCTGCAGCCCACACTCATCTCCATGATGCTGGAAATGTCCTGCAACTAGTTGTTTTACCATCTAGTGTAAAGCTTCTGCAGCTTATTCTAAGTGAACTTCAGTCACAGAAGAATCAGTAGAGTGATTATGAAAACAGATTAACCAGAAAGGTTCTGAAAGTGTATTCAGATACTACAGAGCAGCACAGAAGAGAGCAATTGCGATACAAATTACCATAAAACACCTACCTTGAATAGGATTTAGAGGTTTGCTAGGGACTGGGTTAGTGCATAATTGTTTCAGGCAACAAATTTAGTAAAAGTCAGTGCATATACCCAGTATCAAACTCACTACAGGTGTAAGCAGGTGTGACTTTAATGGAGTTGTGCCTGTTGGTACCCGATTTGGCCTAAGCTCAGAATTACTTCCAGCAGGTGCAGTTTATGGTCCTCCAGATGATATATCTCTTGCCACGGCATAACAATAACTAAAAGGACGGATTCTGTTATGATGACACTATAGAGTTAGTGGATCTTAGTACCATTACATTTCTTTGTAACGAGGGTTTCTAAGGGTTCTGATATTCCAGTTCTGATAAAGGAATTTTCCACTCCTCCCTGCTCTGCCCTAATCCCCTCTTTCAGGCTGTTTCCTGACTGCTGGCCGTGGCTGCATTAGTAGCATATCCACATTCAGCCTGCAGTCCAATACCACCACAGATCCACTTTCAGGAGCATCATAAATTTGCCAGATTGTGAAAACAGCTCCTGGAGCAGGACAGGCTTTACATTCCACATCCCCAGTATGGGGGGGCAGTCCCCAGCAAAGGGCTGGGGCAGACAGTGTTGTCAGCAGTGCTGTAATATCTACATTGCACTGTTTAGACAAGGAAGATCCCGGGCCATATGGGAACACAGGTAGCAGAACTGTTGCATCCTAAAGCTTTGTCTTTGCTAGAGAAAGAAGTTGCCTTCTGAAGTCAACAGAAGGAAAAATGGTAGTGAGAACATAGCAAAAGAGAAGAAAGAAAAAAAAAAGATAACGAAAGAGCAGTCTTTAACATTCTCTAGTTAAATCAGGTGAAACAAAGAGAAAGACATTCCTCAAATTGTCCCACAGTTCACCATGAGCATCAGCCACTTTTTAGCCTGAAAAAATCAGCACTTATTTGTGACATAGAAAACACAGTGTGAAATTACATCAAATCTAGTTGTATGTCTATGGTCCATGAAAACACATACATGAGAGGATGAGGTATAGTTTAAGAGAACCATGAACAACTTAGATTTCATTGCCGGGCCATGCATTTAAATCCAGAGAGCTGCCCCACACAGCAAACCATTTTGTTAAACTAGAAACCCACAAATGATGAAGAAGCTGGTTTGTTTGGGTCAGAGCCCGCTGAAACAGTGCCACCAGCCTGCTATCCGAAGAGAGCCTGGGCCATTAAGGATGGTAGCCTCTGCTTTTCAAGCCAATTTCTTTTCCCTATGGCTTGATTTCATTCCTGAAAGACACAGAAGTACTAAAACTGAATGAGAGCTATGCCCAGCTGTCAGCGCCTGTCCTTCTTCCATCCATTAACACTCCCTAATCTGAAAAATTCGCCAGCCCTATAGGTTCCCACGCCACACACCAGTTATGCTGATTAGAAAATTCACGCTTCAGTATTAGTGCTGATTAAAAAGGTTTCCCTGTGCTTTATGCAGATGTTGAATATTCATCAACAGTGTCTGGTTTAAGAAATGATAAATAGCATAGGAAATAATTTTATAACTACATCAAAAACTTATTTGTAGTGTTCAGCAATGTCCCCCTACAGCCTAGTTTATAAACAAATTATCTGAATTATTAATTTATCATGCAGGGACTGAAAAAGGGAAAAAAATCCCAGTGGGTTATTACAGTCCTTCACAGGAAATGAATATCTCCTGGCACTAATGACATCATCAATAACAAGAAGTTTATTTCCAAAGAACTCAACTCAAAATTTAATTAACTGTATAGGATATTTTCAAATTAAATATGAGTTAAGGGGTTCAGTACTTGGATTAGTGTAACAGTTCTAAAGTAAATTCATTTTTAGCAGATTAAAAACAACAAAAACTACAATAAAAGCCCTCTTGAACTCCAAAATAAACATACAATTTAATAGAAATATTCATCTTGTCTGTTGACAGTATGGAAATTATTTATTTCTGTTTGGAATTCCTAGTTGTTTAAAGGACTCAGCAAGAACACTTGTAGATAGGGAATGTAGCACAGGTCAGTGATGCTGGAGCTGTGATGAAAAAGCAAATCTTGCCAACAAAATTCCCATTTTCCTATACTTTTGGTAGTTTTTAATCTTTCTGGATGACAACAACTCACAAAGTAAAGAGAGAGTAATCTACACGGCATGATGCCCATTTTGAAGTCATCTTTGAAATAACAAATCAGATATCCCAGACACGTAACAAAGAACAGAACTACTTGAATCTCTACTCAAATTTCCTGTTTGGTACAAAAGACAGTTGGCCAATACAATAAAATGAAAACCTAATCCAAAAAGTTACCTTATAAATGGAGAAATAATGAAGTTCATATTTATGGCAACAGAAAATGTAATTGTTGTTGTGTGGGGGAAAAAAACAAAAAATCCACTCCAAACAAACAAACAAAACACATAAAAAACCTGCAAGAAAAACCCTAAAGGAATGACAAGATTGTGGGGATTCCTCAAAATTAAAAAAAGAAAAGAAGGATTAGATTCTAGAAACCTGTCTGGTTTAATAATTTTGATATTTAGATACATGCACTATTCAAACAGAATCAGTGTCAAGTCCTTTTTCATTACTTCTATTGGTAGAATTAGGTTTTTAAAGACAAAGAAACACTAACCAATGCATCCTTAAGACACTTAACAAATATTGGGCATTTTTTTTGATGCTGAAACATCATTTATTTGCAAAAAAGGGCAATGAATATGCAGGACAGATGCCAATATGAAAGGCATGAAAAGTTATGCACTGTCTTTCTTTTCAAAGAGAAAGGAAAATGCTTTTCTATTGTGAAAACTGCTTTTCCTTTCAGCTGCCTTTGACTCAATCTTCTTCCAAGGGAGACATTATTGACAGAAGAAGCAGGAAACAGACACTGATATTTTGGAGCGTGAGGAGCAGATTGCTTCTCCACAGACTCTTCTGCACTTTTCCCTGAAGAATGTATACCTTAAATCTACAAATTTAAAATGACAAAATTGACCAAAGCAGCATCCTTTCTTATTTCCTTATGGCCACCTTTCTGGTCATGACTTCTATGAAAAGGGAAACTATGGACATAAAATCAATTTTCAAGCATCTTCTTAATAGAGGTGGTGATAAAAAGAAGAAGCCAGGAAGCAGTGGTAGAAAAATAGCCAATTTCACTTTATGACTTGTCGTGAAACTTTGAAAATGGACTCAGCAACAAGAACTGAAATTTGGCATTCCAGAGTTCCGCAGGGAGAAGAGATGAGAAGGCACACAATTATGGAGAAAGCTGAAGTTTTACCAAGAACTTAGTAAACTATTTTTTATTTTTAGAAAACCATCCCAACACAGTAACTTTTTATAGAATGTTGAGTATAAGAGAGTTTTTATGAGGCTGTTACAAGAAGTCACCACAATTATGTACTGATGTGTAAAAAGAGGAAATTATATATAATCGTAAGCACAGACTGAACAGCTGAAGTGAAGCCAGGTGATAATTGCTAAATCATATAAATGCAGTTATTGTTATTATTATTGGTGTTGGTGATGATGATTGGTTCTTTTACTTTGGCACATCCCAGGAGTCACTCTGCTAGGCACACTGTACAAAGAATAAAAATAGTTGTCTATGCTAAGAATCAGGTGCTTTAAGTCCCACTCTGTATTTTTCATTTTCCAAAGTCAAGAATATATTTTAAAAGAAATCTGGGTAGCATCAGAAAGTCATTGAAATCAGCTAACTGCAAAAGCATTTCTAAACTTCCATTGTATATTTTCTATGCCCATAGTCCTGCTTATTTCATTATCCTAGTTGCTTTAGCCATTGTAAACAGAAACTGCCATCAGCCTGACATGGATGCTGCTGTTCATTTCTGCAGCACCTACAAGTGTGGGAGCCTGTATTGCACACACTTAAAATGCTAGCAGGAAAGAACAGATTGCTCAGAGAGGATGTGGATTCTCCCTGACTGGAGATATTCCAGAACCATCTGGACACAATCCTGGGCCATGTGCTCTGGGATGACCCTGTTTGAGCAGGGAGCTTGGACCACATGACCCAAGGGGGTCCCTTCCAGTCTTACCCATTCTGTGAATTCTGCAATTCCATGAAAGGATGTTCCACCTTTCATGCAACATTGGGATCCACACTTGGATCCAAGCAGGCAGAATCTGATTTTCCTCCCCTGTAAGGCTTTGCTAGTGCTGTAAGCAATCTGGGTTAGAACTAATTCTTTCCAGGTATTTGAACAGAGGCCATCAGAAGGGGGCTGATTTCAGGAGAAACCCTAATGTGCTACTGTAATGAAACCAGTAAAATTAATGTGCACTTACTTGTGGCTTTGCCAAGCATGAACACTACAGCTATGTCAAATTCTTACCATCTGCTTCACTGGAAACAAAGCTAAGACTGTACAGAACACTTTTAAATCCTTTAAAACATATTTAGTCCACAAAATCTATAACACAAAACTGATTTTAAGGGCAGAAAAAGACAATATTTCCAGACGTTTGTGGAGGTTTTATTTTTTTCACAGAAAAAAATCTAGTACTCTATACCATGTATATTGTCATAATAAGATCTTATGCAATGTGGATACTTCAAATACACATGGTGTACTAAAAATGTAAATTATCATAAATATACTTCACATAAAATAAATACTGTATGGTGTGTAAGATGTTGGCATTGTGCTAAAGCATGCTGCAAATAAAGTGAATGTGATATTTCATATATATATAGGTTCATATCAAGTTTCTGTAAAAATAATATAAAGTCTCTCATTCAAAACGTCTTCAGGGAAAAAGCAGAATATTAATTTTCATGGTACTCCATTCCAGTATTTTCATAAGTTTTACATGCCTATGTCTATATAAAAATACTGTTACATACTAGGACCACTATAGTTGAAAACCTTCCAAGAACTGAACAGAAATCTTTCCATCCCAAAAGTGCCAAATAACAAGTCATCTCAAATGGATGGTAAAAAGCATAATTATGACTGCATTCTAAGACTTGCAATGAATTTATCTTTGAAAGCTTTTCATTGTTTGTATGCTATATTCCACTTAAGAATAAAATTTTATAAGGTGCTGTATAACTCAAAAAGAGTATTAAAACTTCAAAGGCATACGTATATTTATTATGTTACCATGGACACACTGTACTGCAGAAGTGTTTATAATTGTGACGGCCAAACCCCCCATATTTATAGAGTGTGAAATTATGAATTATTGTTTTCTTTACTCACAACATTAGTTTAATTGTGCTTTCACACTTTCCAGTAAAATTTTCACAGAGACCTATAGTCTGACAAACCAAGTTAAAGACAGCCTATAAGATTAGGCCTTTTACATAAGCTGAACAATTACCAATATATTCAAATATGCCCTAAAAGCTTTATCTATCATGTATAATATAGTTTGAAGGAATACCATCAGTTTGAAAATAAGCAATGACAGTCTCACCTGTGACCCTGAAATACCAAACATGGAATAAATAGCAAGAAACTCTCTTCAAGGAGAGATCTACTGTTTTCTCCTGATCCTGTATTTCAAGTCACTCAGGTTCATTCCTCGGCTTGTGCAGACTATTTCTGCAACCCAGGCACATTATAAAGGCTTTGCCTTTATAATCCAGGTAAGAGGCTGTGGCCTATCTCAAAAACAGTATTGCACCTAGTTCCTTTTCCTCAAATAATAATTTTCTTATGCCCACATTCATAATCAGCACAGTTAAGATCACTCTCACTTCTCACAGCATCACTTAGATTGGAAGGGATGCCAGGAGGTCTTTAGTCTCTCTGCTCAGAGCAGGGTTAACACAGAATTAAGACCGAGTTGGTCAGGACATTGTCCACTCTCTAAAAGTCTCCAAGGATATAGATACTCTCTAGTGATACTGCACCAGTGCTTAGTTATGTTCATAACATCAGAAACTCTCATGATTCATTTTATATGCACTGATTCTCATTCTCCCACAGTGCACTTCAGTAAAGAGCCTGGCTCTGTACTCTTAGTAGTCCCTAAAGTCCCCTGGAACCACCTCTTTTGAACAAACAGAAGAAGCCCAGCTGCCTCAGCCTCCCTTCACAGGATTCCAGCTCCCGACTGCCTTGGTTGCTCTTTGCTGAGTTTACTCCAGCTGATCAGCATCTCTTTCCTGTACTTAGGGGCCCACTACTGGATGCAGTACTCCCAAAATTGTCTAATGAGCAACAAGATGAAGTAATTAAGCACTTCCCTTTGTCTAGTGGCTACAATCCTATTTTTACAGCCACGTACACTGTTAGCCCTCATCAAAGCCAGGTGGAACTCATCTAGTGTACTGTCTAGCAGGACTCCAAGGGGCTTTCCAGCAGAGCTGGTACCCAGGCAGTCAGTCAGTGCCCAGCCTGCACTGCTGCAGGGGGTTAGTCTCTCACAAGTGCACAACTTTGCATTTGTCCGTGTTCAATACCATGAGGTTCCTATCAGTCTACCTTGCCAAGGCCAACTGAAGAGCAGCTCTGCCCTCATGAGTATCCATGATGTCCCCAGAAGTTGTCATATGCAAACTTAATGAGGATTCCTTCTGTTTTCTCCTCTAGGTCGTTGGCAAAATATTAAATACAGGCTCAGGACAGACCCCTCAGAAGTTTCATTTGTGACTAGTCACCCAAGGCAGAACATAGATGTGGACCTCTGCACTTTGAACAGTGGTCCAGCTGATTTTTCCCTCACCTAATAATATACCTATCAAGACTAATATCCAGTTGCGATAAAAAAGTGGAGGACCATATCAAAATCCTGAATTCAAGGTGGATGACATCAATCCACTATGAAAATCTGGTGAATTTCTATAACAGAAATATTTTTCTACCATGTTTTCAACCCCATTTGTGTATTCCTTCCTTCTATGTGACAGCTGCTCTACCTGATAAGGTAGAGGCCCTTTTGAGCCACATTCCATCAACCACAGATCTTATGCAGTCTAAAACTTTGATTAAACTGCTTCACCTCCCAGTTTCTGATATAACCAGGGAGAAATTATAAAATACACCTGAATATTCAGATACTAATTTCATTTGGCTGCTCTTCCAGCCCTCTGGTGACTACTTTTCCAAATATGTGTGTGATTGGATTTTGCAGAATGTCTATCAGAAAACCAAGTGTGTACTTGCACACAGTGCATGGATAGCAGGGTGTTTCATTAGGGACAGAATTCAGCTTCAAGTGTAGAGGAGACAGAGATTTTTACAAAAGCAGTGGCAGACTCCTGGAAGACAAACTAAGTAGTTAATCCAAGATCCACATTTCCCACATTGAAGCATTTACTCATCTGCCTACAATCCCCCAGAACATTTAATCACATTCATTCTCAAAAACCTACGTACATATTTAATTGCTTGATGGATCAGGGCCTTAACTGAGTAGGGCAAAGCTGCAATGCAGTGGAATGGCGAGGACACCTGAGGCTGTAGGACTCATCTCATCCAACATTAGACATCCAACATTTATAACAAAAGCATATATCTCAGCTAGTTACTATAGCCCCCGTTCATAATTAATGGAGAGAAATAGACACTTCTAGGGTGCAATTCATCAGTCTTACTTTAAACATCTGCTTTAGGAAGAGATGAATTGCATCTGTCAGGTGCATATTTTTCCCTGCTGGTTATAAAGGGGACCAAGGTGGCTACCTCTGAGGCAGCAACATTATTTTAATCCTGAACAAAATAAAGCCTCTGAATGGACTCAGAGGGCTACAGAAAACATTCCCAGCAACTTGTAGTTTGCCTCTGAGTCTTGTTGTCATTCTTGATTCCTAACTTTGGTTCCTGTCTGCTGCGATCTAGTCTGTAGTTCTTGGTACATTTTCCATCTTACTTGCCCAAGTATTTGTTCCCACATAGTCTGCACTGCCGATTCCTGTTTCTGTCCCTTCACCTGAGATATAAAATCCCTGGCACCCTAACCTTTGTCTGAACCTGTGTTAAGCTTCTGCCTTGCCTCTTAGGATGTCAGCCATTGAAGAAGGGGTAGTTTTTGCCACATAACTCTATTTGTACTATAAATTGCAATATGATTCAATGACTATGACTATTAAATGTTCATATGATAGAAATACAAAAGTAATACAGATCATGAATGGAGTGATGCACTTCACAGACACTGAGCATAGGGACAAACCTCAATCCTTGGATATCTGTCCACAAAAAATACGAAGCTACTGCTGTTCAGATATTGACCTTCTCCTGAAACCCTTTAGTCATTTTTCCAAAAATAGCCTCATGATTTTCTTCTTGTGTCCTCCATAACAGTTCAGTCTTTACCCATCCAAATCTCTCTGTAGTCCTTTTTAAACCTGGTGTTTCTCTGCCACTTAGTATCAATAACAGAATTTGTTTGAGCAACTGCCTACGATGTTCCCTGAGCTCAGCAAACACTTAACCCCAGACAAAGCCCTCTTTAGGAAGTTCACATGTGCATTATTCTATCAATTTGGACTGCCAGCTGGAGCATCAGCTTTTCCAATAGCAACCAGCTTCTGATGAGGAGCAAAAGAAATGCTGATATTTGCAGATGGACTTTAGTTTAGTTTTAGTGACATCTCCTTACAGATAGTAACTGGGTGACTGAAACCCTCCATTATCTCAATAGAGCAGTCATTTACTACACTCCCCAAAAAACTCTTTTGCTGTAGTACCCAATGAAAAATCTCAATTTTTATTAGCTGTTACAGTAAACAGGGGTTATGCTAAATTATTGCATTCAAAATAAATTAAATTACTTGTCTATTAGTATGGTATTTTTAAAGTAAAACTCAACAGACTGTTAAATGCAATTGCAATGAAATAAAGGAGAAGGGGATACAGTGAGACACACCTTCTCCATCCTTGCAAGTGATATTACAGCCATAGCAACCCATTCTTCAATGACCTTCTCTCAACCCTCAGAATTATACGTGTATGTGCTTTTCTTTTCTGATCAGTAAACTTCTAAACAAGACTCATAAAAAACCCCAAAACATTAGCAAATGGGAAATTGATTTTTAGAAACACCTCAACTACACCAACCTCCGTGCCCCCTCAAAAAATGAGCAAGCGCACAGTAAAAAACCCCCAAGCAAATTTATCCTTTCTAACGTGCCTTTTGTCATTAGCATCCAAAGGGCCCCTGCTATTGCCCTTTTCAAACACTCGAGTATGTTAATGTCCATAATGGTGACCTAATCAGTTTAGGTGTATCATCCAAACAGTTTCACAGAAGCAATTGAGAGAATGTCATTGAGGACTTGCAAATGTAGTGTGCTTCAGCATGTCTGCAGAGCAGGCCAGAGTGTGATGGATGGCAGCAATGTTATACTCCTTGAAAGCTACTGATCTCTTGCATAAAATCACATTCTAATACAGGATTTCGTTTGGTATTTAAATGGATAAAGCATGGAAGTACTGTTAGATTCAAGTTCTGTTAGGAGCTGGGAGATATTCTTCACATAAAAACCCCAATTTTGAGCTTGGGTTCAGAAGTTATACCCGCAAAATATAAGTTAATACAGCCTGCTGGCAAGGCATAAAGCTGTGTTAAAAATAGGTGCTTGGGTTCTTGCCCCTACATACGACAGTAAATGTCTTGCATGTGGGAGCATAAGAAAATTCCTCCTAAACTGAAAATGGTAATCTGTTAAAGAATAGAACATACAAAACCAGCTTACAACACTTTTTCATTATTTCTTTTATCTTAATTAAAAGAAATTATATTTACATAAGAAGACTCTATGGAAATGGTCTAGGACAATACTCTGATTTTATGCAAAAATGGTTGAAGAATCTGGTATTGATGAGGAGTAAACCCATGCACCAAACACTTTCACTTGTTTTGCCAGTAGTGACTAACAAAATTACTAAACGTCAAAGTTTTTACCAGGAGGCATATTACAGTCATTTATCTTGTGCACGTAGTTAAGACACACCAGCACGGTACAAACAAAACATCTTGATAAAAATTCTCCAGCTTTCAGCACCCCACTAGCCTCTTCAAAACACGTTTTATAATGTGAGGAGGCAAAACAAAATGCAGAAATAGATGTTCTTCTTTCCTCATTTGTTCAGAAAACATTCCCCTTTAATTCGAGTCCCTCCCACTCTGTATAGAGATTCCTATTTAAACACCATGTCTTTTATCATTGATGAGAAATAAAAACCACATCAGACGATAGTATATTCAGAACTGACAACAATAACAATGAAATGGAGATGCTACAATGGGAAAATACCTTTCTAGAAGAACTATTATGTAAAATACCTAAGACTTGAAATTCTCTCTTATCTTAGTTTTATTATGGCTCTGCACTTTTTAATGCAGGGGACATTTGGATTGAATGAAGCCATGGGCAAAACACCAAGGGGAATCACAGTCAAGGTGAAAAAGGCCTGTGCTTCCACCATGTTTCATGTATTGCATGTATCGTCCTAAAATGTAGTTGTTGTATCTTGTGTGTTTTTTAGCTCATATGATCTGAAACCTGTTGTGCAGCATGTTGCAGCCCACGAGCCTCCGTGCTGTGGAGAGCAGCACAAAGGCACATAGGAGTGTTTGGAGGGCACAAAAGCCAACACTGCAGCAGAAGTGGAGGACTATGGAAAATGGAAAGAGCCTGTCCTGGTGCCTTTTCACTGACACTGCCCAGGGGGGTGGCCAAGCCTCATCCAGGCAGCTCCAGTGAGCACAGCCTAATTAACCCAAGGGGATCAAGCAGGGTCCAGGACCACCCATGCAATGCCTGCACTATTTCCTGTGTCCTGTTTTCTTTAGATGAACAGACACAGTCTAATAGTTTGACTTCTTAATTTTTGTAAGGTACCTTCCTCCTTCATTCATACTCGTGACAATTTTATACTTCTCTGCTTAATTAACAATGAAATTATCTTCTAGAGCTCCTTTCAGACAAATAAAAATGTGCCAAGGTCTATTTTGCATATGATGTTACCTATTTTCAAAAGGACTTGTTGAATTATCTTGAAGACACATTAACCTCATGGGGCAGAATTCCTGTCTGTGAACTGCTTTTCTCCCCCTTGCAAATACACTTTCAGAGAAGTTCAGCATTTTCTCAATGGTATACTTCATGGCCTTCAGGGTTGTGTATGGGTTAACAGCAAAACCTTGCAGAAGGTCTGCAAAACAAGGCATCTGATGTAGAGGACATAGCTTTCACACTGCCAATATTTCAATGGGAAGTTAATTTAGACTAGTTAATTAGGTCCTTGTATAGTTCAAGGGTTCAGCACCTGTTTACAGTAAGTGCACTTTCAATCTGTTTTTGGAGAACATACTCCAGTTTAGTTTCATCCTAAAGGAGTCAAGTTCATATTTTCTGAGATGACAGGATGTCAAGAATCCTTTTTTTAAACCCATAAACAATTATACTTCAAAATACAAATGAACAGTTTCAATCAATTTGTTTCATTTTGCAGGCAAGTAAGACTAACAAAAATGACAGTGGACTGTTTTGTTGATGTTTTTATTTAAATCACTTTGAATTGCTTGTCAGGAACTACATTATTTAGCTAACAGTTAATTTTAATTTAGGTCTTTATGATGGAATTGAGAGGATAACATAGGTATGTCTTACTGTTGACTGATGAACAAGGCAGAACTTTCCCCCACACAACACTTTATCTCTTCTCTGTACATCACCTTTGCTCTAGAAAGGATGTCACTCATTCTGTCTGGGGCCAAACTTCCATATCCAGAACAAAACAAGAGGTTGCAGCCAGTCTGCCCATGAGGGGACTGCAGGCTAAGAAGCTGCCCAGAGGTAACTAAGTCCAACTCAAATAGTTTCAGGGGTCCAAGACCCTTCAGATGTACCCTCTGCTTCCTTTAATGCCAAAATGATTTAGTTAGTTTTTAAATTTCAGAAATGCAAGTGAAATCCACTCTTACCTGAAAGTTCAAATCTCACCTAAACACAAGCTTGGAACTTCTTTCAGCTCTTGAAAAGCCTTTTTTTTTTTTTTTTTGGTGAAATGAGAGCATCTGAGCTGTTTTGAAATGATTTAAACGAGCATAGCTCCTAGGCTTTGTATAAAAATACAAACAAACAAGAAATAACTAACCAGAAAATTGTACTCTCAGCCAGTGGTAGAGTTCTACCCACATGCTCTTTTTTCTCACAATCTGGAACAGCACCTTGCACTGTTAAACATATTTTCTGCAATCTCCACTGCTGAGAAATGGTTGGATGCTTCAGTTCTTTCAGCTCTTAAGTTGCTTTTATTCTTTCAGCTACATACTCTTATCATGAGTTATCTGATTTCAAAGGCCAGAAAATGTCTCCTTTTGTAATAAAGCTGTTCAAGCTATTTGAAATGTGTTTTCCAGATTATCAAGCATTTTGTCACCTTAGAATCTCGCTTTAATACAGATAAGCCATAGCTTCATCAAGTTTTATCTTGCCCAAAGTGAGCCAAGGGCAGGCTGACTCACTGACTAGTAATAGAAAGTATAGCTTTTCGTCTCAATGTCACCAGCTGGAATTCAGCAAAGGTCATCACTGATAACCAACTGAGTTTTTGATGGCCTTATGAAATTAGCTGATGATCTAGGTGTAGTGACTAGTGGACAGGTGTTCTTATTATAAAAATCATTATACCAATTGATAACCTCTCTTACTAGACTCAGCTGAGAAATGAGGAGCCAAATGAGGCACAGGTGCTCAACCACTTTCTCACATCAACAACCGGCACCTGGAAAATAAGGTTAAGGCCAAATTGCCAGGGGTTAAGTGTGTCCCACCTATTGTGAAACTGAAAGACTTCAGACACTTAAGCTATTAGTCTATTACCTTTCTTTAATACCATGCTACTTCAGTTTTTGTTTTAGGAGAAAAAAGAAGAAATAAAAGATACTGACTCAATACAAAATTCAAATAGACATAAATCATCAGGGCTAATTAAAACATTCCATAATAAGACTGAAAATAATGGGTGCAATAATATATAGTCGAACAGTATAATTTTATACGCCTCTACTAGTATCAAATTCTTGCCATCCTGATGTATTTTCCATGTAAGTCTTTTTCAGTGGAAACCAAGACATCTGTGTCATATGAGAAGAGACATGCTATGGAGTTGCTTGCTGCAGCTAGATTTTAAATTCTATTTAAAAGAAGATATCTTCATTAAAAGGAATGATAGAAAACCTTTGTCTCCCCTTTTTAGGGGAAAATTTTTTCTGTTGCTGTCAAATGTAATTTTAACATAGTTATTTCTACTTGCCATGTACTCAGCATTGGAAGTTATTTTTCAAGTTAATTTTGCAAGTTCAGTTAATTATCTGCCCTTTTAGACTAATAAAAGAGAAATTCTAAAGAAAGATACTGCCAAGGTTGGCTCTGGATGCCAGAAACTCATTGCTTCTTCCTGAAACAAGCAGAATACATAACACTTTAGCAATTTTTCCTGCACTGTACTTAAACCAGATTTCCCTGGGGCTTACACAACTTGTGCATTTAGTGGAGACTTTTAGTTCATTCATCAAAAGCGTGATATAAACTACTCTGTTATGCACCTTCAAATCAAAAAAGATGAAAAAGAAAGAAGAAGAAAAGGTGCACACAAAGGTAACAGTGCTTACTGAAGGACATGTTTCTTAGTGCTTGGCTGTACAAAAACATGTTCACACAAACAACTGTCGCAGCAATTATTTATGATTAAAAAACATGGGAATGTTGTGGTGACTTTGCATTAGAAGTCTAGTATATGTCAATTGTTTTATTCATGATAAACAGATCATTTAGTTGGAAAAATCCCATCTGCCTAGATATATCTCTTATTATTTATGAGAACCATGTTTAGGAATGCAGGCAGCACATGTGCATAATTAATCCTGAAGAGAATTAGACATTGTTTGATTCACAGCTGAATGCAATTAGCATTAGGAAGTTTACATATGTTGGCAATAACACAGATTAGCAACTAAAGTGCTTGTTAAAAAATTTAACCTGAGGCTGCTGGAGCAGACCTCTCTTAATGATGCTTTAAATGTTGTTGATGAAGTAATAATCAATTTTGTTTTATAAATAGTAAATCAAGAATTTAGGTCTAATTAGCTGTGCTACAGATCACTTCACTTACATATCCAATGTACATGTGATTTGTGCTGTGAACTTTCTCTGAGTCTGGTGTGCAAACAGTTGTTAAGGGAAAGATGTGATCCCTTCTGTATAAAAAAAGAAAGAAAAAGAAGTCACAGATGGGGAAGAAGGAGATGTCTGTGATGGGAGTGACTCTATGCTCCTGGCACTCAAGAAGGAAAGAGCATTTCCTTTGTTATTTCAGAGCTTTTTAACTGAAAGATGAAGAAACAATGCCTTGTCCGCCTTTTAAAAATATAATAATTAGATTATAATTCACAGTCTCTGAAATGAAGCTCTCTAATGGAGAGGGAGGAGGAAGAGAGACCATAAGTGATGAAAGTGAGGAGGCAAAGTAAAATTGAGCTGTAATTGTTTTCACTTCAACTTTAAGAAGTTCAACATTAATTAAAATGTTTCTGCACCACTCACCACCAGATTGGCACAAAAGAGGGCTGGTTGGTATGTGCAGCTGCTGACTGGCAGGCATGTCAGCAAGGCAAAGCCAGGAAGATTGCCATTACACACACACACTCTCTCTCCTGACATGCAGACACAGACATTCCAAAGACACTGTTGCAATTAGAGCAAGCAGTTCTGGTTTTATTCAAGGAGTAGGTCAGAATTCCTCCCAGGTAAGAAAGTCATGTTTCCTAAAACACCTAAAACAGATATCTTTGCTTTTTTTTTTTTTTTTGGCTCAGAGTTTGCTTTGATTTTCTCATTTTCAATTATGTTTATTTGTTTGGGAAATGTTCAGAGAGGTAAACTTCAGGTTAGCACCTACCTAAGAGCCAGCAGGAGCTGGATCCATGAAGAGTTTTCCTTCTCCTTCAGCTGTATTGACTTCTTACCCTGCAGATATTTCTTCATGCTAACAGGTTAGTAGGTGTAATGTGCAGTCCCTGTAATCACCCTTTATACAGCCAAAGAACAGGAGAGGGTACTAATTACTGTCAGTGAGTTACATTAAATGAGGGTACTGAAGCCCCAGCTTCTTCTAGCAGATTCCTGTGTGTCCCCATACCAAGTAACAGGACAAGTATGCCTAAAGCCTTCTCTCCCTGGCAGTCTAGGAAGATGAAGTCGAGATGGGATGGATAGGCAGGAAAATTTTTAAGTACCTGAGGTAAGTAGAGAGCCAAAACTGATGGGACTTTGCTTCCCACAGGGGCAAAAGAAACTCATTTTGCATGTGACGACACAAACTGGGCACTTCCTTACTCACCTACACCACTGCCAGAGACTAAATAATCTTGAAATTGAGTCAGGGCTAAAGTGGAAAAGGCATTTGGGCTCCTAAAAATGAGCAGCATGCATTCAAGAATGAATAAGAGCTTTCGTCAGGGGAAGAGTGTGGAGTGCAGAGCAGCTTCGATTGGCCATGCATTCTTCAGGGAGTCATGGAAAAGAGCAGCTGGCTCAGATTTCCCTGGTGAATGGCAAGCTCTCCCAATAGGTCCAGAGGGAAGAATTGAAGGATTGAAGAATTGAGCCTGGGGAAAGCCTACATACCTGCAAAGGCTCAGTGGCTTCTTTTTAAATGATTATAAGTGTTGCAAATTTGTAGGTGCTGCTCAATCCCATGATTTAATATCCATTCTATCAGTTCTGTAGGCTGTGTGGGGAGCTCACAATGCTCCTCTTAGTCGCTTTGACTGATCAGGCTGTATCACCTCAGTTTTTGTACAGAAAAATTTGTACAGAAAAATTTGCCTGTATCCAGGCTTAATTCTCAGTATTTTGTGTGTTCAAGTCCTATAAAAACAGATGATTCTGAGGAGGCATGAGAGTAGCCTGGTGTGATTTTAAGAAATTTCCAAGACACCCTCTGTGTTTATCTTTGTTTGGCTGATAGCGCCAGATGAAAGGAACAGAATATCTTGTATGTTAGGAGACTGAAGTGAATTAATAGACTGCTGTATCTCACAAAAAAGGAAGGAAGGAAAAAATGAACGAATGAACTTTGACTTTTCTTAAGTATATAGGGCAGCTGGGCTCTGACTGATGTTTACAAAAGTAGTTGAAGCAGCACCACATGGAGAACTGTGAACAGTTTAAGGGTTAAGCAGGAAGAGCCTTAAGAACCAACAAAATTGGAAATATATCATCTGTAAAATGCATTTATCTCCTTTTTCTGAAAAGAAATTCTCATAAGCTAAACAAGGGATAACTTCTGTACAAGGTGCATGAGAAAATTCAGAATTAAATCATAAGGAATATGAACTGAAGTAGCAGTTTTGATGCACCACAGTGAACAGTTTCACCACATTCAAACATTAATTATGGCAATCTATTGGGTAATGAGAGGAACTTTTCTTGTTCTCATGCTGTTCTTGCTTACAGATCAAGGAGCAGGTTTCAGGTCACTAGACTTCCTACAGTGCTGGCCCTTGCCTCTGTTTATGAGTTGAAACAATAAAACCCTCAAGCAGATGCCTGGCTTCAGAATCCTGAGTACTGCTGTTCGATACCGTAACAGCATCCTCCATGGATATTAATAAATCCATGAGTAACAGGATTGATTATAAGCACTTTTCCAATCAAAATAAATCAAGCTTCTAACTGACAGAAATTTGTTGAAAATAAAGACTTTTATCTTCTGCCTTCTTCTAACATAACATGCTCTATAAGATGAATAATATTTAAAAAAGGAAAAAAGACCATTCCTTATCTTCAGGTGGTGCACTGTGATATTATTTTGCAGTTCTTTGCTACATGCACTTTGATAAGTTAAAAATACCCCCAATGTACACAAAGAGTAGCCAAAGATGCTATTATTTGCAGAATAGCAGGATTAACATTTTACGCTTCCAGCTAATTATAATAATGTGCATATTTTCTGTGAGCATTAAGAAGGGATATCACAGTTTAAATTATTCTGTGTTGGCTTTAGGAGGACAAACATGTTGTTGACAACTATTTGATCTTTCTCATAATTCTGTTATGATGACAAAATAAAACTATACTTTTTATTCTCAATTTCTGTGGTCTTTCACCTAGATAAGAACCAACACCTGGCATCTTTTCAAATTTTCTTTTTTTTCTTTACATCAGTG
This sequence comes from Dasyornis broadbenti, assembly GCA_013397935.1. Classification (NCBI taxonomy): domain Eukaryota; kingdom Metazoa; phylum Chordata; class Aves; order Passeriformes; family Dasyornithidae; genus Dasyornis; species Dasyornis broadbenti. The sequence continues at coordinate 1,421,844 of VZRN01004857.1, forward strand.
GCAAAAGTTAAAAAGGTAACATGAAAAGAAAGATGAAAAAGGAATGCTGTTCAATTTGAAGGACTGCAGTTTCAAGTTTCAATCCTGTATCAAAACATCTCCGCCTCATCTTCTTTCTCAGTCATCACAAATGAAATAGTACAAAGAAGTACACAAACATCAGTACAATGCTGTGTGTGTACTGCTATCCAAAAATCACAGTTACAAAATTATACCTGACATATCAAAAACTGACAGTCACATCCTCAAGATTTTCTTCTGTTCATTCCCATGGACCTTCTTTATTAATAAATCTGACACATAAAAAGCATCTGTATGACTAAAGTGTCAGTTACTGGAAAGACCGTTTTGATCTACTTCTTAACTTTTAGAAGAAATATTCTCTTTTTTATGAAGACTGGATGCGTTCACTGACTGCCAGCTTTCAAATGACCACCTCTTGAAGTTTAATTTTAAGTTTTAAATAAATATTGTATGCATGCAGAATAATCATGATGCTCTAGAGAGACTGTGTATAATGACATTGATTCTTTTTTATCTAAAAATGCCAAACCCTTGAGGCAGCAAAGTCTGTATTTGCCACAGATACATGGAGGTTCATTCTACATGTTAAATTATAATAGCTTCTTCATGTTTCTGTCGCTAAGTCAGTAGTGAAACATCCATTGTAAACTTCAATTTTCAATTGCTTAAAACTTACTGGTAAAAATTGTCTTTGGCTAACCATTTGATATGGAGAATTTCATCTGTGGAATAACTGCTACTACAATAAAAGATAATTTGTAAATTCTGATATAATGCTGTGTAACTACTGAAAAAAAAGTGTATTGGATTTAGATGAATGTTAACAGTAATTACTGAGAGAAGCATCATCTTCCACTAGTAAATGTTGTGGACATGTTATTCACAGAAATATACAGCTAATTCAATATTAAGAAAAACTGAAATTGCTTATTTGAGTGTGAAAATTGACATTTGTGCATGCTAATCAGCTTCTTATTTTATTTTTATTATATTTAGGGTATCTAAATAAATGTTCTGATTTCATAATTAATCCAAACTGCCAAATTACTGCAAAGCTACACACAAAATTTAGTAATGTGGATAATGATATAACCAAATTTATTTTTTTAATTTGTTGTTTGGTTCACTGCTTAGGTTAGCAGTCTTTCTTCAGAAAAAGCAATTTCTTTTACTGAATACATATTTGATCATTCATAATATTTACAGATCCTGTAAAAAAAGACCAATGTCTTGTATACCTGCATTTGCTTTAAAACTGCCAAGAATGATGGTTTTACTATATTATTATTATTTTTTGTCCTTAATATTAAAGAATAACAAATATATAGTTAACAATAATGTTCCTATTAATAACTACAAATTCCTGATAACAATAAAAATTTCAGTAAATCCAGAATTAATGGAGTCCTTCATATCCCAACCCAAAAAAAACCTTTTGGGAACAATCATCATGCAAGCATTGAAAATCAGGGGAAGAAGGCTCTGAAAGGTACAGTAAATACCCATAAAAAATTTCCTTTGCAACCTTAGCTTTCATTAAGTTCCTTGAAAGATTCATTCCTCTCATTTAAATGCAGCTAGAAATTATTCATCTAATATTGTATTAGATATCGATATGAAACTCCTACAGAATTTTTGTTGGGTGAGAGATGGGCACATTTGGAAAGCAAGTCATTACACCTATCTAAATATCTATTTTATAGTAGGGGAGTATGCCTGTTGACATTTAAGTCTAGCATAATAGATGCCTAACTTTTAGGTTGCTGTTCTTAAAAGAGAAATTTCTGTCTTAGCATGGAGTGAATAATAGCATCAGAATAATGTCCTAATGTTTCAGTAGTTCTTTCTATGCAAATAATTCAACTGTATTTTGACAAAGTTGAAGTCTAGCAGAAAACACACCAAAACAGGCCGAAATGTGTAGACTAAAATTGCAACTCTTCCTCCATTACCTTTCATGTACAGTTGGCTCAAATAGTTTGGTTTTAGGAAAAACATGAACCAAGTGCCTCTTTCCTCAGAAGGCTCACAAAAATTCTCTCCAGAAGGACATACCAGAATGGACAAAAGTCTCTCTACAATCAGGCTCCTTTCTCATGGCCTTCCCATTCAATCCTCAGCCAAGGTCCAGAAGGACTCACTGCTTTCCTAGAAGTTCTCCTTAGGTCAGAATTAACAAGACTACGCCAAAAGCATGACATATATTAGTCATGCAAATTTTGTTGCATACAGAGTGAGATTCATCTCACTTACTGTGAGAGTTCTCCACTTGAGTTAAGCAGCTGAAGTCCTGGTATGCTCACAGAGAGAAATAGATATTCTAGAGAGTGATTAATTTGACTTATATTTCATAACTCTCTTGAGAGAAAATTAGCCATACTCTAAAACTAGTATTTCTTTACACTGATTACAGAGGGATTATAAACCATATAAATGATTTTTGGGTATGCAGATATCTGTGTTAAGGACCTCTAACATTAGAGTACTGAACAAGATTAAAGAAAAACAAAACCAAACAACAACAACAAAAACAACAACAACAACAACAACAAACAAAAAAAAACCAAAAAACACCCAGAAAAATCAACCCCAAAACAACAAACTTACACCCCCAATAACCAGAAATAAACCCGCACTAATTTTCTTTGTTTATTCATAAGTTCATTTTTCTTTTTACTTTAAAAATTTTGTTAATAATATCTCTTTTATATATTGCCAAATTCATTTAAAATTTCATGCAGTATGGTTTTTTATTCTATATTTTAAATGTTTCTCTGCTCTACATACAATCTTTGAGAGAAACGTTGGAAATGCAGGTAGACAAAATGTAACTATTTTCCACATTCATCCCCACATGCTGATTTTTAAACTTCCCTCCCTCTAAAAATAAAAGCTTTCATGGGTTTCCAGTTTAAGGTGTTCTCATAAACAATTGAAAATATTGTAACTCAGCTTTTATCATCATTTCAAAGCAAAATTGCCCATTGATTTTCTGAAAAATTGCTCCAGAAATTTTTTTTCTTTGGCCCAGTGTAGATTAAGATTAATATCTTTGTTTGCAATTTTGTTTCTAAAATTCCCTTCATTATTAATTCACTTAGTATTCATTGCAATGACACTGAGTATAATTGTTTTACTATTCATGTGGCTGTAAGAAGGATTTTTATAGGCATTTTGTTATAATTAAACATTAATAGACATTTAAAGCATGTTACCATTTTTAACAAAACTTGAAGATGTGGTCTACTGAAAAGGGAAAGGCCTAATAGTGAAATGTGAACTCTTCATTTTAGGATACATAGTTTTTAGTCATGACATTCCTGTAATTGGAGGCTTTTGAATATCTGTGTTTGCCTGAATCCAGGACACTGACCTGGATTCAGTTAATGGTGGACTGTCTAGTTACGTATCCCCTAAACTAAAGTACAGCGTCCCCTTGAAAGGTATTTGGTCATCCAGGCATCTCCAAGACAGCAATAAGTAGGTCAGATAATACTCCCATAATTCTAAAAAACTCCAGGAAACCAGTAGACCAGTATTTCAAGGCCGAGAGGGAGAATTTTTTCACTGGGGACTTTCGTGGCAAGGTTTCCAGGTAAGAAAACATTTGTGGAAAGAACAGACCTATCCTTATGGACAGGCTTGGTGATTATCCCTCATCTATTGAATCTTAGGTAGCCTAGAAAGTTCTCAAATAACTGCTGTTAGAAATAAAGCGTCTCTCATTAATGGAGTCAGTAAGTCAGCTATCAACTACATCACTCTTTATTGTTTTACTGTGATGTTCTGGTTTATAAGGGAAAAATGTTTAACCGGTACATTGTGTCCAGTCTCTATTTCAGATGCACAAAGGGAAAGGAAAGGGCACCGAACCAGTGCCAGAGCAGTCCCTCTTTCTCTAAGAACACCAGTTATGAATGTGTATACATGAGGTAAATGAATTCCATCACTCTTCCATATAACGTGAAATATTTGTGAAAGAAAGGCAAAGAACAGCTTTTCCAAAGGTATCTTAGAGGATTGTGGAAGGGAACCCTCCCAGGGACACAGCAAATGCCTTCCAGCCTGGGAAGAAGGATGGGACAGGTCCCATGTGTTCTTGGGTCTACTCAGAGGCTATCCAGGAAGGTCCTTTTCTTCTTCCTGTGGTTTTGTGAAGTTAGTGCCATAACAGAATTTCTAATCAACATTTTGAAAATTATATAACTTCAAATCAGCCAGCCTTACTTTTCTTAGGAAGAGAGCATTTGCCAAAAAGAAACTGTGATGTTTTAGCACAAAGATAAAGTAACAAATGTGATGACACTTTCTTCTCTGTGCTTTTCAATTAAGGAATAGAAACAGAAAGTCTTGTCATACAGACACTCTTATTACTGCCTAAGCTTAGAAACAATTTATTACTCCTCAAGCCGGCATGCCTTAAACCAGAACTAAGACTACACATAGCACCAGAGCTGTATTTCACATCTGTGTAATTTTTGCTTTCTTCATGTTATTTTGCAAAATATCCCCATGAAGTCATTTAAGGAGGTGTTTTTGTTTGTGCTTTCCTAAGAGAAGGAAAGAGAAGAAATCCTGTGATGGGCTTTATCTAGAGACCCTATGAATCTACCTATTCTGTGGGCAGGCTCGCTTTCTAAAAATCTTTCCATGGTTTAAACATGCTGTATACTTTCCTGTCTCAGGTCCATGCTAGTTATAACTAGGAGGAATCTTGCAAAAAAATAAAACAGTATCTTCAAACAAGCCCAAAGCATTTCAAAACTCCTTGCTGCATTTTGCACAGGCAATATGTTAAAATAATTAATAGAACATTGTGAGGATTATCTAGCAACATATGAAAATGTGAAACATCGTATCTCAATGAAGATATGTATTTTGATCGGAATTTGTGTTTAATGGTTTATTCTAAAACAAAGTAATTTTAATTACTACATAATTTTGCATGCTAGATAAAAAAGTAGAGTGTTTAGGTTCAGAAGAGTTTCTTAACTCTTTGTTGTACCTTATATTACATACAGATTTAAGCAAAAAGGAAAGACAAGGAAAATACATGTTACAGTAAAAAAATAAGACTTAGGCAACTCGTTATCTTAAATTATGCTTGCCAAGCAGGAACTTCAAGTATCTCTCAATACAGAGTGAGATGCCTTCAAATGACTTTCCAAGTAAATGTAGTATGGACTAATTTATATTATAATTAAATTATTAGCTCTTTCATGGAATGAAGAAGCATCTGAATACAGTACATTTCAGAGCCTTAAACAAATTAGCCTGTAAAGACTTATAGTCCAAAGTAAGACAAAGTACAATTCAAATGGTCTTTTTTTATTTTTTCCCTAAAAGCTTGAGATTTTATATGCCTATAGAAAGTAGAGAGATTAATAAAAAATCAGTCAATAAACTTTAAATCATAATAATTAAGCAACTATCTCCCCATATGTCTTGCAAATTAGGAAAACCTAAAAAAAATGCCATTCCTACATATTATTGATTACTAGCTAGAAAATGCATTACTTTCTCGCTTTGTGTGCTTCAGCCAAGGAGTTCTCCCTTGGAGTTCTGCCTATCACTATTATTATTATTATTAATATTATTATTGTCATTATCCTTTTTATCCCCCTCCTGTTCTTAACAAAAGAAGCAGTATTTCCAGAAGAACAATTAGACTAGTTTGTGATGCTGGACCCATTGGGGATAGTTTCAGAGCACTGTTGTAAGTAATCCTGTAGGACACAGTTTGAAACAAACTACTTTTCTACAAAGGGTTTTGTTTCCTGTGCCATGTAATGCATGTAGAGATGTAAGTATTCACAACAAGGAAAGCAAATTAATAAATGGAAGAGAGACAATAAACAAATGTAATGGTCTTTAATGGAACTCATATCTAAATGCTCTTCCCTTAAAAGTGATAATATGTAAGTGCAAGCCCTTATCTTAAGGTATGTCTTAGTCTAGACTGAAGCAAGAAACTCCAGGTCAGACATATGGTGACTGAAAAAGTGCATTTTATTTATTCATATCTCTTAATGTGAAATGTGTATTTGAAGAGACTACAAATCTCTGAAAGAGCCAATTACTCTCAGCTTTTTAATTCTAGCAATACATTTGGAACATTTTCATTGTTCTAAGGGTTAAAAACCTCACCGTGACAATGATGAGCCTTATTACTCAGTCAAAGTAAATGGATCACCATATAACCTTTCAGAAATGTTCTTCCTTAAGCTATTAAAACATTCCATGCCCTTAGATGACAACAATTTCTCTGCCTTTTGAAATTTCTTTTCTATCCTGCAGAGTTCATAGAGATATGCTTGGTTAAAATCAACTTATATAAAACTATGCACTGTAAATTCTGACACTTCTGTTTGAATCTCTTTTCAAACACTTGTCTTTGCTCACCATAATAGATGTCAGTTCTTCTGATGTAGTTCAAGCATGAGCTTCATATGAAGACTCAGCTATGTCTATTGCATTTCTGAAGCTACTACTCACTGAAGTTTTGTGCTGTTTGACATCAAAGATAGGCAAGAATCACCTGCTGAGTTCACATGCATGGAGCAAAACATCTTCAAATCACTTGTGCTAGACAAAAGTTTTTCATATTAAGCTTCCACTATCATGTGGACTTAAAGACAAATGTAGTCCTTGTTAAAGTTGCAGCATCGTGTTATTAAACTATGCATCTAGGCCTCTTGATTTATAGAAGTTTTAAGACAAAAGATAATAATTTGGCTGATTTAATTTTTGGCATCAATTGCAAAGCATTCTGTTCCACAAAAAAAAAAAATGTTTTTCATTCACTATGCAGTGATTTAGCTTAAAGGTAAAAACAATTTGAAAGTGTGATATTCTCTAGCTTAGAAAAAAGCCACAGTGCTCTACTTTTTCAGACTTTAATAGCTGACATATTTTATCAAATTGAAAACCAGATAGAAGCAACAGTTAAAACACATATTGTATATAGGGAACATAAATTAAACAAATTCCTATTCTAAAAAGTTCACAAATCTGTTTTCCGTATAAGTTTAATCAAACAACATGCTGAAAAATAAATAGAATGTAAAAGAAAAGACATTTATGAAGGATCAAGAACTACTGTAAAATGGATGTGAGTCTTATGGATGCCTAATCAGTATAATAACTGTGCCATAGTTTTTAATCACAATGACTCCAGTGATGACTCTGTATGTAAACCAGATTCAACACGAATATGCATAGGAATTAGATTTTGGAACAGTTGTGTATGAAACGTGTTTATAATTAGCCTGCATTTAAATGTCACCAAGTGACTGCATTAAGTGCAAACCAAAACACAACTGGGCGTGTGGTTGTTGTGAGATAATTGAGTGCCTTGGGTGTGTCAGCTCAGTCAGCAGATGCTGAGATGTAGTTGCCAATTTAAGCAGACCGATGATTTTAGTATTATAGGGCCTCCACTCTTTTTTATTCATTTAAGTGCCTTGAAATGAATTTAAAAGAAAAAAAAGATGTTTTTCCCCTAGTATTGTTTTTCCGTTTCTTTAGTATACAGATCCAAGGGAGCCAAAGTGCCTAACACTTTCCAATCTCTGCAGTTGTTCCATAACCTTAAGGTTAAAATTCTAGCAGGACATATAATTAACTCACTCTTGACTATTTGAATTTTTGGTACCTAAATTAAATGCCATCTTTGGCACTTTCAATATTAATATTTTTCTTATTTAAAATACATTTTATATTTACTGAGGGCTTAATGTTTTACAAATAGACAGTGTAGTTAGTTTGTACTAGGTGCATATATGTACATACAGGCAGGTTCAGAGCATGTTTTTTATGTCATACACACGGGTAAGGAACTTCTATGTCCCTTTAAGGACTCTAACACTTGTTCCTGTGTCACAGGGCTCAGAGGTGTTCCCAAGTATCATGCATTCATCCTAGTTTTGTGCTAATGATATCTTGCACTGAGATACCAGCAGATAAACTTACCTTCCTTCCATCTGTCCCCTCCTCAAGTCTTGTTTTCCATGTAAAATAAATCTATGCATGTTGGCTGGCAGGGAACCAAGTCTGCCCCAGATGTGTAACACCTGAAATACTTCTAGAATATTCACAGTCTTAGGACATACCAAATCCCAAATGACAAAGCTTTGGAAAAGACTGCTTCATTGCAAGATCAAATACACCAACACATGAGAACCTCCCAGTAAAAGCCTCCTAGACCTTACAGACCATAATATGATCTTAATATACACAAATTAGGAACCAAATTTCGAACTGTAAAATATCTTGTGAAGAGCAATTGTGCTAAGCAACACAGAGTAGGAAATCTGGTGGTAAGGTGGTTGAGACAGGATATGGGTTGCAGATTATGTCGGTTTACTTAAAACACAATCAATGTCTTGCCTTTGTAGTTGTGGCTCCTTCAGATCTGTCAACATTAATTTAATATCCTACTCTTAACATGAATTGTGTTCAATATGAGGCATTTCAGGATGTATTTGTGCCTGTGCTCTGATTTAATTAGAAATGAGAAATATAGCAGATGGAGAGAGACGGAGAAAAATATAGCACAACTGGACCATAATGCAAAGAAATTTCTCTAACAGTTGACAGTTAAGAACTGCTCAATTAGCAAACCACAGCAAAAGAAAAATTATCTACAGATGAAATTAAAAAGCAGGATAACAGCTGCTCCAAAGCCTCTACAAAAATCTCTTCTGGAAACAAGGAAAAGACTAATCATGGCACCAAATACCACCATAAGACAACTAGAATGCAGTAGTGATATGAGAGTTTAGCATCTGTGAAGTTGCTACAGAAGTGACCCTTATATTTGGCTTTCCCATCAGGAGAACTCAGAAGAGACATTCTGTTATCAAAGAAAAAAATATTCAAAGGGTTTCTTCTACTATTAGCTTTATATGGTATAACTCGGATTTCCCCATATTTTACACAATAGAGACAAGTTTCTGTACATAGGAATAGTATGCTGCCCAGATAAAAATATTTTGCCTTTAATGAGCTTTATACACCCAGTTATCCTAACATCTGAGTCCACAATACACAGAAGAAGTAAGCAACACATTAAACTAAACTATCCACAAGAGAAAGCACAAAGCGCCAACAGCGGGCGGGTCAGCAATCCCTCATTTGTGAGGTATCAAAGGCTGTTGATAGATCTAATAAAATTACTCTGAACGTCTGACCTTTGTCCATGGCCAGAAGGAATGCAGTTATACAATCAGGGAAGGGAAACCACTGGTGACAAAATGCAGTTTCAAATAAACTATGCTTCTACTGGCAATTTTTCTTTATCCGCTATCACGTAATACGCAGAGGGATGCACAGTATGTACTTAGAACAGGAAATGAAAGTGAAAAAAATGGAAGCTGAAACTGACACTAACAATACTTAAATTGCTTAATGGAGATGCTGTGTACATACTCCCCCAGGCAACAGATCCTTGTAAGTGTTTAGAGCTCCTAATTGTACTGTATGTCTTAATAAACAGCAGGTTACAGAAACTCCAGGTCAAATGTTAGACAACAGAAAGATTTTGCCTATAATTTATTCAAAAGTTTGATTGTATTATTGCACGTTAGTAGGAAATCAAACCTCAGAGTTATGAAACTAATTACTGCCAAGAAGCTCTAAAATAGGTGTTCATACGTGTGTATTTGGATAGAAGTATGTGTGGTTTTGCATGTACGTGCATGTTATATTTATATATATTTACACATACACACATTTGTACATACACATGCATAGCTGTTTTCCTGAGGGCTAAAGGCATCACCAAAAGACAACAGCAAGGTTTTCTCATGTCTGCGTTCATTTATTTGATACATAGCACAAAGATTTAGCATCCAAATATTTCTTTTGCAAGGAAAAGATTAGGCAGTCTTAATAGCTTATTTTACTTCAGACATAGTCTCTGCTCAAGCAGTTCTCAACCTAGCCTCCTTCTCTGTTTTGCTGGGTTAAATAACAGTCCTATAATCACCCCAAGGATCTCTCCTCCAAAGCGACTCTGTATCAGAGGATCCAACACAAGATGAACAGGCTGTTTAAAATAACCCAAGCTTCCTTTTGTGCAGACGTATAGGAAGGAAATTACATGGAGCAATACCAAATAAATATCAAAGCTCCCTTGGGGTTTCAGGTTGCTCTTCCACGGGTCTGTATCTTTCCATGCTGCTCTGATTGTGCCAGCTGTCTCTGGAGAAGCTGTGTCTGTCTTGTCAGTGAAGTACCATTTTGAAACCCTACTAGGTTTTTTTTTAGAGAGAACCTTTGCTCAAGCTTCAGAGCTCTCTGGGTACAAGAAACCTCATCACCGACATAACCTAGGCACACTGAGCACTTTGACAAGTAGATATTACAGGAGTCACTAGCATTTCTGGGAATGCTGCCTCCACGTTCCATCCAAGGATGCTGAAATGCCTTTCATTTAACTGAGTACCTTTGTGGCTATAATGTGAATTTATGACATCAAGCAATTCACAGGAACATGTTAGGCTGATGGCTGAAACACATACGGAAGTGCCTGGGTGATGAAGGTAACTAGGTGTAAGACTGTTTCCAAACCTGCTTTCCATTTCCATCCTGTTAGGAAATATTAATAATCTTCATAAACTTTTGGTGGATTGGTGTAACACAGTTTAAAAAGCCAAAGGAAGAAGAGTTGCCCTATAACAGTAACAAAGAAAGAAATGATAAACCACAGATTTCATCCCTTCAATAACTGAAAAATGAAACAAACCTTTGAAGAAAAGCCACCTTTTCGGTCCTCCTAAAGTTTCTTAGGTAAGATTAAGGAGACAATTTATTAATTGGAAAGAAAAAGCTTCTTAAAATTGTATAAATTTTATGATTTTACTCTTAAACCAAATGAAATCTGGAGCTAATGTAGACCTATGGCAATTACTTAATTATTTAATTGCCATAGGTGGTTTCTATGGAAAATCTCTCCATGTCCTGACTAAAATTAAAAAAAAACAAACAGAAGTAGCTAAAATTAGTGAACCCAAGGAACAAGATCCTTTTAAAGGAAATCTTCTAAAATCTGTCAAGGAGTGCTGCAGGAAATATGTGCCTGTACTTTTTAGAACACTCTGATGGCCAACATATTCAACTGAGAGCTGACAACACAATGTACCAGCCAAAAGTCGCTTGTCACAGCCAGATATTTTCTAACTAGAGAAAACCAAATCATTGTGCCAACCAGTCAAAACTCTCAAAGCCAAACAAGCAAACAAACAAAAAAATAAATTTAGACAGTTTTATATATATAACCAGTCAGACTCTAGAAGGATCTACAGAATACTCTTCTTTGAGGTTTTGTCTCCACCCAAAATAAAATAATCTGTTTAAACAATCCTTCATCTGAAAAAAATATCAATCAATTAACCGGGGACAATATGGATAATAAAAATATACATCTTATTTGTTCAAATATATCTGCTAAGATTGTAAGAAGTCTTGTTATTCTTTTAAGTATACATTTTAATTGTGTTCAGAATGGCAAAAGAAAAGTAATAAAATGAAAATTTTGAAAGAAAAAAGTATTTTAAAAGTTACTGTGAAAGGGAAATATTCCCTTTTTGAGGTTTTCCTATGGAACATTTAAGTGAAGCAAATATACTTTTATTTAAAATTTGTTTACAGATAAAGAAATGCAGGAAAACCTGCACTGTTGTTTGGGGAGGGTGATGGGAGGGTGTGGGGAGGTTAGTCAAAAATCTTACATGAGGAACAAAATCAAATATTGATGGTTTCTTTGAACAGCCACTATCTTATTAAAGTAATGACTATAATCTCTGAATACAAAGGAGAAAGAAAGGAAAGAGGACATTTTTAAACAAACATTGAAAAATGGATATTAAACTTGTTGCTGAGTCAAAAATTTCTCTTCTTGATCTTTTAATATAATGATATGTAATCTTAAAACTCGTGAATAACATACTCATCCTACTTTGGCTATTTTGACTTGGTTTTAGTAGCAAACTTTAAGTTTATAATCCCAAAAGAATTATTTTCCTGTACTCCAAACCAATTCATTCCATGTCTATATTTGCTATCAAGTGTTACTAAGCAATAAGTCTTCACATAAAATCTTCCTCAACTAGTCCACCATTGGCATTTCTCTTCTAGGGCATTTGAATGGAGAAAGAAACCACTGGGTGCATGAATGGAGAGGTTTGCAATTGTGATCTGGTAAACTTCTATCACAATAGCCAACATATATTTAGAGTAGTCTTTTCATTTACTGCAAAATTTGCCAAGAAGATAAAGCTTTTAAAAGTATAACTAAGTCTTGTCACTTTTCCTTTTTTATTTATTATGAGAGGGAACCAGCAATTTATCATTAGACACCACAAGGACTACTTACCGTAAAATTATGCAATATGAATCCTCCTGAGTATACAAGATCCAAAAGTTCATAGAAAGGTCTTGGTTTGTTAATTTAAACTCAAACAAAAAAAAAGCTGTGGCCTGGTTACAATCAATACAAATATATAAAATGAATACACAATGTAAATATTAAGAACTCAAAGAAAAATTTGTGTATTTTCATCATACATGAACCAGTAGACAAAGGTTGTATTACCCCATTCTTTAATGACACATCTTTCTCTACAGCATGAACTCTATTTCTGTCTTTATCATATGGTGTGTATTCTGTTGATAAGCAGGAAAAGGAAGTAAGGACACTGTTACGGGAATAAAAAACCCATTTTATTTATAGCTAAGAAGTTACTGGGAAAACCACCATGCAAAATATGGCCTGTACTGGAGCAGTAAGTGATCTCACTATTGTAAATCATCATCCTGCTGAGTGTCATTGGACACCTTTTGCATTCCATTCTTGGAACTCATTAGCAGTAACAGCAATACAAGATCATTTGGAAAGACAATTCTGCTTACAATATATTTTTTCAGGACCCACTTTAAACAAGGCAGATAACACCTTGCATAGTGATTGAAAACAGAATCCATCTTATGATTAAATCTGACATTCTCATTGTTTTACATATCAGCCAGAATACTGAAATCAAATATTGGAGCATATTTATCCATAGACCTCAACTAACAACCACAAAACATCAAATTAAATGGCATACATTACATCCAAAAATGTACTGGACCTAAGGACCATAAGCACAAGATGCATTCAAAAATGACAAACAAAAACAAAAAAAAAATTTCCTCCTCATCTTTATCTATGATTTCTATGATCACTCCTTTTATCATCACATCACATGGCAGAGTCATTGCCCTGCTTTCCTTAATATTTGTCATTGACAGGGAAAGACACAATCACCCTGCTCTGAGATATGTCAAGGCTACAACCAAACCAGTGGCCTTTTCCCCAGCATTCACTGTTTTGAACAGTGGAACTGAATGCAGTCCAGGATGCTGGATCTCTTCTCATGGCATGTTTCACCCACACTCAGCCTGGAAATCTTTATTTTCCGTAACACAAGGAATGTTCACAACATGTTGGCTGCTGCACATAAAACCCAGACATTTCAGATACTCTATAACAAACACGTGGGAAGTGAAGACAGCTGCATGGAAAGCGTAACTTTCTTTCTATCAACTGAAGAGAAGGTTACAGACAGCTGGGGACACGTCTTTCAGGACAGAGTGGTCAGCATGGAGGAACAGTGATGTTCACCACAAACCTGAGTGATGAAATATGAAATACATATGCTTCTCAAGGAATCAACACATGAAACCCAGACAGCAAACCACAATCACACACTTCCTATCTCAAAGACTGGCAAAGCAAAGAGAAACATTTCTGTAAAAGAAGAGTTATGTCCACATGTGCCATCTGTCAACATCTGCTGGTGGATCACAGAGGTCAAATGGGCTGCAATTTGAACATTTTTGGATTTCAACATACTGCACCACTTTCAAGACTAAGTTGGCACCCCTCTTGTGATGAGATCTGTCTACAAGGATACTTCCTCACTGTTTTCTAAAAACTGAGCAAAACAAGAGAGAAAAACAATCTTGACAGCAGCCACACCAGAATGTTTTGATACACTTTAGCCTCATGAGACCAGTACCACTAGGCCTTTCTGAAGGTGATAATGCATACAAATGGTGTAATTACCATTAGACAGACACTTGGTTACAGCAACATATAGCCACTGTCGTTACTGTAGCTCTGCAACTCCTTGGCAATCAAAGTGGACTCAACAATTTAGGAGTTCTCAAAAAGTTATGCACCCTGTAAGACAGTGTCTGAGCAATTCATGGTTTAGAATGTGTCCTCTAACCACTACTCTCTGTGGTAAAATACAATGATTTCTGGTTGGGTTTTATTAGAATTAGGACATAAAAGAACCAAGTGATATATTGAAAGCCACTTAAGCAATCTGAGGCATAATGGAAAATTGAACTCAAAGACTTTGAACCCCAGGCTCCATGAGATAACCAAAAAAGATATTTCCTGTTTAATATTAATACTTCCTGTATTAATCACAAGGAACGAACACTTATGCAAGCATCAGGAATCAAAAGCATCCATAGAAATAAATGGGAAAACTTTTATGTCCAGAAGACACTGCTGTTGCTGCTACAGATAATGATAGCGCAGCTGATCCTGACACTGCTGAGTGGGACGTAATGTCAGTTCTGGATGAGGAGTTGCACTGCAGCAAAAATTCTGATCATGAATCCCATGATACCATATCAGCATTTAACAGTCCTGACTTTCATGCCTAGGAGACAACTAACTAAAATTCCAAGAAAAGAATCAGAGAAATCAGTGTCAACTCTAATATGTTTTAAGAAAAAGCACTAATTATTATTAACTACTGATCAACTGCAGAAAGACATGGAAGGATGAATCTAATCTTTAGGGGAAGACTAATACCCTGTAATGAGAAATACACATTCTTTAATTTTAAGCGAGATTTTTGGTGCTGTTTAATAACATCTGTATCTGTCAGGTTTAATTGCCACGTTTTTTGCTGTAACACTAAAGCCATGAGTTAAAAATTGAGATTTAGCAGTGTTGAGAAAAGAGTTACTGTTTCCTTATCATTTGAATAGAAAAATAATCACACCACTATTATACTCAAATAATCAAAAACTTATTTGCAAGTAATTAAGACCGTCACTCCTCTTGGTATGAGAAGGAGGAGATGCATTGCAGCCTCCAGCTCTTGTTGTAGTCGCATCTCCAAGTCATAGATATTTCCCTTCTTTTTTAGCTTTTGATATTAGCAACTGATGAATATATTTTTTTTCTTTTGGGTCAGTCTTCCATCTCTACAGATTAGTCCTATTCTTGAAATATTTTTCTCCTTTTTCTGGATTTTATTATTTCTGTTATTATTTAGTTTCATAGTGCTAATGAATGAGGACAGAAGTCTACTCCATATGCATGACCTTGTACAAATGCACAGCAAATATAGTCTCTTAACTGTGATAATTCAGAGACGTTCACAGTTAATAATGCATGAACAACCCAAATTTCAACAACTTTTTTCTGCCTATGGTATTTGTTAATTTTTGGGGCTGTTCATTTTAACAATGTTTAATTTCAATTATTATTTCAATTCTTTTTTAAAAAACCCCTCACCTATAACTCTGAGTTGATAAATGCCTCTATGAGCTCCAAGATCTTCCAACAAAATTAAAGTAGATCTCAAATTATATCTTTTATCTCTTTAACGTGGGAAAAAACAGAGGTAGTAGAGCCATCTAAAATACAAGCCATTACACTTGTTTGATACACTAGAATGAAGCAAAAGAAGGCACAAGTCTAATTTTTTTTAGCAAATCCTTTGCAGTTCACCTTTAAACTAAAGGTCA
Organism: Dasyornis broadbenti; assembly: GCA_013397935.1. Classification (NCBI taxonomy): domain Eukaryota; kingdom Metazoa; phylum Chordata; class Aves; order Passeriformes; family Dasyornithidae; genus Dasyornis; species Dasyornis broadbenti. The sequence goes on from VZRN01004857.1 coordinate 1,437,687, forward strand.
TAGGGTGAGAATCGGTGTGTTTGAAAGCACTTGAACTGCTTAGGGAGTTCATCTTATCTGTATTATTCATACATATTTGACGATTATAAATCACAATGGACTGAAATATTTCTGGTCTTTCACATCAGCAGGCATCCAGAGAGCACTGTCTTTTATTTACTGACCATGTTAAAAATGGCACACTTTTTTATTATTTTATAATAATATGCTGTCTGACCAGTTCAGAGAGATCTCTAATAATGTCTCAGTCCAACCATGGGTCTCATTATGTTGGTAGGAACTGTCATGCAACTGTGAATGTGCAATAAGTGTAGAGGTACAGTAAATGACAGAAAAATATGAAAAGCATTCTACTTTCAGATGCTGCACAAAGCTATTTATTCCTACTGCACTGAATGAACTAAAAATTGAGGAGAGAAAATGAGAACTTTACTTCATGGCCTTCTAAATTTAAACAAAGAGAGGATTTAAGGATATGTTTTACAGAAGAAAATGAGGGATGTTATACAGTGCAAGACATGCACTTAGCATTTCTTATATTCCATCCATTTTTTTAAGCACAGCAGCACATTGATTTCAATGGAAGTTCTGTTTAAAAATCAATGCTATACCATGATCTAGGTAGCAATTTAGAGACTACACATGTTATTCATAAATTATGTGATTCTGGCCCAAATCTATCACCCTTACTGTGGGCATGTTCTTCTGATTGTGATCTTACAGAATGTTTTATAACATTTTATACAATTGTATCTCTGGATTTCAGTTTTATAAAAACCAGAAATCTTCATCTTTTCATTAGATTTTATGTACTAAATTACATAAAATATACCATATAAATGATACCTGTGTTTTAAAATAAATAGTTACACAACAAGACAAACCAGAAGGAAGGGAGACCTGTTTGAGGATTTTGATGCACAGCAAAGAAAATTTATTATATCTTCCTAACCTTGGGTCTGGCTTCCCTATTTGGAAGTACAAAATTGTCTACAAAATGAAATGAGAGGTGAATCATCCATTTGCTCTCTGTCTGTGCCACATCTCTGCTGCTTCTGGCATGACATTTCTTTGGATGAGACAGAGTGAAGAAAGGGAACTGGTGAAGCGCATTTCACTTCATTAACATAGTGTCAACAACATCCGACCTACTTCTATCGACAGCGTCTTCCGTTGCAATTCAGTTTGGTTTTACCACATAGGCATAAATTTCATCCCTATGGTGAGTACTACCAAAAAATCAGCACTCGTGCAAGGATCAATTATTTAAGATATTTGCACTCATTCAAATATTACCTGCACGCAAACAGGTGGTTTATAAACTAGCACTGTCCAAGAACTAAACAAAAAATAAATTATTACATTCAAAAAAAATACAAGAATATTTTTTGAAAGAAGAGGGAAAACAGCATGATCTCATTTCAATCAATATAAAACATTCCGTTCCAACAACAGTACTTTGGGCACTCTTTTGGCATATGAATGCAAAGAAAGGGATAAATTCATAGCTGTTCCAGAGATCAGATTCTTTAATTAATAGCCCAGTTGGTAGGAAATTCACCCAAGGTTTGTGAGACCTCCCTTCCAACCAAGACATATGATCCCAAGCCCTCACCTGCCAGAGACTGTACAGACCAGCATGCCCAGCAAAGCCAGTCAGGCCCCAGGGGCTGACCCACTTTGTATGCGGCACTGCGGCAGAGGCAGGAGCCCAGCAATCGCTTCTGTAATGCATCTCGTCTGCAGTGCTGGAAAGCCTCCTTTCCTTTACTCCATGAATATTTAGGTACCCCAGGCAAACTGGAACAACTTTCCTTAGAAAGGTGTTGATTCCAGCATCATCTCGAATCAGATCGAGTGAGTTTGGACCAGGGTCTTGTGCCACTCAGGAGAGCAGCATAACCACCACACTATTAGGTGTTCGACTGTGGAGCTCCTGAAATCCCTCCTATGGGAGCAGTGGCACTTGCCATAATGTATTTAAATATTAATTGAGCAAGAGAATGTGAATGACTCTTTAAGCCTGACTAGCAGCTAAGGCGCTCTCCTGGGACGTGGGAGCTGCGATTTCAGATACCCTGAGGCAGAGTAAGGAATTGAACCCAAGCCTTCCACAGCTGCATCCCTCTTTTTGCCCACGTCTGAACCCAGCCTGAATCCATCCAGAACCACTGACATCCATGGATAGCTAAACAACCCCCCAAACTACATTGCCCAGTGAATTTGTTGCTCACCAAGAAATCTCTGCCTCATGTACAACTCACCCCACTTTTGCCTGCCTAGAGAGTCAAAGGTCCAAAACAAGGCACCTCACTGCTCCTATGGATATGTGTGACTCTTCACTTTTGAAATACAAGCACTCTTTTGAAGTGCAGCTTTCCTCTGCTTTCTCCTGGGAAGCGATCAGTGAACTGGGACTGGTCAAGATGGTTTATTTTAAGAGGGGGCATTTTTTATTGTCACACCAATAATGCCGGCAGTATAATATATGATATTGCAGGAGTGTGTCTAAAGGTAAGGCAATTGCCTGAGGGATATGGGGAATGAACTGGGGGTAGTTCTAAAGTCCATTAATGTCCTTTAAAGGTAAAGTCAATGTGGGAATTCTTCTGCCACAAGTTATGTGGGAAGAAACTGTAAGCCCATTCCTGTCCCTGATTGTTCCACATCTGAAGGAGACTGCTGCACATCTGTTATTCTATCACAAGAATGGAATATATTATGAATTTGCCTGCACCTATCAAATTGAGGGAAGGTTTCACTGAGTAAAAGATTTTTTTGCCAAACTGTGCATCCTTTTGGAAATTAACTGAGGCCAACACAGATGTGTTGAGCAGCTCAAATCCCTCTTTGGAGCATAGATGGTTCCAGAAAAAGCATCATTTTTCTACTGCTGGCAAGGAGCCATAAACTCATTTATATTATTTTCTGAGAAGCAAGAACAGACACTAATGCCAAACGTCTCAGTGTATTTGCCATTTTAATGCAATTAAGTGACTAGGAAAAAATAGTGATGCCATATGCAGCTGCATTACCTGTGAGAACTTTGCAATAAAGCATGGGAAAACATACAGTAGTGTGTTGGGGAACTGGCAATGAGGTCTGTGGTCTGGGTTATTCATCCGACAGAAGGTAGCAAGGAGAAGATATTTTGATGGCTTATATGAAACGATGTATTCTCAAAAAAATGCCTTATAGCCCTTACCAGCACATTTTTGGCTCTCTTACAGCTCACAGAGAAATTTAGCAAAGTCAGACAAAGTTAAATTCTTTACACTACCTGAGACAATCTTCTGCAGTTAATATTGAGGCACTACAGGCTGCCAGGTTGGGGCAACCTTGTCTTTTCTCTGTTTGATCATTACATCAAGAGACCAAATTGTTTTCTACCATTATTAAATGATCATACATATAAGACATAAAGAGATAAAATGCTAAATGTCGTAGCTGAGTGTTCTGGCTTCGTAGATCTAGTAACATGGATTAAAGAATTAGTTTCCCTTATAAGTAGAATTGTACAAATAATAAATTGGTTTTAAGACTTCATATCAAAAATAAAACAATTAATTTGGGCCTCAAAACAACAAGAAAAAACCCCAAAACCAAACAAGCAATGTATGTGTGTGAGTATTATGAGCATTCTGATTTCTCTTAATTTACCCTCCACTGAGAGACACATATCTTTCAGTATTATTTTACTTTGAAGTCCTTATTAAAGCATAAATATTGTCAACTTTGCAATCAATTATTTGAAATATGTCAGAAAGAAATATTTGAGTATTTAGTTTATGTCCCCTCTTTTAAACTCAAATTATTAAGTGTAAATAACCTTAGTTTCATTTTGTGCTAAATATTTTATCAGCAGATAAATAAAAATTAAGAACATCCAATATCATTCCTATTAGTATTTTTGTCTTCTTTTGAAATGATGCTGCTGTGCAGTATTTATCCTCCAAAAATAACACATTGGGAGATATTTAGAATATTAAAAATACAGTAAATAGTAATTATAAAAAACCTATAATAGTCATCCCTAGTCAAAAGGCAGATGTAGGTATTTGCAGCAAAAATTAACAATCCACCACAGTGTGGTATTCTAGAGCATGTTTAGAAAAAACAAAGTTTATGACACCTACTGTACACAAAACATTGCATTAGAGACATCAGGTTCATATCTCAGCACTACACTGATCTGCTCCCCTTTAAACCTGTTGTTATGCCCAATACACAGGCTGAGGTGGGCTGCCTGATTTTCAAGAGCTGAATGTTATATCCTACACATGAATAATTGTCAGGTCTATGCCATTTTTAACGCATTGTTCAAGAGGTATTAATCTACCTGCTGATCACCCTGAAGGAAGCCTCCATTCCACACAGGAAATTATTAGCCAGTCACAGAAGCACATATTGGAAGGTCATCTCTTGAATTTTACGGAACAGCTCTCCTGACAGAAAGGGTTAACAAGCAAAAATCAGCGTGATTCAAAGAGATTTGTCTTCAATAAACGAGCTACATCCCTCTCTTGTGAAAGATTTTGTAAGATAGCAATCCTATACAAATACCGCTGGTGCTTTTTTATTAGCCAACAGTCTCTGTAACTAGCACAGTTTGCAAAAGTAAAAGGATTTTATTGAACATCATATTTGCAGTGTTATCAATAACTTCATACACAGGCCAAAAATTGAAACAGTGAAATGGGTGTGTGTAAAAGGAGAAAGAAAGGAGAAAGAAAAGAGAAAAAGTAGAGGGGATGACAGGGGCTGTTTAAACGGCAAAAACCACAGTTCCAAGGAAAAATCTGAGAAAGTCTACATGTACACATAGGCATTGACTGTGCAGCTCTTCAAAAGGCTCTGAGATCTAAAAGACATATATTTGGTTAATACTTCTTATATTTGGGTAATATCATCTTATTATATCTGAACAGCATTTGCACGTGCAATGCATAGAGAGTATACACCAGCAACAAGAGACTTTATATTTAACACAGATTTCAAGATATCTAATATTTTGTCAAACATTTTATAGGTTTTAGCTTAGGGATAAATTTGAAGCTGCCTTTTCCCCAGTGAAACCTGCAACAATAGAGAAACATATATTGAAGGAAAAGAGAAACTAGGATATCAAGAAAGCCTAACAGAAATCTAACATTTCATTTTGTACTTAATAATTACTTTCTACAGATCCCTTTGACTGAGAAAGCTTTTATATCTCAAAGTTTTACTGCTCAGCTATGATGCTGAAAATCTCCAGATTTTTTCCTTGCTTCAGATTCTAAAGTATACGTATGATCTGTTTTCTGACATGAGACAGTAGTTTCTATTTCAAATTGCAACAGCTCATCTGCCAATTCTTTACGTAAGATTTAATGGCTAAAAAACATTTTAAGCCAACCTGTAAAACTCACTATTGTTACAGTTAGCAGGAAACAGCTAATTTGTCCTTATATAAACAGAAACTTCATGTTTTGTTGTATAACTATGGCAACTTCTACAAATTACTCATCCAGGACTTTTGTTATGTTATTTTATGACTCGGACTTCTTAGTATTCACCTCCCTCAACCTCCAGTACAGTATCTCCCCTTTCTGAAATTACTCTGAACAACATTCATAGGTCTGAAGGTCCTTACCCAGCTGCCCATTAAAAATTACAAACACACAAAAAATTCTTTCTGGATGGGTGTGAGCACTACCTATAAACTCCGAGTTTTAGTTCTGTGCACCCACAATGTTCGGTTGTGGTCTATTATGTCGTGACAAGACCTATTTTATATTCAAAGTAGCAAAATTGCTATAGTATGTGACAAGGAGATAAATACACCCACCTAGTTTGTTTCGAAGTAGATCGGTTCTTCAGCCCTTCCAGATTTATCCCCAGCGGCTGGCTCTTTGCCAGGGCTTGGATTCTGTTCTGGTGTGCAGTGTGCTGAGTATTCCCAGGTGCTGGCATATTTTTATGCCTTAGTCCTTATTTACAGTTTTTCTAAGGGTTGCTTTGAAGTCTGAACAATCGTGATGCAGTGCACTACAAAGTTCTTTCCACATCCAGCAATCTTTTCATGTTGCCTTAAGTTAAGCCATTTCTAAATGAGAAAATACGAGGATGAGCACTAATAAATTGCGAAAGGAAAGAGCCTATTTCTTGCATAAAATTAATAATTTCAGTGTACCAGAAGCTATGTGAGCAATCACAGTACAAGATTAATAACTTAAAATCATCATTCACTCCATCTTCCAAAACTCTTTCACAATGGCTACTAATACAGTATCACTTTCAACTTTATAGCTCCCCTTTTTACCAGCCCTACTATTATAACACTTGACATGCTTGGCTGCCATGGTGTAATAAAAAGGGGTAAAATGATGCATTAAAGGTCCCTGGTGCAAATCCTATTCAAAATTTTTCAGTCTGGAATAGGCAGTACAAAAAGGCAATACCAGGAATTTAAGGGTCATAAAGTAGCACAGGCACTCGGCTCTCTAAGTTTCAGTTAACTTTCTAAAAGCCAAAGCAACAATAGCAAAAGCTCTAACGATACGTTCAACTTTCTTTTGGAGAACCGGCACCTAGAGAATTGTAAGGGAGGGCGAGCGGGGAAGAGGCCACATTATGCTGCAGCGTTAGCCAGCATCACTCAGATGTGACCCTCGGCAGCTGTCTGATGCAAGTAGCTGCTCAGTGCCCGGTCAAACAACATGGTATGGTAGCATGCTTCACACCGTGAGGCAAACAGCACTCTGTGGAACAAGAAAAATCAGAATAAAGCTCTGGAAAATGAATCCACTGTTTTGGGGGTTTGATGCATTCACTCCTCAAAATTAAATTCTAATTTCTTACAGTTATTCTCACAGATTATTTTCCTATTAAAAAATGTAAGTTTCTCAGTTTAGTATCTATTTCTTTTTCAATGCTTTATTTGACAAAAAAAAAAAAAAAAAATAAGAAGAAGAAAAAAATTTTAGAAGCATGTATTTGTGGCTCCAAAATGGTTTAGTTACTCTGTGGAAAACAGACCTTATTATATAGAAATTATAGAACTTTCGTCACCAGATATTAAATGTTTTTATGCCTCAGTGGAGTTGTGTTTTTGAAGGAGTGATAAATTTGAGAAGGCAGCTCTGGTTTACTGTCAAAAGACAGAAAAACTTAAGGGTCTCTGTCCAGCTACAGGACTTTCAGGAATGGACAAACCTGAGATGCTCAGCAGTCTTTGCCTTAGGTTTACCAGCTGGTATGTTAAAGAACTGAGCAGGGTTGGTATAAAGACAAATTGTCTGTACAGTGTGATGTACACGATTATATTTTTGGGGAGAAATGTACTAGTGAGTAAATTAAGGAAGGCAATATGGGTGAGATTCAAAGCCCGTTCAAGTCTCTGAAGTGCTTCAGTGAACTTCCGCAATTTTCGGAGGAGGCATTACACAATTTCTAACAGATAGTGATGCTGTATAAACTGAACAATACTTTCATCTTCCTCAAAAAGTATAAGACATGGAGACTAAACCAGAGGAGAAATAACAGAGAAGACTCTGCTTTATTTTACCATCACACGAATGCATGTATAACAGATAAACATCCTCCCTTGCACACTGGATCAAGAGCCAAGGGAGATCCTGCATACTTGAAGCCATCAACCACTTAAAACTGCTATTGTCAAAGCAATTTTTTACAGCAGACTGATTTGTATGCAGACCATTTTTAATAGCACAGAAAGAGTTTGGGACCATGTGTTAGAGTACACAAGTGATTTCCAAAAGACATTTGAAATGTAAAAATTCTGGAGGCTGCCTCCTTCCTTTCTCCCCTTCCCTGCAACATGCATACACATGCACACACGCACCATCAACTTCCACTGACATTTCTTCATTACTATGAAGAAGCTCAGGCTCTCTTGAGGGATTTTGCAAAGCACTGCTCCTCTTTTTAAGTAAGGCTACACACTTACATCTCTCCAAATGATTTCCATAAGTTTATATTCCATCAAAACACATGATTTCAGATCTTAAGGTGTAGAAGTGGTGTTAACAAGGTCCTCCTATGAAGTTTTTAAGCTCTTTTGAATGCAATTTCATTCTTTCTGGTGTCTTCTGCTTGTCAGATTTGCACAGGGCACTGGGACAGTCTTTGGCATCAGAAGGTGCAGCTGGGGAATAAAATGTCCTGAAATCCACACTGCTGAACTGAAACCTTTGCTTCTTTGATCTAGGAAAAGGCCGTACTCTGGGTTCAGTGTTATCCATTCATGATATCTGCAGGAGATGCTAGCTTTCTGTTAGAAGAGTAATGTTAAAATAAATTAAATTTTAAAATAAAGTAAAACAAAAAATTAAAATACTAAAATGCTCACCTCTGGTATCAAACCCTATCAACTATTTTAAGCTTCCACTTGATCACCACAATATTTGGGGTAGACAAAACAATTTAGCATATTAAGACAGAACGGCACTTCCCTCTTAGCTGAGCACTGACAGAGGGTTAATATTACACTAGGTTAGGATTTTAGTGGGGATAAACAACCTTTTTTTTCCTACTGTAAAGCTACTTGAACCATGCAGTCCAGCTGTAAGCATGCTCATCAAAAGAGGAACCCAAGAAACCAGACACTTTGCAATTCCATTTCACTGCACTTTCAAGGTACAGTAACAAAGGTAACAAAAGGATGTTTATTTCCTTTGTATAACAGACAAAGGAAGCTGCAGTAGTGCTTACTGTTTAAGTTTCAAGATAAGCACAATACATCCACACCAGTGACAATGTAAAACAGAGATGCTGTGAATTGTAGGGTGGTCTGTACAAAAAAATCAATATTATGGTAATATGTAGTAATTCAGCATTCCTGCAACAAACTGCTGTTTCAACAGTGGTATGAATTAATAAAATTCTTAAAAATATTTTGTGAATCTTACTCATTCAGTCTATAGTCACACTTTCAAAAGTATAATTTACAGAAAAATCGTCTTAGTTATTTTTAGGTCGTACCATTGTAGGAAAGAAAAAATAGAAATTATTTCATTTTCCCTTTATGTGGTGCTGTAAGACAACAAAATCTAGTGGGATGAACAGAAGAATGGAAATTGGGACTTAGAAGTTCTATTTCTTGGTCTTAAAGTGATACGCAGTTGGAACCTCAGTGAACCACTAAACCCCCCGCCTCATCTTCACCGACTGTATCAGGAGAAAAATGATGGTTTGTAGAAGTTCTGCAAAGCTCTGCACTCCAGATCTGTAGTGTAAGGCACTCCATAGTGGACAACAAATCCTGCTTTTCCTTGGCTCCACAGAGCAGGGTCCCAGACAGAGCATCAGGAGGTAGCATTTGCCTGGGCTCTGTTAGTCCTCACTTATATCCTTTATGGCCCATATTTGCTGTGTAAAAACATGGTGTCCCAAAGCACCATGTGGTGAATGTGAAATTAGAAATACATGTGTACCCCTGTTGCTTTGCTTCTTTTTGATTCTCTGAACTTACCTATTTTTATGCACAATATTCTTTCAAATTTTCATCTTTTTCAGGGGTTTTAAATTCTACTTTTGCCTATGGACAGTGCTTTCTTAAGTGTAGAATTTTATAATGGAAACATTTCTGTTTGGGGGGCTAACTACATTCCATTTAAACACATTTTCAGTCTCTGCTGTAAAGCAAAAATATCCTTTGCAAATAACAGTGTAATTTAAGATAGTTAAATGCAGAAGCACCTTAAATATACAGAGTACTCACATTACGAAGACTTTAGAAAAGATGTCTAGAAGACATAGTTAGAGCACTGGAGAGTGTATATGAGTTCCAAGGAACACCGATTAAAGCCACAAAAGTTTCTTACCATTTAGGTGTTAGTTCCTAAAATTAAGATGAAATTTTGAAAGAAAGAGAAATGGTTTTGTGGTGGACTTAGCAGTGCTAGGTTAATAGTTGGACTTGATGATCTTAAAGGTCTTTTCATACCTAAAGAATCCTATGAGTCTGTGAATCCTCCCTCCCTTGGGCTTGACCATTTTGCAGAAAGAAAAGAGTTGCTGCAGCAGTTCCATCCATATGACTACTCCAACATTCATTCACTCAACATGACTTCCTTTTTGATTTTTCTCCTGTCTCCACCACTTAATGAAGAGAGCACAATTCACAGTCTTATAAAAGATACAGAAATACTTCTACAAAAGGAACTTCAGTATTCTCTGAGTGCTCTACCGTGGTTCATTAGGAAAAATGTCGTGAGATAACCACCCACTTCATGACAAATGCAATCAAACAACTGGTGTCTCCCTAAGCCTCCATTCTCAAATATGCCCTAAATAGGTCTATTTACACACAAGGCACTGTAACATCGAGCCACTGCCATAAGCCAGGAAAAATATACTGAAAAAAATTACCCTGAAGCTGCATGTGTTGTAATTCCCAGATTTAATATATTCACACATCATTCTCAAATGACTCAGACATATTTCTAGAGAGTGGCCTAGATAATTAAAATAGGTCTTAATTGCAATAAAAAACTAGAGAAACAGCTAATGTTTAGGGACACACAAAATTTAGGGTGCTGGGCTATTTGATAAAATTGCCCCGTGCTGCTCAGTCCTGTCAGATAATCTCAGAGAAGTGATAAGCTTCTAGAAGTAATTGAAAATAGAAACTCTTCAACATTCAGATGCTGCAAACTGAGGTTTAACACAAACTCCTGGAGCTGTAGGAAAGGGCCTCGTAAGGTGAAGTGGATTGCAGGATCAAGAAAAAAAGATTTGAGTGTACTTCAATAAACAAAAAGATGTAATCCTTAAATGCATCTGTACTCTAAGCAATTGCTATCATGTTTGAGGAAAAAACTTCTCTGCTGTCCTTATCTCTCTTTGTTACTCATTGTCTCATCTTAAAAACATCCCTCTTCCCTCTGAATGTTGCTTGTCTTCGTATAAATAAACTGTATTACTGATAAGATATTAGGGATGTAAATTCATCATGTAATCAAAAGACAGTGATTTTAAAAATTCTAATACACACCAAAATAGTAAAACTCGTCTTGAAACTATGTATTTAACAAAAATCTTAATGGAAAATTAAAATTCTGTGGTATTTTTGCACCCGGCTCTGTGTCAGACTGGTGATTTCTCTACATTAAATTCAGTTTTGGAATGTTTATGCTGACACTGTATTACCAGAGCTTGCATGTATATTCTACCTTTTCAGATCAAGTTATATTCCCATATTAACTGGAATTGTGAATTAGAAAGTTTCTTTCTCTTATAACATAAATTTCCTGAGCTTTCCCTTACTTACATTCACAGCTACTCTTCCACGTCCAGGAAAAATTTACATTATTTTAAGGGAGATGATATTTTAGAACTGAACACCATTTCTCATTATTACACTAATATTGAAATTGATGCTAAACATTATAGCCCACTAGCCAGTTAACATTGTATAGACATAACATTTTTGGGTGCTCTAAGCAGAGTTTAGGCACTAAACACTCCACATGGCAGGGAAAAAAGAGATAAATGCCAATAGATTCAATTTCTGTGGTCCAGCTGGGCATTCTGACCACATTTCAGGGTGAAACGCAGATACTGATGGTTTTGTCTCCCTTCCTCCTGACAGTGATTTCCATCATGAAAAGTTAAAGCTGTGGAGAAGGAGGCTTCGGTTCACCCCAGTTGGCGCCACAGCCCAGACCCTGACCATAGCAGTACTTGGGCTGTCATAGAGCTGCGAGACAGCCTGCGAGAGCTCCCTCTTTCACTTTGTTCTACAAATTAATCTCTTCAAAAAGCAAAACCAAGATAAGTTTCCCTTTTTGCCACAGCAAATTTATGTGATATATTCAATGGCAAGTGGAACTCAAAAAGCCCTGTTACCACTATTTAAAAATGTACTCTATAATATTCAAAGCTGTGTCGAACAGGTGAAATCTCTTTGGAAACTGGGTTGAGGAAATACTAGTGCTCAAGAGCTCAGTCCGTCAGAGCACACAGCCATGTACACGTTCAGTTCTTAGGCATGTGCTCCAATGCCATCCCGGATCAAGCCCTTTTATTTCTCATTTAGGACAAAATTTGAAAATACATGCCACCATGCAGTGTTATATAATTCAGCTCTATTTGAGAAGGCTAAGGCAAGAGAAAGTCATTGTTGGCAAAAAAAAAAGCAACTAGAAAAGAATAGAACAGCCTTTGTATTATCCTGTCCTGTCCATTTTATATTTCAGATTGAAACATACTTGTTTCTGAGATACTTTCAAACATATTCCTTTGGTTTCCTTTGATATGACTAGTGCAATCCGACGCAGCATTTCATATGGAATACATATGAAAATCACTCGCCTGGGCCCTTGGTTTGGGGTTTTTTATTCTATTTTAAAAAGAAATGGGAAGAAAATACAAAAAGAATAAACTGCTGATAGCCAAACCTAATAGAAAGATATGGACAGTCACATTGTATTTTCACTTACGGCAGAAAAACAAGCAAACGTGAACAAGCCAAAATAAAAAATTAACTCATTCACTCAAAAAACTGAAACAACCTACTCACTCAACTGTAATCTGTTGAAAACATGGTTTTGCTTACTCATTTGTTGTGTATTACTGCTTAGAAGAATTTCCAAATTCTTTCCTGTACTTCTGGTCAAGGTAACATTTTACAAATCAACAAAAACCTTTTAGCAAGGAATGAGAGTATAAATTGTTATATCTGTTCACATGAAATGCCAAGACTAATTTAAAGATAATTAATCTAGTCTTTGATCCTGGCTTAACAGTGGCATCATTACCATAAATAAGAAAGAGAAGGAACTTCTGTGCAATTAGCTCTATGGGTACTACTTGGAGTAGCAAACTGAACCCTGCAGATCAGAAGTTATCAGCAGGAACCTAAGTCAGAGCAATTTAACCAGCACCTTGTAGGTACCACAGTGTAAAGGTATAAATTCATATACCAGAGGAGCCAGCAGAGGGTGCTTCCATTTTAGGGCTGGAATAGGAGTGGATCTCAGGCACAGGAGCAAAAAAAAGCCTTTGCCTGTCTTTCATTTGCTAAAATATTTGCCCCTACAACAGACACCTTTCATTTCTTTGGGAAAATGGGGGGTTTTAAGCATAAGGGGGTTGTAGAGTCAATTATATGCATATTTTAAAATACACCACCTTTCTCAACTCTATGTGAATTGTGTCATAAGGTAAAGATTGCGTAGTTTGCATGGTAACTTTTTTGGGTTTTAGCTGAAACAATTTCCCTCACTTAAATCAAGGTAAGCTTCATCTAGGCTATGTTTTCACTGCAGCAGCTCCCACTCTGAGAAGCAGTATGAAGTGTCACTGACATTCTTTAAACTGCTGTTTGCCTTTGAACGGTTTTTTCAGATTTCCTCAGGAATTCTCTATAATGAATATAACACTTTACTGTCTCTACATCACCGCTAGGGATGCTTAGACCAGGTGACTGAGTAAACTCACCAGCAAAAAATTCCCAGAGTGATAAGGTTCCAAAATAGCATATTGTCTAGTTCAAGGTGAGCTGCACAGATAAATACAATGACCTTAGACTTTCCAGTATGTGCCACTATTAGCCTAGATTCCCTTCCCTAGGGAAGATCAATGTCTTTAATTAAAAAGAAAAAAAAAAAAAAAAAAAAAAAAAAAAAAAAAAAAAAAAAAGTATTAATTAATAAAAAATTNNNAAAAAAAAAAAAAAAAAAAGCAGTTGAAATTTGTAAAAGCAGCTTTTATTTAGCAGCCTAAATGAAAATTTGCCTGGCAGTGCTGGCCCTGAGAGCCTGACTGCCAGCTCTGAGAGCTTCACGTTGACAGGAATCACAGAGCAGAAGAGCAAACTACGAGTACCAGAAAGGATTAGATGTCTGAGCCATGAAGCTAGCTTCAAGATTTTTCTTTCCCCTTTATTTTCATGTTTGATAGCATGCTTAAATTAAATACTTGGAAGATTATATTTCACTAAATATGTTGCGAGCAAACACATTCCGCAGTCCAGGCGTACTTTAACCCAGGAACATTTATCTTGAAAAGGTAGCACATTTCCTTGGACAGAAGCCATTCCTGGCAGCATATCTCAGCACTCAGTAGGAAACCCATGTCTTTGAGTTCTGAACTAGACCATACTGGAATTAAAACACAACACTAACAGTCAGAATCAGTTGTTCTTGGTGGGTAAGTGTTTTATAACTGCATGGGGATATAAGAGCAGAGCTTCGTTTAAATCCTTTTTTAGAAAATGCTGTGATTAACTGCATGACTTCACTTATTGTTAAGGTAACAGATGGAAGTGCCACAGTGAAATATTTCCTTTTTATTTACAAACAATAGAAAGTCTTTGTGCTGATAGGAATTAAAACATTACAGGAGCATTTGTTCCACAAGCTTAAATTCTTTCATGCTACCACATGCATTTTTCATGGAAAGTCAACATCTTTAACATTTTTGCACTGTCTGAATTTATCATCCATAACTTTTTTCTGATTCCTGTTCAAATGAATTTGCTTAAAGAATTATGTACCTACAGTATAATGAGCTAATTAACTACAGAACAAAAGGTGCCTTCTGTTATATATGAGACATAACTAGGTCTCAGACAGAGGCAACACATTCCTTATTTTTAAAGGCAATCTGTATTGCTGATTTTGATGTCAGACACCCTGTATCATTTTGTACAGTGACACAAAAGGACTGATAAAACATTAAAATGAAAATTGGCTTTAAAAAAACCCATGCACCACATCTTACCACCAGTATTATGAATTTTGAGAGGTTTGTAAAAGATGTGCACTTTGATCAATTGCAGGGTTTCTAAGAAAAAAAATCACTTTTATGCTCTTTGACTGGCAATAGCACTGAGCAATGGACAAAACTGACAGAGACAGAAGCTGCATAAACAAAATAATTCAGGGATTTTATTAAATATTAATTCTATTAATTCACAGCAAAAATCTTTGTTTATTATTGTATATTAAAAATATATTTTCTTTATTCTAAATCATTTCTCCACAGACACAGTACAACTTGTCAATGCCTGTAAAGATCTCCTAGCTTGCTAGAAATGCCTCGAGCACAAAGAGCAGTAAAATATTTTTAACACCATAGACTTAGATCTTGCCACATTTAACAAAATATATTAAAATAATGATTTACAGTCTGGTTAAAAGAGAATGGTAAAGAACACATTTACTTTTAACCAGCAATAATTGTCATTGTACCATTGAAAAACGTCAAAAGAATTAAAAACATTGTGCCATGAAACTTGGCAGATTCTGTGAGCTGTTGTGAGAGCACATTACCTGTGCCCAGTGCTCACAAACAGGTACATGAAGCGGAAGGATGCTGGAAGTACACTTCTGCATACACATAAAAGAAAAACTCTCTTATTCCAGGGTTCCTATAGGAATTACAATAATAATTGCCTTGTCATCATACAAGTTGTGTGGATTAGAGTTGCAGACACAACAGTGACCACTCCATCTATGGCATCCTGTGTCCTTTATACATCCTCTGTGTGGGGCACAGGGCTTGGGGTCCTCTTCTGTGCTATGGGTCAGCTCAGCCCAGAGGACTGCGATCAGCTGCACTGCAAAATCACAATACGTATTAGACTGGAACTGTTTGTTTCTTTCTCTTCTAGGTGTCTCCAGAAATCAACAAAAAAAGTAAGCCTTCTACTTTAGGGACATTCATCTCTAGCCATGTATTTCTATTAAACTTAATCTCTATACCTGCATCATCAAACATCTAAGCAGATCCCATGTATTCAACAGGATACCATCCCCATAGGATAGACTTTCTGCAATCCTTAATAAAAGCTCACATTTGTGGTACCTCCTGCCTATGTTGTGACAGCAAAAGGCTTGAACACCTCTTACATATAATTTCATAGTAATTCCCCTTTTTAAAGTTGTCTTCCAAAAGAGATCCAAACAGCATCTAGAGACGTATTTGATTTTCAGCTATGGGAATACACTGTCAGGATTTAAAAAAATGTAAAAAGGCAGTTATCCACCATTTTCATTTCTAGAAACTAAACAGAAACTAAAATGGTGATTAATACATACAATAAGAACTAAGGAAGATTTTCTTATCATCAGTAATAACCGGCTGCCTTCTCTGCGGATACTCACTCACTTGGGGCAATACGAGTACACACACAGAGAACCAGAAACTCCCTTCCCACTGTCATCTAAGTTTCACAAAAGTTCTTATCCAAAGGTCAGCTGCCAATCAGTATGTACATATATACACACACGGGTCCTTGGTGGGAATAAATTCCAAGTTAGTTGGCTACAAGAGCATATAGATACTACTACTTGAGGTAAAGACGAATAAATCTCTTTTATTTGTTCTTCTGTCCTTCCTGGATGATAGGATGCTCATATATTTTGAGTGCCTGTATGTTTCAACAATAAATAGTGGTATATAGAAGATAGAGATAAATTTTCATTAAAATATCTAAAAATCATTAAAATTACTCTGCATAGCAGTCACCAACCTCTGTTATACCTTGACCGTCAGGTCTTAAAATCAACTAAAGAGTAAAGGAGGAGGCTTTGCAGGGCAACTTCAAAGCTATGAGTCTGTGTTACTTGGAAATTATCAGTAACCTCTTCATCTTTATGAAATCATCTCTAGAAGGTTGTATTTAGCTGAGATAACAATTGTACAAACTTCGGCTGTTGCTCCTTATCCATACAGAAAGAACACAATATAGTAAGTGCTCCATGGCCTTCATTTATTAAGCTGGAACTGCTTTGAGTGGAGATGTACAACACTTCAGAAGAGTGGAAAGGCTGAGATGCAGAGCTATGAACATCTCAAAGGCTGAAAAAACAAGCAAAGTGCATCTGTGTGGGATCTGAAGCCATTGTTTAGGATGATTTCCCTTATAAATTTTCGATTTTCTGTCTTAGGAAATTACAAATTTATTGGTAATTTTACAAATAATTTCTAATTAAAAAATAGAAGCTGTTTCCCTTTCTCAGTGAATCTACAAAGTGGTGAAGGTTTTTTCTAGCAATCTGGGTTATAGTTTACCCAGATTTTTACAGGCAGATATCTGAAAAAAACCAAGAAGGCGAGGATTCAGTCCTCTTACAAAATCAGAGCTTACTGCTTTGGGAGCACATGTAGAGAGTGACATCTGCTCTTGGAAGAGGAGAGGAAAAACATTTGAAAAAGTTTTAGAAAAATTAATAGTATATCAATACCTTGGCTCTTATACATTTATTACTCTCTCAATGATTTCTGCAGGAAACTGCTTACAATAATGCGAAGACATCTATTCCCTTGAAAAAACTGAAAGTACCAGAAATGGTTTCACTTAGTAAGCTTACTATTCTTGTCCTAAAGAACATGTTTTCTGTGGGAAATTTTCCTGCTGCACAATCAATCTAAAAAAACAAAATAAACAAAAATCAGTACAATCTTACAGTTCAAGAATCATAAATAATAACCCAATTAATAATTTTCCAGCTGTACTGATATGTCTTAAAGAAAGGTTGATGCTTCTCTCACTTGACTACATTAGGAACACCTACAACACAGACATTAAACAGAAATCTACTATGAGAATAGAATCAGAATCATAAACTTCAATAATTTGGATTGAACATCTGTCATTTTTTGCATTGCCACGCACTTCTATTAAGGGCCTATGAAAGCATATATTTTTACAAGCTAAACTGTCTGAAAAAAGTCTTCTTTCCTGAGGAAGATAAATAGCTGATAGCTTCTTATATTTATTACTAATTTTAGTGTAAAGATTTGTTTGTTAAATTAAGGGATAACATAAAATTACTTGAATCATGGTGTAACTTAATGAAAGTTTTACCCATAAATGATGTTTTTACCCATAATGATATTAAAAAGCATCTAATTACATATTGGCAGCAGAATCATATACTTCAGCCATTGATATCAGATTATTAATTTTAATAATCAGCAATAATTCTAACTCATGTAATGAATTGCTTAGTAGAAGATATAACAAAGTTTAATCCATGTTGCAACTACTTGAAAAATAAACCCAACAGTACTGTAATTTGATATGACAGTCAGGACTGCAAGTGTAAGATCATTAACACTTCACAGGTTATACCCTGAAGTAAATCTTACAAGAAGTTCACATAAATAAGGACAGATTTACACAATTATGTAGTTATGAGTATAGCTGCATTTCTAATCATAAGTGAATTCTTCTCAATTTGCTGTTCATTTGACTTTGATATGCATAAAAACCGCAATCCAACAAAAAACAAGTCAACCCATTTTTCCTTTTTTCTTATTTGGTTTCAGGACATTTATATATCAGGTAGAGGTATATGAACCCAGATGGTTTCATCTTAGAGAATTTTTGCTTGTGAAAGATTTCAGAAAAGTTTCATTTGTTCCACTTAGGTTTGCATTTTTGCCTACTGTTTAACTGGAATGCTACAAAAGACTTACAAGGAGTTAAAGAAAAGTAAAAATTTGGCAAATATAAGACCCCTCTCTGAAAAAAAAAAAAAA
>VZRN01004857.1:1456234-1541668 GCA_013397935.1 Dasyornis broadbenti
AAAAAAAAAGGAAAAGAAAAAGAAAAAAGAAGAAACTGCTGAGAATAATGATAAAAAAAATTTAGACAACCCCTGTGGTGGTAACATCAATATTTTGGAACCCTTTTAAAATAAAAAATGCAAAGAAAAGGGAGCTCTCTACTTTGTCGAGGAGCTTTTCATTGGTATTTGAAACTGAACTCAAAAATGATAGAGTAGTACACCACACTGATCTTGTAATTTACATTAGCTTGTAAAATTTCTTACCTCTGTGGAGCCACTGATGACATTGTTTGGTTTTTATCTGATACAGAGAGAAGGGAATTGGAAATGTATTATTTCAGGATATTATAAATAACTCTACATTAAAGACATAACCTTGAAAGATGGAGCGGGGGGAGGTTAAATTTGCAGTGATACTGATTTGGTCACACTCAGACTTTGAGAACGAGTGGATTTCTTCTCATTTTCTTCTAAATACTCACATACACACACAAACAGTATTTTATGCAACTGATTTAATATTTGTGGTTACCACCATTCTGAGCTATTTGACCTCACCATTTTTTAACACGGCTCTTTCTTATGAAATATAAGAGGAACCAATTGCTCAGAACTGTTACATATGAAACTGTGAGAGACCGTATTTTTATTAATCAGCATTGAAAGCTATTTATTTTTTAACACTTCGCTTTCAGAGAGCTCACATTTACAGCAGTTTGGTACAGTACACAAAACTATTCAAATATTGCTTTCAACATTTTGGAGCCTTTTGTTTTACAGACAAACTTCGTGTTACTTCACTACGCAATATATTGAAGGCTAGTAATTATTAGGACATGTGGTAGGCGTTTTTCACCACTAACATCACATAACCCACTCTGTGATCAAGATAAAATAGGGCAAATGGTACAATTAAAGGCACATTCTTTGGTGCATAACAATAGAAGGCTTGTGACATGGCAAGATTAAGAAAAGACTCAAACATCTTTAAAACTACTCATTACCACCAGTTAAAACGTGCATGTCTGACCTTTATGGTAATCAGTAATACTCCATTTGCACACTACAGAACTAAATAAGCTTTATTTTAGACACACAGAGTTCTTTGTGGTGGCCTGCAGTTAACTTAGCTGATCTCAGAGCTGACGCAGGCAATGAATCAATGGCCATAATGATAGGCCATAGTCTTTATCAACCCGTTTACGATGACAGGCAGGAAACAGTACTGTAGATTTTCCTGACAAGTGGAGTAGTATTTAAATGTTGACTGCTACATACATCAGATTAACAAGGTTGCAAACTTACTGAGAATCCCATTCCCTGAGGTGCTGATTCACCCTGTGGTGCTATTATACCATAAGGTATATCAAAGATAATTGCTTAGTTTATTATCCTGTTGTCTTTTATGTCAACCCTTAATTGTGAATTCAGAAGCCTCTTGATCTCCCAGTTCCTTATGGACCTGTTATTAACCCCAATCATTTTCATTAGGATTTATTACTATTTTTATTATTAAAGAGCAGATTTTTTTTTAAAGTAATGTTTCCAAATAATCCACAACTCCTTCATATTGCTTCAGTAAAAGAGAAATTGATGAGATATTTAGTCAGCAGTGTAAATACAGGTCTCTCAAGCTCTTTTCCTTCCTTTGAGAAAATTTTGCATGTCAAAGTTCAGGTTTTTTACTCTGTTACTTCAATATTCTATTAAATGGCTTGTAAACACACAAAGATTTCTGTGGTAAAATCAGATTATTATAGTTCTATATGACTTTATAGAATCATCCCAACAGGAAAGTGCAAATGTCACTGCCTCTATATTTCCCCACGGTCCTGAAGTATGGTGGTCAAGTTTCATACTTCTTGTGGTGCACTTCCAGAGAACAATTTAAGCACATTCCCATAAAATACCACATGAAACCTACAGAACCTAGAAACAGTTAAAAAACTATGGCCTGGCTAGTACAGATAAGTAGTCATTCATAATTCCTCCTAATGTATACAATATTAATCTGTATGTACCTAGAAAATCTGACTACTTCCTATACTTCAAAGTCATTGCCTTTGCTACGAGGCCTAGAAAGTGCTTCAGGATTCATTATGACATGTGGAATATATAAGCAATAAGGCATGACAGGGAGTGTGGTTATCATAAGATAATCACACCCCTGGGTCATTACAAAGCATGAGGTGCAGCCGAGCACCTCTCATTCCCCCTGGGGTGTGATTATATCATGATAAGCACACTTCATGCAGTTACCTTATTGCTTTTATAAAAAGTCTTTGTTGGGAAGAAAAACTGCATTTTTTACTTAAAGATGATAAAGTTGGCAGTTTACAATGTTGAGCAGTACTGTCTGCTAAGCTCAATGGTTTGTATGTATTCATCTACTCCTTTTTAATGTGCATCTGCCAAACTGATCCGAACTCATCAATCAAAGAGAGTTTCCATAATTCAGTATGTGTTCGACTGATCCAGCTGGAAAAGAACTGCATGTCCCAGACAATCTCATAGTTATTGACTGTTCACTGGACACCTATTTCTTTTCTCAGAAATTAAAAAAAAAAAAAAAGAGAAGAGGAAAAGACAACAAACTAAGTTGCTCAACTAACAGTTAAATGGTGATTTAAACACATACATTACAAGTAAGAGAGTTCAGCAACTGGGAAATACTTGAACCTGCAAAAGAAGAAAAAGTTTCTAACTTGTTTTTGCCTCTGGTAGATGTTATCCCACAAATTAAGGGTGACAACTTAATTTAGGGTCCTAGATAAACTACAAAATCCCACTGCTGTCATTCAGATTGTAGCCTAAGGGGTCTAATGTGATCTTTTGGATTTACAAACACCTGCCTTGGATTATGCCATATGTCTTCTGAGTGGCTCCAGGGGTGTATGCTCTGTCCAGTACTCGGCTCATTTTGTGCTTTAAGAATGCATAACTGCACACAGAATATGAAGGTTTGCATCCATTTACAATTTATCAAGTGTGATGGCCATGTTCTGATTTTAGAGGCATTCAATGGTCTGGAAAGGGGCATATGTATGGGCTGAATTTGGCCCTGGGCCATTTATGAATATAGGTAACACTTTTCACCTAACATGAACAAGTCACAAATTCAACTATTTAATTTAAATAGGTCGTTGTCACCACATCTTCCAGATTTAAGAGGCAGGGCTAGGAACACTGTCAGTATCCTGGATGAAAAGGAAAAATTCCACTAGCCTTCTATCTTCCAATATTTTATTTGACAGAGTGCTCTCTCTACACAAAGATGCATAAAATTTTGCTTCTTCCAACAACTGTTTGAACTCTACCATTTTGCCTTTACATTTTAATCATATAGTGATACAAGGTTTTCATATATTTATTTTTTTCTCTGAAGTGTTGCTACTTTTTCTTTCAACTAGAAATTTGTTTCTTAATGCAGAATAGTATGTTAAAAGCACTCTATAAAAATTATTTTATAGAAATATATGTATATAACATATATTAAAGTTATTCCCAAAAAAAAGGGAAATTAAATCAGAGTGTGTATTTCTGATACATTTCCTTTGAGGTCTATAGATTTATAACAAATAAAGAATCTAGTCTTTCAAAAAGTAATGATCCTAATTACAAGGTTATTTAAAAATTATAACAGCAAGCAGTTAAAAAGTAACAAGTACAGATGCAACAAAATAATATTAAGCTAGTAATTTTTGGCCGATTTTACAATTTCAGATGACACTTTTATATAATAAATTTGAAGTGACTTCTCAAATAACTTTGGAAATGGGATGGGTTGAAGGTGAGAGTTGTGGCTACTCCCTTACAATTAAATGGAAAAATGTTAAAACAGTAAAGGAGAAGTAAACTTTAGCTGCTTTGTACTTAGAGCTGTTATTTTAAACACTGCAGACAGAAATTACTATCTGATGGTTCCTGAAAGCATTCCCAGCATTTTCTAACACTAGAGGTACTAACATGTAGATACTGACCTCTGCCAATATATCTGTGTTCAGAAGAACCTGGGTGTGCAGGGGATACCAGCCTGAATCAGACAAATTTGGAACAATACTGTTTAGGTGTTTCCAGTTTATTTGAAGCTATAGAAAATGTTACATGATGTTTATGTATGCAAAGTTAATCTTAATTCTGCTACTGTCTAATTTGAGTTTTACTTATGGATTATAGTTATTTTAATATAGATCTATTGTGTATGGTATAAAATATCTTGGTTCCACACCTCAGTAAATTATTCATAACAGTATCATGAAACTTGTGTTGATGAATTACAGGATGGAAAGGATAGAATCAAGGAAGATCAGGAGGTGGGAATTTGGGAAGAGACATGGTTTATATTAACGAAGTACTACATAAAATAAATGCAGTACTAGTGAAATTTATTTATTAATGCACTTCTACATTTTCAATTTGTTCCTTATCCACAGCGAGAACCTTCCATAGAAGGATGAAAATACTGGTATTACACAGCACAACTGCAGGTACATGCAAGTCACTCTCAATGGATACCTGACTACCATCTTGGGAGAACTGGCTGTTAGAATGCATTTGCCCAAAAGATTTTTCAGTACTTTCTGCATAAAAGCATCAGTGGGTATTAGCATATTTCAAACCTGTTCACTCCCTGGACTGGTAACCATGGCTACACTTGCCCAGATTTTCCCTCCTCCTCTGAAGCTGGAGCTCAGATCAGCAGGGGGTAGGTAGGCTTAGAAGTGGCCCGTAATGGCTAGCCAGGGCAGCCTTACTCTGAGGAGTCCAGGGAAGGCTTGTCAACTAGAAGGAATTTAGCAGGAACACAGGAAATGTCTTACTAGATAAGAGTTTGCTGAAAAATTCCCTTCATTTATTGTAGCAACTGCTACCCTGACACTTGTCAACACTACATGCCTCCTCGGCAAGTTGGGCAACAGACTCCACTCTAGTGAGAAAGCAAACCATCTGCCCCCAGGAAAATGGCCTCTCTGTTCTTAATGGCTAAACTTTGGTACAAAATCTGAGTCTGAAGAATTTATGTTCTTTCCAATATTGGATTTTCTTCTTACGAGTGAGGTTCTGTGTTTCTGGGGGTTTTTAATTCTTTCAGGATTATCTGGATACATTTGTTAATTTGTTAAATTTCCATCCCCTACTGGATTTCTGTCAAACTTGTGACCTTCTTGGTGCCAGTCCCTTGGCTTAATCTATGTGTACAGATATATTTCTATTTGCAAGATTTGGATTCACTGCTCATCAGTTTTGGACATCCTTCTGCTTAGTAAGACAAGAACAGATCACCACCATCTCTTTTTCTTTTATCTGCTTCTAAATTGTTCTTTATTATTCTCTTCTCTAAAGCAAAGAACACTAAATTCCCAGTGCACAATTTCAAGATGCCACTCTTGTTTCTCGGTGCTGTCCCCTGCAACTCTCAAGGGGAAAAAAATGACCCTCCATTGTGTCTTGTATAAAATCATATCTTCATTTCATCTCTTGACACTAGAAAGTTTTCATTTTTTTTCTCTATCTTGTTAATATGTGAATATTTATTTCCCTTTTTAACAACAATCATACACTGATAACATAACTTCTCTGAACTCCACATTAAGTTTACAAGGTTTCTGAAACGATATTTGCTGAGGTTTTTTGTCCTGGTGTTTCCTATCATGTACTTTAAATAGGTCCTCTTGAAATTCCTCACAAGCTTTACTAATTTTCTGCAAAGTTTGACTACTTGCTTTACTCTACCCCTAAGGCAATCACATCCTCATTCTATAGCAATCTTCTGTTCATTTATAATATATTTTCAAATGTAATTTATTAATAACTATATTACATAATACAGGACCACAGATTAGTCCATGAACCATTCCTAGCCTTTCTTATGGAAAAAACCAAAAAAATTCTTCCTATTTCTTTTCCTTGTCTTGAAGGTCTTTTCTCCTAAAGTAATTCTTATCTGTTATCCAACAACTACTTTGAGACTTTAATAGGCTACTCAAGGAAGGCTTGTAAAAGCCTTTTTAAATGCAGAATTTAGAAGGCAAAAGTTTGTTCTCCTTTTGAAAAATTTGTGAGTTTTGCTTTGTAAAGCTTGCCCTACTAGAATCTGCTTACTATCTTCAGGTGACTTTGGTGCTCTTTTCTACGTGATA
Source organism: Dasyornis broadbenti (assembly GCA_013397935.1). Lineage (NCBI taxonomy): Eukaryota > Metazoa > Chordata > Aves > Passeriformes > Dasyornithidae > Dasyornis > Dasyornis broadbenti. Next base: position 1,462,357 of record VZRN01004857.1, read on the forward strand.
CCAACCAATTAAGTTCATGAAACTTTTGCTGGCCTTTAATTATTTTTCTAAACACAAATATAATTCCTGATGCATTTCAAATTTTAGTCCTGTAATTACTTCCTAACAAGAAAAGAAGACAATAAAACTGCTAGCCATTTGGCCAGTTCATATTAAAACTACTTCCAGATTTAAAAGATTCCTCCAGATACAAGGCAAGGCATTTACATGTATGACAACTTCAGGTCTTCAAGGTATTAACGTGTGTAGCACTTTCTGTAAGTGGAGACAGCAGATTCCACATGTGGAACAAAGGTAGTTGGAATAAAATGGCTAGGATGAGTAGATACTTACCTAGTAAGCAAATATAAGATTCATGAACAATTAAACAAAAAATAATAAACCTATAAATAAATTCAGGTTACTGGTTCAAATGAAAAATTTATGGCTAGACCCCACTGTTGCCCACTTGTTCCCAGGGACAGAGTCCAGAGTAATTCTGCCTCACCAGCAATGTATCTGAGAACAAAACATTTTTTTCTTCTCTCAGACACAGTGTTGCTGACATATAAAATATATTCAGAATAGAGCAGAATTGTAATTAGGATAAATATTTGATGTCCAAAGTGCTATCATGCTAATATAGGTGGGGAAGACAGAGATTTGTACGTAGGTAGTGTATCGTTGCAGTCTTGCACATCTGCTGTGTTTCTAAGATTAAGCAAAGAAGATGGACAGAAGCAGAAAATATCAAAACAGCTTTACTTGAGCTGAGTTGTTAAGAAAGCCTTTCAGAAAATGGAACCAGCAAACCAAATAGTTACACCTCAGAAACGATGCAGTATTGCAATCTATCGGTAATGATGGAATTAGGCTCAGCAGAAACAAATTCCTACTATTTTACTGAGATCTCATCTATTTGGAATATCTGGGCTTACTATAGGGTATGAAGTAGAAAACATCAAAAGTCCAGAAAGGCTCCTGTAATGCTAGGGCTAATTTGATGTATCTTGCTTTAGTTTCAAAACTGAGCACTGTTTCTCTAACTCAATACCGGAGCAGTCTGGCACTCCCTATACACTCAAATTTCCCCTTTAAATTAAAAACAGCTTCAACTAAACGTGAAGCAAAGGTTTAGTAAACAAGGGAAGGTTATTTTTCCCTTAATATAGATACATTATCAAAACCACATATCTGTGCTTTATCATGTCCCTAATTATAAAACCTTAATAATGATTATATGTAACACAATTACATAAGTGTTATTAGTGGTAATTTTAAAGGCAAAAACCTGCAAAATAAAAGGGTATAGATTTCTCTTTTTACAGGGATTTACAGTACTCATCAACTTGTATAGTTCACATTAGCATCCAGTGACATTGCTTTGTCTGTATATATTTCTAGCTGTCAACAGAATGTCCTGAGGCAATCGCATCCTGATTCTATAGCTATCTTCTATTCTTTTATAATACACAAGGGTCTAATTTTCCATCAGCAAAGCATGAAATCATGTAAGAATGCCACATAACCAGCATGTGCAAACAAGTAGCACTTTTTCTACGCATAAAAATGCTTAATAAAATAACAAATAAATTAAATCTTCTTGTTCAAGGAAAGTGCTTGAAAACCTAGACCCTTTTTAGAAATTAGAGTACTCTGTGCATAATTGGCCATGCCACACTGTTTCTCTAAACATGTGCACCATCTTGCAGCATTATTTTCTGTGGTAAAAATAATTTCAGTCTGGCTGATGGAGGAGCTCTCTATTTCCTGGATAAATAATACAGTTGCAAACATCAAGCATATTAATTAAATTATTATAAATATTAATCAGCTAGGAAGTTAACAAAAGAAGTGCATTTCAATTTGATGCCAGCTTATTGTTCCAACAGTAGCAGCCTTGCCCTATACCTTTGCAGGTTTCTACAAAGTGCTTTTAACAGAATGCACTGGAGCAAAATGGGTACAGTGACTCTGTCATTTGCTGCTTCCAGCATATTTCTGTGGAGTTGCCAGAGGAATCACTAAAGCTCAGCAGTCAAATGATTTTAAAATGTATCAGAACATATGTGTATACAGGGTAAGCAGACTCCAGCTCCCTATCTGGAACTTATGCCTAGCTCTGCAGCACTGTCTGCCAACAGTAATGACCTCTGAATCAGATCGTATTTGCAATATACTCGAGCCACATTCAGCACATATGCCTTTCTTCCTAGAAGGACCATGTAAGCAAAGCTCAGTTCAGCCTCAATGGTTTGACTACAATTGCCAAAATCATATTATTCTTCTTTGCCTCTCATATTTCTACAACTTCAGGGGATTTTTAACACCGGTCTCTACATAATGTACAGTTTATTTAGCACATGGCTTTCAGATGTCTGGCTGCAAAATAATTTACTGCAATTTAAGTCAAACATGTTTTGAATAAAGCAGCTAGTGTTTTTAATCTCCACTTCATCTAGCACAATGGAAGCTTTCAGAAAAAATGGATTTTTCAGGAGGAAGAGAACCACATAGTCTCTACTCATGAAAAGAGCTGACCTAGAATTTATATGTATAACTTTCAATAAATTTGCCTTTGTCAACTCCCACCATTATAGCAATAGCTTTGAGAAATGAGCCTGCACGTGACAAAGTCAGAAAACATGCACTTGTTTTTCCAACATGCTCTTCATTTATGGAAACACTTCCTAAACATTACAAAATAAAGCAGGATTGATTTTATTTGCCTCTTAAGTACAGGAGATAGGAACAAGGATATTGGTTGCCAAAGCACAATGGACATGACCGAAGGGCTCAGGGATGACTCACTGCAAGCACACAGCACTAAGCTTGCAGGGAAAGTCCTGACTCCCCTCCACAGCTGGGCAGCACTGCCCACACTGGAACTAATGAGCTTGTGAGGCTGCTGGCCCACACAGGTGCAAGGATTAGCTCTGAGATCAATCCTACAGCGCAGGAGGACTGAGAGTTGGCATTACCACAACCAAGACTATGTGCTCATTAATCAGGGACAGTTTTCAGCAAGTTTTCGCTGCTGTTGGTCCACAGAGGCCAAGGAAAAAAAGACCATCTGCAACATCTGAAAATCTGCCCCTCCAATGTTCCTCTCATTAAAAATTGAATGAAATTAAATAATTATGCAGCACACAGATGCCCCCCAGGAAAGAGAACTTGCCCCATAGAACTGAATTAACCTTGGATTTGAGTATATTCACTTCAGCACTAGACCTTTTCTAGGCTATACATATGGCTTTGTCGTCTACAGTGAGGGAGCATCTGTGTAAAGCAGATGCTGGGCAAATAGTGAAGGTAGCCTGTGCGCTGTTGCTGTGAAACAAGACAGCCCCCACTCAGTTCAGCTGTGCCTACCAGAACTGAGGGATGACTGTGTTTCCAGTCATTCTGTCTGCACTGTAAAAAAAGGCACAACAGTACCTCCCTTTCTCTCAGTAGTACTACAGGAGCTGAAACATGGAGGGCTGAAAGGCTCAGACACTGTATCTGTCGTTTACCTACCTGAGTTAAATACTCCAAGTGTAGTAAGGCATGGTGTCTCCTCCAAACAAGCTTTAACTTTCCTGTAAGTTATACATATCTTCTCAGCAACAACAGCAAATGTAGCCTTCCTTCACTGAGATCAACAGCAAGAAAATCAGAAAACTTGTGGTAGTAATAACTTGGAAAAAACAAGGCAAGTATAATCACTCATGCAATTCTGCCTCTACAATTTTACTATGGTTCAGCTCTTAAATTATTTTACTTCAGTCTTTAGACTGTGTTCACAGGCACGCAAAGTCAGAATACACTCCTTTTCAGAAGCCAGGTTTTCATCTATCATCTAGCTAGCTGTCTGTCTGTCTGTCTGTCTGTCCATCTATCTATCCCATTCCTTCTGCAACTAAGCAAATCATAATAACATAGAATTTTTAGGGTTGGAGAAGACCTGTAAGATCACCAAGTTCAACTGTTAACCTAATACTTCAATCTTCACCACTAAACCATGTCCCCAAGTGCCACATCTAAATGTTCTTTGAACACTTCCAGGGATGGTGATTCCACCACTCCCCCGAGAAGTTTGTTCCAATGCCTGACCAGCCTTTCAGTGAAGAGAACTGTGATGTTAGAAGTACATAATCAAATTTTACATTTCTCATTTAACATACATTACAGATGATTACTTAACTGCATGCAGTTTCTGATTTACACCACTGCTTGTTATCTAATGGTATCAAAGGACCAGTTGAGCTTTAAGGCAATAGGCCAAATTGACTTGCTTTGTATACTTCTATAACCCATATGTTACATCGAAATTCTCCATATTCTAAACTTTCTTATAAAATCTTTTCCATTAAAAGAAAAATATTGCTTCTTCCTTTTATAGTTGTGAAGTAAACCTGTGCTTGCTAACAGACTGTAAATGTATGCAATGCCTAAGGCTGGAAACAGGTGGAGAACTGGGCTTGGCAGGTATTTAGGTGTTGGACTGTCAGGTTAGCTGCCTCTCAGAAGAGCTCCTAAGCAGCCTCCTCAGTAAAGGCAAATGATCTGCTCACCTGAAGACAGCACACGGGCTGTAAGAAAGGGAGAGGGAGTACAATTAGATTCCTAGAAGAGCTGAAAGATTATAGACTCATTTCTTCATCTCAGTACAACGTGCTCATCCTTTCCAGAGGCCCCACCACACACAGCTTGTGGTTTTGCAGGAGAAGAATCAACCTCTTCTCCTGTGCATTTACTCACACTTTGTCTACTCAAACCATTCACACACGAAACTCTCAAGGGTAAAATATGCAGGCTGATGCAATGTTGAGAATTACTTACTTTCAGAATTAGAACTGGCCAGAAAACAGATTACATGTCCCAGGAAAATGATGGCATTTGAGACACTAAAATATTAAAAAAAAAACCCAAAAAACCTCAATGAAAACTAAGGGTGAAAAAAAGAGCTTTCAAATTTCTAAGTATCCTTACAAAGAATTTGTTGTAATATTTTGAAATAATTTGAAATATCTTTTTAAAAAAAAATTGTAGCAATTTCTGCAGAAAACCTAATTAAATTTCAAAACCAAAACTGCTTGATAGTAAATAATTCCTTAGTTGACAAAGAGAAAAAGGTAGCTCCACCATTTCAGAAAGTTTTCCTTACTCTCCCTATCAGCCTGTATTCTTATAAGAAAATGATCTAAAATTTGCTATGATGGGAAAGCATTTGTCTCTCTGTCTACAAGTCTATCTGCCTGTTTATGTCTATCCTTCTATGTTTTCATTTGGCCCACAATCTTTTTCAGCATTTACTTTCCTAATAAACATAAATGTGAGCTGAATTCCAACCTAGCTAGTTATCACACCACTAGTTTTGGGATAAACTCAAAAGGTTTCATCCAACTTCAGGGACTATCAAGTCTCTTAAATATAAAAGTAGTTGAGGACAATTCAAGATTTCAAGTTGTTCAGGATTTTAGATCACAAAGGAGCACAACATATTTATAAACCAACAGTGACGGGTTTCATTTGCCCTAATAACGTAATTAAGAGTGCTAATAAAGCCTAAGGAGGGTCTTTCCCCCAAAACCATCTCGTTTTCAAGCTGCCTTAATATCTTTTATATATTTGATTATTATTATTCCTGAGACAGTCTGAAAGTTTACCAATACCACTGTCTTTTTAAGATATATATCAAGAAATAGCACCACGCCACCTCCAAAGAGATTTATTAAATATGGTGCTAAGCTGACAAGCCACCAACAATATAAACAGATGTTCATTTCTCACCAGGCCTATCCCATTCAAACCATTCATCCAGAGCCAGAGTTGCACCAGTTTTTAAGACAGAACCTTTTAAAGATATATTATACACTTTTTCTCAGAATGGGCTAAATCCTCATTGCATGATTTTTTATTTTATGCAAATGAGCAGCATCTGATTAGGTCCTGAGGCAGCTTCACCTAGGTGTTCATGGGAATAGCAATGGGAGCTGGGGAAGAATATTTCATAACTGAAGTATATTTTCCCTTGGGGGACACCACCATTTGATTTTGACATTTATTTGTCCTGTGCTGTTAAGGACAAAACTACAATTACACTTTTTTTCTACTGTGCAGTGGGCACAGTGTCAGAAAAAATTAAATCAAAGGTAGTGTGTTCTCACAAAAAAAATAACAAGCTTTAAACCCAAATTTAAAGAACACATTCAGACTTAAGTCACACTACCTTAGAAGAGCTTAAATGATTGAAAATATGTATCATAAATATATTTTACAAAATACCAGTAAGCATAAAAGTAATATATAGCCCTGCACTTGATTTTTCTTAGTTTATTATTAATATTTTTAATATTAATATAATCAACATTTTACTTTAATAATATTTTTCATTGACAGCTTTACAAACAAGATGAATCAAAAATAAATACATTGCTTGAGTTCATTTCTATTTTTATTGCTACAATCTTTTTCATCTTTGGAGAAAGTTGATGTAAATTAATTGAATACAAGATGAAATGAATGATACACATTATGATTCTTGCATCTTGCATTTCAACTCTATACAAATCTACTTTTAGTATGTACATTTTCATGCAACAAATAGTTTTTCTTTCTTGAATTCCACTGGCAAAATTCACACACATCCTTCAAAGGAATTTGTGCACATTTTACACAAAGCACACCTGGAATTTACCCATACTGAAAGCAATTTATAAGCTACCATTGCATGTTCTACTTCAAGGGTTCCCAGACTGATTGCACATAATTTTCATAAATGGACCTAATGTTTCCAGAAAGATTCTAGAATAAAAGTGTTAGAGAGCTAGTCAAAAGGTGACACTTCATCCTCAAATTAGTAATATGTGCTTATTTGCAAATCTCATCCAAATCTTAGTAAAAATTAGAACAGTCAAACATGTCACAATTTCTTTCTTCCCATTGAATTTAAATGCTGTTGAACATGAAGAATTCCTAACAGGTCTCTAGTACATGAAATTAACATGTCTTATAATCTTATTAGTTGGAATAGTTGAAATAAATAACAAACAGGAAAGAAAAATAGATACCTCTTGATAAAAATGTGAAAAGTGGCACATTAAGCAAAATTTAAGAAAATTTAAACCTGCATTTGGAGTAGAGATAGGCTGAATTACAATATCAAGATGTCTGCAAAAAGCAGACATGGTCACTTTGATCTGAATACAGATAAAATCTGATAGGAAAATAGGTTGAGATGAAAACAAATACGGTGCATAAAAACTGGGAAGCTTTTTTTTTCCATTTCATTTAATTTGGTTTAGAATCTTTCATCCACTGCTGATTTAAACAGTGGTGTTTGATCAGTAGATCAGAGTGATGGCTTCTCTACTAGAACATTTGCTTTCCTCTTACATTGGGGTTCCAATAACAATTGCAGAATATCACTTTAAACACACAAATAGTCCTGCTAAAGAAATAATATTATTTGTATGCTTGCACTGTACACTTGCATTGCAGACACAGTTTAACCAGGTCACCAAAAAGAAAACAACTTATTAGTATGCAAGAATCTACCTAACACCCGGAATATGTGTTTTCTGTGAATTGCATATACAAGAGACGTTACATTCAAGTCATTCAAAGGGGATGCTCTCTATTTCTAGAAAGGATTTGTAGTAACAGCAGTCATAGAAGTTCTCTACGCCAGTTGTGTCTTTAGTCCAAAAAGAGGCCACCCCTCAAGAGGTGCAAGGCCGGGTGATCTTTATATCCACTTACTGCTTGGCCTCCGACACTGACTCTGATGACAGTGTTAATAGGAACACTAGCAAATTCCAGGGAAAAGTGGTGTTCTGCAAAAGTTTTATCAGTGAAGTTCCTTATGTTTTGGTTGGATGCATGTTTAATTGGTTTGGTTATAAATAAGCAATTTTTTAAAGGGCATCAAAAAATTCTTCTGATTAACAGCCTAGCCTTAGCCTTAGTTTTGCTCTCAGCAGTGCAATAGTGTGGAAAGTTTCCTCACCTGGATAGCTCTCAGTATGGCATAGCATACTATGTGATAGATTGAAGTACAGTCAGCTTCAGTTCTGGAACTGGGGAGAGGGATTATTGCTTGTCATAGACATTTACTTCTTTAAAATTTTGATACTGAAAGTATTATTATGATATATAATTTTTTATATAACAGTCCATGCTTTCTACTGAAGGTTTCAAAATTTCACTGAATGTCCTTAAAAAGTGAAAACTACATACTGTTATGATTTCATATTGCAAATTTTAATAAAATCCCCACACATATTTGCTCTTTAAAATGCAGAGGTTTATAATAGTATATTATAACATTTAGGATTTTAATACCAATGCTTCAGTGTAATAAAACTTTTAGTGATTCCCTGGCATGTCTTGCTCAGACTTCAGTTCCTCATTTACATATCTGATGTCCCCCAAGAGACTGACAAGCTTCAAGTTAATTATCCATGTAGCTGTAAGAACTCCTGTTTCCTTGGTAAGAAGTCTCTGAAAGAAAACTAATAGTTATTAAATATTACTTTGAGTTTTAAAAAGTAATCAAATTGCATTTAAAGAGACACTAAAGAGATACTTAAATTTAATATTCTTTGCAGACTAAATAATATATAAGCCATGTACAACTCTTACACAATTCACAAATAAAACAACTGTTAAAAACGAACAAGCACAACCTTCAGTAATTTCAAGCACTGCAAATACTTCGAAGCAAAAGGGCTCTTCAACAGACCCCTCACTGCTCCATAACACAGTAATTTTACATGAAGAAAAGACTGCACCTGGTGAAAGCAGTGACACGTTCCTGACTGCTTCTAGTGGAGCAAGATTACATTACTAATAGTTCATAAAAATGTGGAGCCAATCATGCTTATTAGAGAAAATAACAAGTAAGAGAATACGTACTTTTGAAATGAAATGAAACTATTGTAAAGACATCAACACAGCTCATTTATCTCACCAAATTACAATTACAGGGAGGAGCAGCAGAGAAATACTATAGAGTGTATGTTGTCACTTGTGACCAAAAGCATCTTAAAAAAATTAGTTTGACGTACCATGGAAAAGAGGAACACAATAATGGGCATGCATAAAGTGGGCTTTAATTCTGACTGTTCTACACTGCTTCCACTCATGTAGCATCAAAACACCTTCAGCAGAGTGTTAGACCAGACCTAATATATGCCATCCATGGCTCGTTGTCATCCTCAGCTTCAGCTGGCAGTTTACAAGTACAGATATCAGGTGAATTAATTAATCTGAGTATTTTACAATAAACGAACATGTGCATCTATTTCCCAGAGTCCCGTGATGACTTGCATGAGAGGCAAATTCATTGACTGTCTCCAAATTATTACATGCATCTTATAATTAAGTTACAATAAAAGAATGGAGTGGGGATGCTCTTCTGTACGCAGAAGACAACAATCTCATTCCACAAAGAACCTGGAGGTCATTCAAGAAACAATTAGATGTCCTGCTACATATACTAAAAAGAAAGAAGTTTGAGGGCAGAATAGTCTTTCTCCTGTTTCTTACATCTTCAGTGCTCACACATTCAAACAAAGCCAAACAATATTAAGCCAAAGAACAACACACACAGAATACAAATGCCTTGGGAAAAGTTGGTATTCTTCACAACAAAATGAGATGGGAACAACCATGTCTGACATTTTACAGAACGGCATTTGTTCTCAAACTTCTGTTATTTTAGTTTCTCAGCATTACTGAGTACAAAGTGAAAAACACTAAATAAAACCATTGTCATTATTCTGTTAGGTTAAGACAGAAGATACATACTGATGTCAGCTGTGCACACATTCAGCTCTGGGGTAAAAGCATTACCATGAGAACAGAAAGAGGTAAGACCTAACTTTTACATGTCAACCAGGAGTCTTCCACACTATGTAGAAAGCATATCTGATATTTTTCTGGCACTTTACATCTGATCAGAGTTTTGATCTAATGCGATAAAGACAGTTAAAACTCAGTAATGCTCACAGACTTTGGGAATGCAAAATCTTGCAATCCTTAGGCAGACAGTGCTGCCACTGACTTCAAAGAAGACAAAAGAAGAAGACTTCAAATAGACAAAGTCTATTGTCACTCTGGGATGATGCCTTCTGGCTGAAACACAAAACAATGTTGACAGACAACTGCAAAATAGCAATTTCCAGGTCTCCTCAGTCAAAAGGAGGGTCACTGAGTAGTAGACCTTTAAGGGTGTTTGCAGGACTGTATGGAGCTGGTTCCTCCAGGAGCCTCTTCTGAACTGGGGAGATCTTAGCCTGTGAAGCTTGCTTCTATAGGATTGAAATACAATGCAAAAATTTATAGAAAACACTTTCTAAGACACAAATGGTTCACAACTCACTATCCTGAAATATTTCAACCTTTCTTTCCTTTCTTTTCAGTTTTTTCCCTCGGCCTTCCTATTTCTAGCAGAACCAGGAAATAATTACAGGGTGAGTGGAGCAAGTATCAGTAATGAGGTAGGCTTTGCAGTTTGATCTGAACAGTTGCCTAGGTGAAGTTCAAAGAACAATGCAGACCACTAGAAGATTTGTTAGTAGATTTGTCACTATAAGATTTGTCTCAGAAATAATGGCTTGTTTAATGTACATCTTAAGATCAGAGATACACAAAATACTAAGAGGATGGCATAGACCTGGACTATTAGAGTGAGATTTTTTGGGAGAAAAAGGAAAAAAAATATTAACTCTGACCACAGAAATAAATGAAATTAATAAAGAAAAATGCTTCCAGGTTGTTTTTTTAATTTTCAAATGTAAGCATTAGCATTTCTTCTCTTTTCACATTCAAGTTCACTGATAAAGACCCAAACTTTGCAGGACCCGAATACTGAATTAACTACAGAAATATAGAGAAATTCAACAATATAGAGCCACATTAACAGATGCTTTAAAACAAACAAACAAACAGAAAAATAGAAGACGAAATGAAATGGCTAGCCCTGAAAAGAAGATATGAACTTAAGAGCCTTTTTTTTCCTGGTCCAGATGAGGACCAAGAGTGATCACAGCCAGCACTTCCATTATCTGGAATACAGATCCAGTGACTAGCAAGAGAGAATCTATTCTAAAGAGTAGATGTGAAATAATCTATTTTTCAAAGCAGATGAAGCTGCCTACTTGCTATGAAGATTGAAGCTGGATTTTCCCTAATCAGAATAGTGTGTAATTGCCTTTGGATTCTTGCCATTGTTTTCAGTCCATGCAGTAATTTCACATGAACAAACTGAAGCTAAACAGACCTTTCTATGCTATTGATCCTATTTTTGACAGTCTTGATCCTGCAGCGAAATGAGATCAGACACAGACAAAGCACATTATTGGATCTGCAACTAAGAATATAGTATGAAAGCTCCTGATATTAAGTGCTAGGTTCCATATTTGTACCCTTGCATCATTCTCAAGACCATATCCCATCACATCATTCTAGCAAAACAAGATTAAGATCTGAATTCATTCCACAGCATTTACTATTTGCCACCCATTGTGTTTGCGTGGTATAGAGCACCCAAATTCACTGTATTCCAATGAGAATTGGAATATTTTGTGCTGTATTTAAATTTACAGGAGTGTTGACGGCATAAATTTTCTCACACTTCGTTATGGTATGTGAGATTATTTGGACACCAAATGCAAAAGGCAAAGAATACATCGTGTCTCCTCCTTGTGGCACAGAGAGAGGCGATCAATCAAAAAGGTGCTCAGAGTCAGACAAAATGGCCGTATGGTGCTTCAGTGTTCAAATTATGTGTGTTCTTTAAAAAATTGAATGCTGGATAATGATTTTCCACACTGTTATACTACAGGTAAGTTCAAAAGCAGTCATTGTCAGTATGCTGATTGATGTAAAGCTTTCGGTCTCTGGGGGGAAGAGTATAGCACTTCCTACTGCTTGATCCATAAAGCAGCATTTACTGCAGCCCACCTTCCTGGTCTGCACTGCATAATACATTGCCAGATTATGGGAGTTAGGGAATTAAAAGGCAAAGAAAAGAATGGATGAAAAAGCCCTGACCCCCTCCTCCACAGGTGAAATATTTGAGTCCCTGCCTCAGGGTATTGGAAGTTGACACTAATTGCCATCCAGATACCCACTAGTCATATTCACCTAAATATTTCCCACTTCTGGCTGATCAACCAATGTAAAATTTAATTGAAAAAGTTTTCATTTAACGTTTGCATCCTGTGATGACTAGCTGGGACTGGAAGCATTCACTATCGGAGCTACACTATAAAAAAGGAGAATAGCACTGTGTGAAGGAGCCCAAGTAAAAGGGAAGAAATAAGAAGGGGGGGAAAAAAGGCTCTTAAGGACACACACTTCAGGTTTCTTTCACTAAGAACCAACAACTTGCACTTCAAGTGATACTCCATGTGCCAGGTACTGTGCCAGTTGTTTGATTCTGTATTTGCTACTTAGTGATCCCTATCTGGATTTTTGTAGGCATTTTCTTATGGCTGTTGAACAGAAACCTGCAACATTACCCAGATAGGAAGGGGAAAGTATTATTGATCTGTGTCTGCTTTGATGTGCTGCTTTCTGGGAGTGAAAACCAATCTGTTACAATCAGATGCTGCACAGCCTGAATTATATTGAGGTTCCCATCAATATATAGAATATGTGGGAGCAAATAAACAGTAGTCACAAAAGGAAGACTTGACCAGGTTATTAACCAACTCTGGGTGTTGAAAAAAAGAAATTCATGTGGGATCCAGACAGGTCTCATTCTTAAAGACCTTTTGGGGACAAAAGTACAAGAAAGGAAGTGTTTGATATTGGAGACCATGCAGAGAAGTCAAAGAAGAGGATTTGTGCTTTATGAAGCATTAAAGTTACTTCTGTAATGACAGTCTATTTGGAACAGAAATGTCCCATTTAAAAAAAAAAAAAAAAAAAGAAATGAAAGCAACCGACATTCAGAACTTGAAAACCTTGTTGGCAGCCTTAGAGGCATTTTCTGTTAGAGTTTTACCTAAAAGAGAGAAATGGAGTACAGAGCACCAAACCCCCAAATACTTGCTCAAAATTATTTACAATGCAAGAGACAGAACATAAGCACAATCAGTCATCAGAAATACTCAAAGACAATGGTTAGAAACAAGGGCAACAAGATCTGAAACACAAAAGAGTAAAGAGATTGACAGTGTTGAGCAGATAACATTCTCCCTGCCTCCTTAGAGCTTACCACCGTCTCCGTATCAGCCTCCAGAAAGAGTACGCAGGCAAAAGGATTTCCTTTTGCTTATAAATATTGGTTACAAACAGGGATGGATGCCAAAATAAGATTGGCCAGAGCACGAGGAACAAGCAACAGAATGAAATTTATTCAGAAACAAAACATTCCTGGCAATGCTTAGCAGTTTTACACTGAAGTTGAAACACACGAGTGTGTGTGTGTGTGTCTGTGTGTGTGTTTGTGTGTGTGTGTGTGTGTGTGTGTGTGTGTGTGTGTGTGTGTGTGTCTTATGGATTTAAAATATGTTTGGATATGATTACACAAGATTTTGCATCTTGTTTTCTTCCTTAAACTTAAAAATTATCTTCAAATCAAAACAATACCAATTTTTGCAGAGATCTAACCAGAAAAAGTTTAAGTGTTAGTCTTGTGCAAAAACAACATTCAGCTGCCTCTCCACACAGAGATTTCTTGTAGGTATCTCACTGCAAATGCAGAGATGCTAATGCTTTGCCAAGCCAAAAGTATTCCATAACAGTGGTAAACTGTGGCATGAAGTCTGAATTCATCAGTAAAACAGATAAAATGGCCAAATGTATGCTAATGACAGCAGCTGTATAGAAGCAGAATTACCTAGGTCTAAGGGAATGATGAAAATATTGGAGGATGGAGTCCAAGGGAGCTTAATGAATATCACTTGCATGGCGAGTACATATACTAGAGCAACAAAGTGATATAAGGAGCAACCTTTCATTTTGCTTAACTCATTTGATGCATCTTTTCAGTGTGCAAAGGCAGAAAATGCAGATAACTGAAACAAAACATTAAAGACAACTTAAGGTATTCTAACTAATGCCAATGCATTACAATATCTGGGAGAATATATCTTTTTGTGTCAGAAGACTCCAAAACTTGAAGTCAAGCAGATTACCTTAGAACATATCAAATAGCATTTGACGTCTACAATGAAGTACCAGAAATATTCTCAAAGAGCCCAAAAAAATATTTTCTCCCCAAAAGTACCAAGCAAACATTTTCCTAAACACAACCACCAACACAAGTTACCTTCATTTTTTTTATTCCACCTATATAGCTCCATCGAAATATCTTTAAGCAGAGTTCTTAAAGGAAAAGACAGGTTTCAGAGATTGGGTTGATGCCTCTGAACACAGGTTATTTCTCCTGCAAATGTAAATGGTCATGACTTGATGAGTTAGATGCAAAGTAGTGTACTGCATAATAAAGACAGAGAACTCTGAAACAGGGTCTTAATTTTAATTATTTGGAGAAGTTTATGAGAATCTTCTGTTCTTGGGGCTTCAATTTTTCTTTGGAAGAGTAAATAAAATTAACTCAGTTTCCAATTGTGGACAGATTGTGAGCAGATAGATAATTACCCTGCCATACCTGTGGGTAGCCAACTTCCCCCATTGTTCAGTAGCATTTGAATTGTTTGCCTTATATCTCACTGGTTTTGACTTTGTTGAGAAGAATGCAGGTGACATTTATCTCTTAACACAAGCATATATTAGCAAGCTGGTTTTAGAAATGCAGCTTAAGTGAGGGACCATAAGGCACATATATGGGCAGACATATTATAGCAATTTTAGTAACAACAAAGATCAGACGGGAATTGTTACATTTGGAGAGAATGTGATTGAAAGTTAAAGAATAAATTCAGGATTGTGTCACTATTCTCTCAATGCTAAAAGAAAGCAGGAAAATAATGACCTGTAATTCCAACAGGGAGAAAAAAAGAATCAGACCTTCTACAGCCATTAGGGGTGCTTCTCCCCATACTCCTCTTTTGATTTCCACATGAAGCTATACACTGAGTAAATTCCTGGCATAGTTCTGTCAAATTTCCTATCACTGTAGCCAGTTATTAAATACTTGGGCTCAACAAGAGAAGGGACAAATTAGTATTACATGAAAAGGCAGTATTTCAGTGTTTTGGTAGTTTCTTGACACACCTGATATAACTGACAAGAGCTGGATTAATCCATATGGCAATGACTTAATGTTAAGTGTTTACATTTAGACAAGTGCTACAAAAAGCAGGTAACTGACCCCAATTAGAAGATTCAGAATGTGTTACCCTAGCACCAAAATGCTCTACAATCATCAGACAGAGTGAAACTACTCAGAAGAGAGATAAAAAAACCCAAAAACCCAGGATTGGCTAGAGTTGGCCAGGATCAGGTCTGTGTCTGAACTTTGACCCCTCGCAAAAGTTCAAGTGTGGCTCTGCCTTGAGGCTCCAGCCCCAGACCTGATTAATGGGTTTTTGCAAAGTATCTTAATGACCAGAGCTCTCAGAGAAGACAAGCTTCTCCTCAGCTTAAGGAGATTTGACCCTCAAAATGCCATGCCCAACAAGAGTGCCCTATGATCAACTAGAGCTATCTGCAAGAGTAAAAGAAGCTAATGAGAAGATCCTCTCTAATCTTTCTTTTCAGGCCGGGCCATTGTGCAGTCAAAAGGGAAAAAGTCTTGAAGCCAAAAGACAATACAGAATTGAGAGTCTGTGGATAGGTGCAGAAAGGTGCAGTCTACCTGTGGATAGATAGGTAAAGTCTACTCCCTAACCATTTGTAACATTTTTAAAAAATTATTTATGAGACATACCATGGATAAAGACAGAAACTAAAATGTCCTTTCTTGTAGCTTTCAATATTCTGCAAGATAGAAGATGACAGAAAGAAATGTATATGATCAGAAAATTAGTCAAACTGACTTTTTTTAATATTGAGTCATAAGTGATGACAGAAGCCAACACCTGACATATTAATGCCTAGAATTAGGGACAAATTCTTCTGAAAAATTAATTTGATTGCATTATAAATTCATAGTATTTGGTAATTAAGCACTTTTAAATTGTGTAAAAGTAGATAAAATGTCAGTATGTTATGTGTACATTATTTTTTTATTATCATTTTCAACTGATAAACAACAGGATGGCAAAAAAATGCCTTCATTCTCAACTCTAGACAAGAATATGGAGGTAGTTAAGAACGAACAGAATAGAAAAATGCCATGACATCTGAGAACTGGTTTTGACAGAAATATTTCTAGCATTAATTGGGGCATTGTAAGTAAAATGTGGAAGACTTTGCACAGACTCATAGTCAGTACAGCAGTAATAATCCTTGACACACATTATTTTTGAGCCACTGCTGCCCCTATGCAATGTGTTGAAATGAACTTCCAAACCCAATCAGAAGATGTCACAAACATTACTGCTCCACTCCTCAGCACACAGTAGTGAGTCAGGGCAGGCCTCTGGGAGACTTGAAACGAGTGGTGAAGTACAGCAGCAAGGCAAGGGAAGCCCTCAGAGGTTTAAACTCTCACACTTCTGTAACTGTAACTTGGTCTGACTCAGAACCAGCAAACACTGCAGCTGCTGCCTTTCTCATACTATCTGTAAAGGCATGTGCCCTGTGCATTTAGCAGGTTCTTGTTTAAGAGGAAAAAAACCTACAACTAAATCTCCATGTTTCTTCAGATTAAAAAACCTATCTTTTTTGTATTCTTTTTAAATCACAGATTTTACTTCATCAGGTTTCTTTTTTAATAGTCTTACAATATTGTACTCCATCTCAGTTTAAAAGAAAGTGTATTTTTTTTTTTTACCAGAACATATATAATACAGTTTTGAGTGATCACAGGGATTGCGAAAGCACAAATTCAAAATGTCTGTTGTATACAAAATTCCTGAATAGATGGAGCCATACATTGCTATCTGCTCCTTATTTAAAGTTGTTATTAACATAAACAAAAGGTAAATATTTTCCATTTACTCCATACACCTTCTATCCTTAGAGAGACAGTCTGTGAGTACCTAAATCAGTTCCAGAGGGATCCGGTTTCCACTAGCACACAAGTACAGCATCAAGTACCAGCACTGCAATATGTTGAATGGCTGAGGATGTCAAGGGGTGAGGTTTAAGCCTGAAGCAAATCTCAATTTGCAGACTGAGTTCGTCTCTAATATATGCTCAGGTTCAAACACATATTTATTTTAAAAATGGTTCCAGAGTACATACAACACGCTGAAAACATCTAGGATGCATTGCTTTGGCTTTATTTGTCTTCTGAAGAATACAGTAGTGCTCTTCAATGGATGGGCATGCTGAGAGGATCAGTCATCTGTTTGATTATAGTTGCAAGGCATGGGGAACTATGATCAGAGTATATGAAATGTTGGACTGAGGAAAGTCCTGAATCTATAACTGTGTATTTAGTGGCCATTTATTACACCATATTACTTATCTCTAGTACAGTATTTCCTGTATTTTAGTAAGAAAAGCTACAAACATGGTAGTTAACAAAATTACATGCAAGCCTCACTTTGTTGTTTTCATAAACAAGGAGGTCCAACAAATTAAATTTTTCATGGTTCATTAGACCTAGACAACCACAACAATTCTTCAAACAAGTGTTCTTCTGTGGGCTAAATTCTAAAATAGTTAAAGGCCCAATATGTTTATCAATTGCTGATTCATCTGAGGCTGAAAAGATCATGACAAAATGTCTTGCTCTTCTACCAGTCTCAACATAACTCAAAGGAACAGTTTTAAGTACTCAGAAAATCCTTACTGCCTTCGCAGGTCCAAACTCTTCAAGCCAACTCTTCTGACCTGGCCCTGATTGTTACAGATCAGGGCCAATTGTGGACTTAAATGCAGGCATTTATAGTTTAGGACAAAGCCATTCCTTGCTTCTCAGAGAGAGATTTAGGCAGAAATGATTTTATTCAAAACAAATCTGATAAAAGGGAGAATGACAGGAGCGAGACGTGGACCCTCCTTCCACAAAGGATGCTTCCTCACTAGCAGAATCCTCCTCTCCTTTTCCCTCCCTCAGTCTGACAATTGCGGAGTGCCAAGACATGGAAATCATCTCTCCACTGGTGACATCTGTCTCCCCAAAGAGCTCCGGAGGCAGTTATTGTGATAGCTTTGGAGTCTGTCATATGATTAGGTGAATATCGAACAATCTGGGACTTCATTTTCTTAATGCCAGTGGCTCACATTTGACTGTCTGGTGTCCTGGTTTCAGCTGGGATACATTTAATTTGCTTCCTAGTAGCTGGTACAGTGCTGTGTTTTGGATTTCGAATGAGAATAATGTTGATAACATACTGATATTTTAGTTGTTGCTAAGCAGCATTTACACTAAATCAAGAACTTATCTGCTTCTCACATCACCCCATCAGTAGGGAGGCTGGGGGCAAAAGAAGTTGGGAAGGGACACAGCTGGGACAGATGACCCAAACTGGCCAAAGGGATATTTCAGACTTTATGGCATTGTGCTCAGTGGAGAGGAGGGGGTAGAGAGTGTCTGTGTGGTATTTAGCTACCTGCTGGGTTAAAGTACAAGAGCTGGAATTAATTCTATGCGTGATTTTATTTTCATTTTTTATCTTAAAAAAAAAGGGAAAAAAAGTTTTAAATAAATTTTTATACTTATAGAGCTTGTAGTTTAGGAATGCCTTTTCTTTCATTTATTGTATTGTGTATATTTGCCATAACTATCAGTCAGCATTGTCCATTTATGCATCTACTGGAATTATTGAGTTCTCATTGTGGAATGCATGATGCTTATGAACATATTAGAAAACTTTATCTGCCACTTCTTTGCAAACAGAGACTTCAGAACACTCTCATTAATGAAATGTAAGTGAAAAAGATTTTTTAAAATAATAGCTCTCCTAAGAAATGGCATTTAAAAGGAGTAGTGATATATATCAGAAAAAAGTCAAAAGAGTTGAAGAAGTTTTAAGCATTATCCTTTTCAGCATGTCTATCAATAGAAAGCTGACAATAGTATTATTGCTATTTACATATTGGTAACACACTGGTATGAATTTGCATAACGTATTGTAGTTCTGTGCTCTAGGGACTTGCATTGTAACATATTGGTGCTTAATGAACTCTGAAAAAATTGATTTTCCACAGAGTAAATTAAGGAATGCATTATAGCTGTTAAAGCAATCTTAAGGGAAATCTGAGGCTTCCACTGCAGCACCGTGCTTAGTAAGTAATAAATTACATGTTATACTTATTTGCCTTAATTCATGCTAATTTTGTCCAATTAATGTATCACAGTAATTCAGAAGCCTGTCACAGGAGAGCTAATTATTTATTGGATTTTTGTGTTCAGCTCCCTAGGAGTCTACTAGCAAACAAACTTGCGACTGTCTTTCTGTTAGGTCCACAATGACATTCTTATGTCTTACTGGGGAAAGAAAAAGAATGTTATTCTTTTTTTGTTTCAGTTATATAAATGGATCATTATTCATTTACGTTAGTTTTTTTGTTTACAAATTGGTGTCACATCATGACAGACTGCCATACTGTTAGGATGAAATCCAATGTTTTTCCTCTTCCTGTAAATGCCTGAACATGACATAATTCTTCTTAAAGACTATGGTGGTACTTTTCACAATCTGAAAGCTTTTTCCTAGTGTGTGTAAAGTTCAAGGAAAAATCCCCTTCTTCTTCTTTTCACTGCAACTTGTTTTTCAAAATCCACTGGCTTGAAAAATCTCAACGTGCCCATAGCAATGGATACTGTTTCAAAAAAATTAGATTTTTAACTGTGGCAGAATGTTAATTCACAGAAAAAAATGAATTATTTATGAGATTAATTTGTGCAATTCATACCTATAAATAATATGGCAGTTGCTAAATAATTTGCACAGTGTGATAAGATGCAGACATCACAGTTAAACAATAAGAGAGTCACCAGCTGTGAAATACCCACTATCTGCTGGCATTCTGTCATGCACAAGCATTTACAGAAAATTATTTGTTGGGGGTGGAAAGTATTAGATCTGATACTTGGCTTCTACTCACGGGTAGCAGGAGAATACTTGTCAGTTGATTACTGTCTTCTACCCTACGTGAAAAGAAGTAGTATTTCTTTAAATGTATAATGCAAAGTGATGTTACCAGCAGGCTACATAAAATCATGTGATGTAACCTGCCATAATGTGATGCACATGACCGACTGTGTCACAAATTTAAAGAGACTTATTTTAGAAGAACTGCTGAGGAAAAAGAATATTACCCCTACTCCTTTTCAGTCTGTTGCCATTGATCTGTGTTTGCCTATAGCCAAATGAATACCTGGTAGTTCAGTAAACGTCCCTGAGCAATATACAATCTTACATTGTAGCTCTTATTATCACTTTAAAAGCATCTGTCAAGTACTTCACAGTTTTCTGTCATTGTTCTTCAATCTCCACCTTGCTAGCAAGCACACAAAAGCTCATCAAGGAATTAATTATCCAGTCCTTGTTTCTTGGAAAACAGTTAATTGTTTATGGTATTTAGAATTTGAAATTTTTTCTTCATTTTCTTTCTTGATTTCTCCACTCTGGAAAATATAAAGCCTGCACTTAATGTTAAGTATGTTTTAAATCCCATCAAAATCAGCAGAGATAATGACTGAGTTTTCCTCTTAACTAGGAGCTTTATTTTCAGACCTGCATTACCAGGACATTCTGGACAAGGGGACAGCATATGTGCACACCTTCCAAGCATGGGAGCACATGTGGCCAACCATACCATGCAAACATGATGGCTGTTTTACAAATGATTCAGAAAAGAGGGTGAACTACACAAAAGAACAGCAATCAATAAAGAAAACTCAAGAATCACGAAGAAAAAACTTATGACAATGTCAGAAAATTCTTCCTGTCAGCAAATACATCAGTTTTGAAAGCCCAATTGCCTGAAAATATTAATAACTTTTTTCATGTCTCAATCCTTTTTTCCTATGAGTAGTCTGCATCATTGCCTATATGGAGAAGTGTAAATAGCCTCTTCTCGTGAGCCAAAACCCACACAACCTGACATGTGAAATCACCTTAAACATTAATTCTGTGGAATAGGTGACAGAGGGTTCGCATTGTAAAGATGTCACACTGTGGATAGAGAGAACAGCAAAAAGCCTAAGATTTACAACAAGAATTGGAATCCCTAGCTGGGATGAATGTTTTAAAGCGCCCATGCTTACTCTCTCGTTAAGCTAATATGTTTGCTTCTGCTAGATGTAGCAGAAACTTCTAAAATAACTTTTGTGTTACTTTAACCTAATATAGAAACTTTTTAAAAACCCCACAGTATCAAAATACCCTTGGAGAGGGAAGCCTGGTGATGAGGAACTAGATATTCATTGGAGACATTGTTTGTAACAGAGATTTTGTTTGCTACTTCCTCCTCCAGGCCACCTTCCTGCAGAGCCCAGCTGCGCAAGGAAGGTAGGGAGAAATAGTGTTGTACTTTCCTTCTGTTTCTTTTTGGTTCTGCCATCTAATAAGGACCTCTCCTTAAAATCCTCTTCTTGCCATGGAGGCAGCTGCTTTTCTGCCTCCATCATGAGCCCTACTTCATTGTGTTCTTTTCCGGTCATTCAGAATATGGCAACAGAGATCAAATTTCAAACACCTTCTTGTACCTCAGAGCTGTATGGAGATATTGAGTCACACAGCAGCAAGTGGCAAGACTTTGGTGAACTTCAGCATCCCAAGAGTTCATTTGCAGCCTCTGGTTACACCTGTAGATTCTAATTTCTGCATCTGTAACTTTCCCAGCATCGATGTACTTTTTCATTCCTTATGAGACATGTCCTGACACAACATTTCTTTCCAATGCAAAGACAACATCTTTCTCTACACCTCCCATGCCCTCCTTCCATCTCCATGGCAAAGATCCATCATCAAAGGGTTTCATATCTTTCTTTTCAGACTGCCAAGATTTTAGTGGTCATTCATCGTGTAACAAATTACGAAAGGCTTCTTATGAAAGCAGAAATATGTATTTAAGATAACATTCACAATGCATAATACTTTTGTAATCAGTGCCTATAGGGTTTCCTGCCACACAAAGTCTATCCTGTTATGTCAATAGGCTGTCTTTGTCAGAGCATAAAAAATACTTAAAAAAAAAAAAAAAAAAAGAAAAAGGGTTTTTACAAGTTATTAAGATTCCCAAATCAATCCTGGTCTCAGTGGTTTCAGAAAAGAGTGAAGTGCTGTTCAAAATAGCTGCATCCTTCTAAGCCACAGCTGGATGCAGAGTCTGCACAAATGTCTTTTTGCATTTCATATCATGGACAAAATCAGTGCTGGTATCAACAGAGAGCGAGAGAGAAACATGTAGATACTCTCATAAAACTGCAAGCTTATACAAACTGCTTTCACTTACTCACTGAGTTTAGAAACAAGTTATTTAAAGAGATGAAGGACAATGATAGCAACACTTTAAAATGATAACTAAGCAGCACCTTGGTCTCAATTACAATATTAAATTAAAGCAGAAATCATGTAAAGGAAAAGATGACACAACTCAACATTAATTGCAGAATGACGAAATCGTGGATTAAAAGGAAGTTCCAGAAGTCATCTGGTTTGACCTTCTGCTCAAAACAGATCCAGTAAATCAGGCTCTCCTCCTAGTGAATGATTAGCTTACTGGGCCACAACGGAAATCAGAGGTTGCTAGTCCAGAAGGAAGTTAGTGGTTTGTTATTGAGTGAATTATAGCAATAGGGAAAATAAGAGAAAAGAAACTCAAAAGATGGTACAAAAATAAGGCAAACTATGGCTACAAATAGAAGTTGCAGGTGACCACATATCCTACATCTTGCTTCCATGTTGCCTTACAACACAGGTGACTGAATGAATTGTGCTAATAGACAGCCTTTGCAAATCTTTGCTTTCCTGCCCACCAGCAGGGCAAGGTGAAGAATACCCAGAGTCCTGCTTCCAGGACTCATTTATAACCATATTCCTCATCCTGAGCACCATGAGCTGTTCAAGTTCCTGTCATGTGTATGAGACTATTGCACTCCTGTTTCATGTCTCCCAAAACACTATTGAAACAAACCATAATTATTTTTTCTGTAATTTGAAAGGTAACTTTCAAATTTTGTCCAGTTTGAAAACAATTTTATTTCTTTCTTTTGATAAAATCAGGCTGGTTAGCAGAAATAGCAGGAGTTCTGCTGGCTTATCAAGATGTCATATTATTGTGGACTTCCATCTTGGCATTCTGGTATATATTTAAGGGCTTCCTCGAGAGAGGAGAGAACACAGGGATTGATTCTATACTGCTTGCTGCTACAGCTGCAATTGCAGCTGCAACTACAACTTTCTACAAAACTGTTTCTTGCAAATGATGGTCCCATATGTAAATACAGGACCTGCAATAATCATCTTCAAAACTACAGTTCCATAAAATCACTTATGAAGAGACCCATTACACAAGTGATGCCCCCTGATGTGCAATTGACCCTGCACTCTATTGGAGGGTTGCTCTTCACCTGCTGCTCATACAAAACTCCTTTTCCCAGCATACTAGTGCAGTTCACTGTTGTATTTTTTAAGTGTTTCATATTGTTCTGCTGGAATTAACAGAGGGACTGGTTTGGGATCTTCAGGTGAAATGTGTGATAGAAATGCAAATAAACTACTAGCTTACTATTTGATTCAGAGACTGCTATAGAGCTCTACCTAGACATTACATTTACTTTCCATGCCTATCAGTATGCACTCAGAGATTGATAGATGATGGTTTCATAATTCTTAAATACTTTTTTGATATCCTAAACCTATAGAGCCTTCAGACATTTTCTTCAGGAGATTTGGCATACTTTGCTACTTGAAATAAAAAGAGCTTCAATTGGCAGGGTTTTAAATCCAAACATTTAAGGCATTGATTTTACTTAGTTTTTCTAAAGTAACTCCTTTAGGAAATTGAGTGCTACATTGCTAATTTTAACTTTATTCATTTGAAAGTGCTCCAGGATACTAGCACAAAGGGTACTGTAAAAATTGCATTGTACTGTATTAGGTCTGAATAGGATGAGTTATAGAACTGTGTGAGACTTTGAATTTTCAGAATGTAGTTATTACAATGCTTATAATACTAAAGGCTTCTTATGTATGCATTTTATGTTTGGGGTTTTTTTTAATAATCGTAACTTCTAAGAAATATCGACCATACATAGTCTGTAACTAACACTTTATAATATTTTCTATTGCAATACATCTGTACAAAAGGATTTTATAGAAGTTATTCACACCTACATAAATATAATTTAAAATGTAAATGTTCATGCTTAAATTACAGTGGAAATTCACTTTTTCATACAACGAATCTTTACAATATTTCCAGTCTTGATTAACCTGCAATGAGATTTTTCTTTTGCAATACAATAAATATGTTCACCTTGTATAAATCTGAGTATAGCCTGCAAAAATCTATTTAAATATCACATCATGAGAGTAAGTGGTTGTGTATTCCGAACAAACAATGCAAAATGAAGCAATTTGTAATGTATTTTGAATTTTAGAACATTTTTCCAAAAGAGATTTGGAGGTTTATGACTTACAGCAGCACAATTAAATATAAAATAAAAACACAAGAAAGATTGCACTCCTTTTCATTTGATGATTATACAAATTTATCTCGGACTGTTTCACTGATTTCAGTAAAAACTGGTTTATAATATTTTAACTTTTAAAAGAATAATGTAATTTCATAAGTGTATTGTTCCCATTAAAATTCCCTGAAAAAAAATAGATTACAGTGTGAAAATGTAAATGATATTGCAGAGATTCTCTTTTTTCCCAGTGATTAGTCCCAATATTGTGTGTAAGCTAGCATTCACTGGAAGTGACAAATACTTAACACAAGAAAACACAGAATTACTTTAAAAGCAATGAGCAAAATTTGAAAAATACTATGAGTTGAGAGAGAAAAATAAAAAATATCCAGACAGATAAATATTTGCATTGGAAGAATAAATAGAACATTCCCTAACTGCTTTTTCAAAACCAGTGGAAAATATTGCTCACAGACACAGGATCTTTTTTTTCCTGCTGCCTCTCAACACTGGATAATTTGTGAAGGAATAACTTAGTGTAGAAAAAAACAAGGAAGTTGAACTTAAGCAACGTTTTAATAGATATACCACCAAACTTCAGCAGGTCATTGGGGAGACAGATCGATGGAATGTATGTTATCACTAACATCAAAAAGAATAGATCTATCACAGAAAAAACACCCCAAACTATTTAAAAATTTAAAGCATTATCTACACTATTTTTATTCCAAGGCTTTTCTGAACAATTGTGTTTGCTTGCACACTTCTTTGACAATAGAAAGTTCCCACAAACCCTATCCTCATGGTCAAAATGCTGCACGAGGCTTTTAGGTTTCATGTGTAACTAGATTTGATACGTGTTTCAGTTCCGTTTAAAAGATATATGCATTAGTGATTATAAGTTGTCTTTAAAGGAAAAAGGCAATACTGCTGTCATTCAACAGAAAAAAAACCAACAAAACTAAACCAAAGTCAGAAAATGGTACACATTTTTCTGTTATGTTCTCTGTATTAAAATACATGTTTATCACAATAGTTCATGTACTACATACCATATCTTGTGTTATTGACCTGAGCCATATCCAAAAGAAAATGAAATCCATGGTTACCTTCTCACTGGTCTTCATATTTCTTGGCGCATGTCTTTTGTGTATTTCCAGTGTGTCCTTCATTCTTATACTATAGATCCGCCTTTTTCCTTCCTCCCTGAGGCCAATGGAATTTGTGGGTTTACCACTGCCCACCTGTTCAGTGCTGCAGTACAGTAGACACCTTCCTGATGAACTAAAAGTGCAGTGTTTGTGCTAAAAAGACCCATCAACTAGAATACAACAGGGGCTCCAAACACCTTCACCCTGCAAGTCAGATATGGGGAAGCACAGCCTGATGGGCCAAGAAGATTGTGGAGATGATCAGGCAGTGGCAACAAGGCAACACAAACAAGAAGCATCACCTGGAGTCAAGAGCATGTGTGTAACTTTCACATCCTGCTGGTAAGCTGGGGGGACCAGAGTTCTCTTCCTGAGAGAAATAATAACTGCAGATTTGTTACAATTTTGTGGAAACCAGGAGGTGTAATTAGGATGATCATGTATGATGTATTCTACAGCTTTTACTGTAAAATAGCCTGATTAATCTATATTAACTTAATGTAATAAACTACTTACTTTTCCAGTGGTGAAATCTGCACCGGGTTAGAGAAGAAGAAAAGTGTTTCACACTTCTTACAAGCTGTATAATGGCTGCTATCTTATTTAGAAAATAGAAATTTACATACAAGTGGGAAATGTTGCTCATCACGCAGAGAACAATTTTTATTAAAATATTCTGGTTTTCCAAAGAAAAGTCAAAACTTCATATAACAAGCAGAAAATTAAGTTATTTTTAAAATGCCTTAATTTTTCCATCAAATGAGTTTTGAGTAAGTATATTCAGTTTTATTTCTATGAGTTGCTTTGTTTGAACAAAATATTTGTACAAAACAATCAATGTTTAAAATAAGATCATTTGTGTTGGCTGAATTCAGCATTTTTTCATGTCCTAATTAGGCCTAAAGTTTCATTCATTGTGGTTATTTTGGACAACTCAAACCATTCTTCCCTTTGGGACTGGGATAAAAAGTAGAATACTGGAACAAATTCATTGAGATAGATTTGCAGTCAGAATTAATCAGAAAATTTACCCCATGGAAAATTTCAAATAGGAAACAACACGTAAGAAATGGAAATATTTTCATATGGAAATCCTGCCATATTGTCTGCCACAAGCTTGTCCTCCAAGCCTCCTTTGTCAGAGGAGTGTTGCATGATCAAGACATTATACATACAATAGTAGCCTTTCTTAGCTAATCTGACTAAAGAAAATCCCCAGAAGATGTAATGTAGCCAGGCAATCCAGCTATCCATTTATTAGTAGAGAGACAGGGAAGATGACCTACCGCCCTTCTAATCTCCGTACTAAAAGCACCGGAGTAGCAGCCTTCCAGCTTTCTGACACATGGTTCTTACATTCTTTTTTAATACAAAAACCAGATCTCTTCCATGAATAAAGAAGTGAGTTTAGGTCACAAACCCAGCTGGCCATTGTAAAAAAAACCAAATAGTGAAATATAACTTCTCACACTCCTTTGACCCAAGACTCTCTTCATAGTTAGTGGGAGCAGCAGTCACCTCTGAGCCACTATTCCTCTAAAACAGGTCAGATAAATTTTATCTGAAAGTACCTATTTCTCTCCATGGACTCCCAAAATTGTTGTGGTAACTTATTCAGATATAGAAGTACAGCACTAGCTGAGATTAATCCTGATTCTGGTCTTCAGTCACACACTGTTCTAGTGGAAGAAGAGAAAAGGAAAAAAGACTTCATTGAATTAAGAAGTTACTTTTAATATCTCTTCTAAACCCTTTTTGTCCAGGCCTTGATGCTATTTCACAGATCTCTTTCAGGAGACTTTTACACCATTTCCTGAGGAGTGGTGAAACAGAAATTTACAGTTCCATCTCTTCTCTGTACTTCCATGTAGCTTCCACAAAATTTCAGCAATCAAAGCTACACCTACATTTTGCAAAAGAAAACAAAACATCTGTGTTCTGAATAGGGTTTTTGATTCAATTTCCATATTCAGCTCAGTGAAGTAAATAATAAAATTATGTATGTACCTTTTGACATATTTTTGCAATTCTAATTATTTTAACTGTATCAATATTTTCCTATTAATAGTTTCAAGAAATGTCAGTTTGTGGTCTGTATTAACATCTCAAGTGCAACATTTTAAATTTACATGGACTTCTTTGAAGACAGTGGACTCGGTCCAGTGTAAATAACAACAAATTCTACTCCTTGGCCATAACTTTCCCCTAGTAGGACTCCATCTGTAATTGTACGTTATGGCATATTACATTGGAGAATAGAAATTTGCAGCAGAAATCCAGTTTGGAACTTTGAATGTTTTCCCTTCAACTGCTAATTTAATGAAACCATATTCTGCCAGCAAAGTATGTAAAAAAGAGATGAATGAATCAAAATTAAAGAGCATAAGTCAGTGCATATATTTTAAATCCTTTCAACACCGTTTATCATCTATTCTTACATTTATACAATTAAAATAGTAGAAAACTACTATGAAGATCTGAAAAGATCGCTCAATTCATCCTCCACCCCAAAAGAAGGGTTAGCATTTAGGGGTTTAACTAGGACACACAATATAGCTTTCTTTTTACCTATCACAACATGAAGGTATCAAGAAAGTCAGATTTTCAATACTTTTCAGGAGTCCAGTCCAGAGGCCTAGATATATAAAAGCAAACGAAATAGTAGTTACCCGAATGCTTGTATATTCTGGTTCTAGTTGGTAATTAGCTATATCTGTGCATAAGGCCTGACCTAACGTCCCCTGAAATCAATGTGGATTACTTTACCATTAACTTTCATGAACTTCGGAGTAAGCCCCTATCCAGGCTCCCACGTGGAAAAATTACATGCACAACTATAAACATGCAATGTTTCAAACAAATTTGACTATTTAAAACTTTTTTCTGAAAGTTTGAACCATAAACAAACACAAATCAGCTTGTTAGAAGAAAATCTCTCCTGCTAAATTGAAGCATCATTTTTAAAATCAAAATATGTTAATTAATAAAATCACTAACGAATGTAAGGGCATTTTTCTCGTCACATATTTTTGCTGCATATGTCTTCATACACCTGAATAACTTGGAGTTTCTTCATGCAGCTCTAATAATGGCTCTTAACAAAGCAACAAAGACAACTCACATGAAAAATTTAGATATCTACAGAGAACCTTTAAAAAACACTAAAGCTCTGTTTTACTTCTTGTTTCTTGAACAACAACGTTTTACCATTCTGAGTATTTGCTGTACAATGGAGATGTTAATAGTTACCCTCAGACTGCACCTTATCTTTTACTGTAAACCTCTGAGGCAGTGCATTTACATTTCATGTCCTTTCACAGTGTAGCTCACTTGGAGACAAAAGCAAGAGGAATTTCTTTCAGTTGAACTACTCCTTTTTAACATACACTTTCCAGCACCCTTGCAGAAGCTGCCAAAAGGAAAATCAAGGATTGAGATTACCTTTTTTTTCTCAAGATCTGAAAGGCCTGTAAGGTCATGGGGATTTTTAAAACTTATTTGTTATTGATCAAAGTGTCATTAAAACATTTGCTACTTGATGGGCTGTCAACTTTGAGACAGTCCTGCACCTCTAATCCTCTAATTGTACAGTCTTTTAAGATATTATCCTCAAATCTGAAACTAGTCCAATTGGAAAATGTTTCCAAGTTTTACACTTTTCCAACCACTGCTATTGAATTTGTTTTGCCATAAGAACAATAAAAACTAATTATGTTCATCATATATTAGTCTCAGACTGGGCATTCTAGTTACAGTGTGGAACTTGCATTAGTTTACATGTTCAAATCTAATGTTATTATAGATGCATATGACTAGGAAATGTTCTGTCCAGATATTTTAAAATATACTACTAAAAATTACAATAGTAAACTTTTTATAAGCTTTTCTACTTTCATATGTATGTTGCTTATACATAATAAAGAATGAAGTCTTATCCAATCAGAATTTATCCAACTCAGAAGCACACCGTTTTACTATTTATGTTACACAAAACACAACAGAAAAATAAGTATTACCTAAAGATTTTAAAGATGATTATGACCTTGTAATACAAAGTATTATTCTAAGCAGAGGTGTACCCAGTCACTAATTCAAAGCCTCATTATGAGGGAATTTATTTCACCAAGAATTTGTGATTAACCTTTTGGCTACCACTTTCCTCTGCAGAAATGCTGGTAATCATACAATAATGCTCCTATCCATCTTTCTACTCTGTTTGCAGACCCTGCATAAAATCTCAACACAGAGGAACTGCTGGTGTTCATAGTCTAAAGATTCAACAATTTTTCTTGTCTCTAAATGGAGAAGTGAAGTAAAGGTTACTACCAATGTCCATCTTAGCACTAGGTAAGCACAGAGTAGAAAAACCACTGTATCAACACCCAGAACGGTGCTACATCTGTTTTCATGCTATATTCTCTAAAGCTCCAACAGAGTGACCTGTCTCCAGCCTCTTTTGATAACAATATCTGGTTCCCTGGCTAAAAACTGCAACGAGGTCATAACTAACAAAAGGACTTTAGTTCTTCTTGTATTGAAACTTACCATATAAATGTACAAAATTTTCAAAATTATTAAGCAACAGGAGGAGCAGAAAGAGAATATACTGTAAGTAAGTAATACAGTATGTTTCAATACTTGTAAGATTTGCAACCAGATCATGCAAGATGGATTTCATCAGTGTAAATATTATCATTTGGTATTTTCTATATCTCTTCTAAACTGGGATGCTGTTTTTTTTCTCCATCAGAGGTCTGCATAGAGCACTATTGTCAACATTCCCACCAAGAAAAATACGACCAAAACTGGTTCATAATGTCTAAGACCTACACAAGGGACACAGCTACTTTTGGGAGTCTTTACCTTAATACTGGCATTGGACATAAGCCTTGATTTAAATTCCCAGGCAACAGATCTATTAAAGCTATATTACTAAGGTTCACACTGCCCCTGAAAGCTTTATTAAATGATTATTTCATAGCATGGAGGGAAATGTATTGAAAGTTAATATGCAGCATCAGCCAGTCATGGCTCATAGCTGAGATATGCTCTTTGTATCAAAAGGTAGAAATTTCCAAGTGAGACAGGGTAAGTGAAATTCCTCCCATTAACTTTACTTTTCAAATCTGACTTCTAGGGCTACAGCGAGTGGGAGGAATGGCCATTTCCAGAGCCGACTCCATTTTTCTTCTGTCTTAGGAGCCCAATATCACTTAGGATGCCTTGCCCTCTGGGAGTGCCCCTCTGCTTCTGCAGACCATAGAAGGAGCCCAGCTGCTTCACTTTAACGGCTGAAGTGAAACAGGAATCCCAACTTATACGAAAAGAGTAAGATGTGATATATCCAACCCATGGGATTCTGACAGACTCAAAGAAGCATCTTGAATATTTACAGAATTCAGTGCATTAGGCCATTCTTTTTGTAGAAAACAATCTGAGACAACTAATGCCATGTAATATCATGCCCACACATATTTCTTCAAAAGGATTTTTCAGAAACAGCTAATTAGCTAAACTTCTACAGTGTTGCCACACTCAGAATATACATAATTTCTTCTATAAAAACACAAT
The DNA here is from genome assembly GCA_013397935.1 of Dasyornis broadbenti. NCBI lineage: Eukaryota > Metazoa > Chordata > Aves > Passeriformes > Dasyornithidae > Dasyornis > Dasyornis broadbenti. The sequence goes on from VZRN01004857.1 coordinate 1,493,662, forward strand.
TACATGTTTTATGAAAGTGATTTTTTAATGAATAGTTAAGACCTCTAAATAATTTAAAGATACAATTTAAACCTAACAAAGTTTGTCATTTTACATTATTACATTGCTAAGAAATGTATTAATTCGGATCATGCAGTTCTAAAGTTATGAACAATTAAGAAAATGGGCAAGCTCTCTTGTTGACTTCAATTAATTTGGCAGGTGAGGGCTAGGAAAAGCCCAGGCAAGCGGCTCCTACCCTACGAGCACCAGGTGGCAGTCCAGCGTTGACTGACAGGTCTTCATGTTCTCCTGCACTAGGCAGGCCAAAAGCTTCCCTGTACCTGTCTGCCTAACCCTGTTCTGAAAGTCTTCCACGCTTTTCTATATACTAAATAACATACATTCACCCTGGGATTTAAGGGCAGAGAATAAGATTAATGTTTTTCATAAAATTGCCCATACTGCCTTACTGTTGCTGAAAGACCAGGGAACTACTTAAAACATATTTCCACAAATTGAGCTCTGAATTTTGCTGGTCAGACAGACCACATGAGTACACCTCAAAAGTTTAAACAACTCATAACACCATGTACAGAAAATATGAAGCATGCAAGTCTTTTATCTACTAGAGCATGATGTTTTTCACAGAACATATAGCAACGATAATTTCAAATCTCTGTTACTCAAAATATAAAAATAACAGAAAAAGAAAATCTTCACATCTTCAAAATTAACACTGAAAAATCTTGCAAAATTGTGCTCACATAGACAGATAGCTCTAGTTTCGAAAAAGGAAAAACAACAACTACTATTATTATTACTATCATTATTGTAATTTCAATTTTTATTGGGATGGTCATACTCCTAACATGCTGCAAAAACTGTCCTATGAGGACATAAATTTTGTAAGTTTTTCTTTCCCTGCTTTGAGATAAATACAAACAGATCTTTACCAGTGTTGTGAAATGGCTCTCTCTACACATTTTAGTGTCATGTTTCATCTTGTTTTCAAATAGGTTGATCTACAGTTTTTACCAGTTTAAATACAGCTTATCATTTGGTATCAATGTAATCAAATACTATTCAATAAAGATCAAATAAATAAATTTTAAAAAAGGAAATATCTGTATCTGCACAAAGAAAAGAAATTAAAGTCATATATTCTAGAAAATATCACTAGTGATTATAATATCACTATCACAAAAGGAATAGGAATTTGACAAACTACACTAGCTAACATCAATGAGCCACAGGTAAAATGGAGTAGTCCTGCATTTCTCAAGTCTTTTTTTTCTCTTCTATCCTGAAGTGGTACAATTTCTAAGTAATAATAGCATGGTTTTATTCCACAGAGCCAGTCCTTTTGAGCATTCTGAGTGGGATCTGCTGACTTCAGTAGGGAAAAAAAAAAAAGAAAGTTTTAATGCTTTTGAATGCAGCTAGACCTGCAAAATCATCACAGCTGAGAAAGATGGATTCTGTTCCTTCCTGTTCATCTTCAATAGAATTCTTTAAAATGACAACGAAAAATGGCTAGTTGACATAGGTCATTAAATGTGGAAGTTCCCAGGCATGAACTGTGCTAAAGAAGCAGGATTCTGTACCTGCAAAATAGGCTTGCAGGACAGGTGCCTCATAAATGACTTGGAAGCAATACGGATTTTCTCTGAATCAAATGTAGAAGGGGACACACATCATGCACTGAAAAACAGCTCACATTCCCAAAGTCACTTAAGGGTAATCACTGAACTTTTCCAACCAGAATCCCACTAACTGTGAAGCAGCTTAGGCAGCCCCATATCAAGTCTTGTGTGTACAACTCTAGACCAGGCTTTTGTGTCCAGGCTGCTCCCCACCATCTCCGTACCAGCTTGTGTACATATCATCCACAATGCTGAATGCAGACTCCCCTCAGTATCCAAGGGAGAGAACTGCTGGAGGAATGCTTTTTCCAAAGGTATGTCCACAGGGGAACTGACTTTTGCTGTCAATCTGTCCCAGCCTTGACTTCCTAGTCATCAATATATAACAAAACCCGCTTTCCTCTTGGGTCATTTTTAGCACAACTCTGAGCTTCAGTCAGAGGGATGGATTTTTTGGTATGAACTCTTTTCTGTTATAGTTGCCTTCAAATTCTATCCACTAACTATTGACACAATGTCTGTTAATGTTAAAATGGCCATGGAGCAAGTAGTACATAATATGGGCACCTCTTGAGACTTTTTCACCAATAAGAAATAAACATTTTTTTAACCACACATGGAACACTTGATTTGCTGTGTCTTTTATGCTATGAACTATTTGCCTGTCAATTTACAAAACTTTAATTGATTTCAGATTTCAAGCACCATTACAAAGAACTACTTTTATTTTATTGCACTGGTTTCTACTTTATTGTTTCATGTTAGTCTGTTGTGGCCTATTTACATGAGGTATTTTCTTCTTAACCATATTATATTGAAATGCCAACTAGTACTAAGGAGCTTTCCATAGTTCTTTTGAAACTTAGAAACAGTGTGACTCTTACATGATACTTTCATAATGTTGCCAATCCTCTGATAAGTTGTTCACATCAGATATTTAGCCCCAATACCTACTGCTTGAGAATCTACACTGATTCTCTTCACGTTTTGCCTCTGCATTTCAAGATTTATGAATATTAAGTTGTGCTTGCCCCAAAGCAAAAGTATACTCACTAAGATATTTGCTGAGATCAGGAGTCTCTCTGCCCCATTTTTAAAACAAAGGCTTTAATAAGGAAGCACTATAAAATGTACGACATTGAAAAAATAAGGAAAATTCAGTATTTTTAATAAAGTGAGGGAAAAAATCCTCTAGTTCAAAGCACCCTATCTCATCTACCCTAAATAATGCAAAAGAGTAACAATTTATGGCACTTGTACAGAATTATTTCTGCTAAGTGTGAATATGTCCTGGTTTCCAAAACTATGACCATTAATTTTGAAAACAATGGTCACCTATGGTAAAAAATATAATTCTCTATAATTTTTACCTTTACAAGCACATGGGCAGATACTGTATACAGCATCTATGTAGGTCAATTAGACCCAGTGGCAATGGTTGCATCATTACCCAGCACACACATAATTACTTAGTGTACTAAGCACAAAAGTCAGGGACTTATTCAGAGGGTACACAATACTGAAACATCTTTCACAAGGACTAACACAATTTCAGAATTTAAAATGCATACATAAACATGTGAACTTAAAAAAAAAAAAATCCTGAAATATATATTTTATTATTATTATTACACTTTTAAATTCTATTCCTAATGCTCTCAGCTTCCTTTGTGATTTGATTTTTATGTGTGCATGAAAATAAGGAACTTATTTAAAGCAAGTTGAAACTGGACCGTATTAAAAGAAAAAAAACCAGAAGAAATATAAATGAAGAGGTTTATAGGTTTACCAACAGGTGGAATATGTATGCTATGGCAAAAACATCCCATTGAGATAAATGCTGAGGCAAACTAATAGAGGCTTGGTTTCTAAACTGTGACTAAACAATATTACTTCTGCCCTTCTGTTTGTAATTACATTGCTTTCAGTTTTATATATTAAACAGCTCCCCAGCTGCTCTTTAGAAAATAATAAATTGGTTAATTCTAAGAGCAACCACATATGGTTAAGATAATTCAAGAGAGACAACTGAGTAATGCAATTCATCTCTTTTTTCTTTTTTTTACACAAATCTTTATATTAAACTGAAAACAGAGCTCTATTGTGTTTATTACAGTAAATATTCTTACTGAAATCAACAGTATATGGGTATTCCCAGCAGGTTCTGTATAAGCCATTATTGAAATATCTTATTGCAATTATTTTTCAGCATTTTCCTCCTACTGCTATTCTATATATTACAATACATCAAGAACAAAATAAGATGTTGGTATCTCTCAGTACAGCTTCTATTGGATTATAAATTGAGATGGGTATAAGTTGGATTGTCAATTAAGAAACTCAAAAACTCAAGGTACCCCTTGATTTTAGAAAGCTCACTCAGTACAATAGCCCTCACCTTCCCACCAGCATCAGGGCTGAAACTTGAGCCACTTAAAGATAATTCCCCCATTCAGCATACTGGCAGGAAGAAGAAATTCCCTGGCTTCAAGAAGTAGTGCTAGCGAAATTTATTTTACCCTTTACTGGCAATTGCTATGTAGGACATTATATGGATTCCCAGATAGCATTAATGGTTCTGTTTTCTGCATGCCTCGGGCCACAGGGCTGTGATTACTTTTAATCAGTTTCAAGACTCCCCACCCTCAGCTGTGCTTTGGTTATCTTCAGACTGGATCAGTACTTTGTAGCCTACCTACCATAACACTTGGAAGTTTCCCTGAGGCTTTCAGGCTATGCAGAATGCAGCCAAAATGAAAGTTTATGTCCCTTTCCTTCCCCTTCCTCTCCCTACAGGAACTTCACTGGCTGCTCCACGTTTCCCATCACTAGTCCCAAGTATTACACAGCAAGCAGAAATCCTACCCTTTTTTCTGTAAGGCACTATCATAAAACAAAAACCAAACCAAAACCAAACAAAACCAAACCAAACAAAAACAAGAAAAAAGCAAAATAAAAATATAATAGGTAAAATAAAATAGAAACAATTTTCCTGGGAGTTTGAACTACTTATTTATACTACTCTTAAATTCCTTCTAAATACACATGCAAATACACAGAAATTCACTTCACACATATTCCTCATAAAAAAAATTGTCCTAAAATCATCACTCTGTGTTATCAGAAATATACTTTACAAGTCAACAACCTCCAAAACTCAGTCTAATGGGTGTAATGGCGAGATAGTGTGTGGTATTTGCCCATAAACACAACGAAAAAGATTCTGTCACTCACACACACATTTGTTCCTCCCTCATTAGCCTTCTTCATTTCAGTCAAACTTATAACTTGTGTAATTGATCTCTACCAATATAAGAAGCATGCTTTGTGTTTCATAAGATCTCTAAGATAACAGTCCCCTGCACAGGAATGCCAAAACTTAACACAAGTGCTTAAAGAGAGTGAATATTACTGACAACAGTAAAGTAATTTTCATTATCATATGCTAACTACCAGTAGCATAACAAACACTATTTTTTCTATCATTCTGGTAAAATCAAGTCAGTGTAGGTGGTGGGAAACAAATGGGAAGATGTAGTGACTATTCTGTGCATATCCAATTCTTACTATTCAGAAAAAGTAGGTAAGGGTGGAAGAAATTTATTTATAAAAATCCCCAGTGAAAAATACATTAATTATCTAAAGGGGCTCAGTCAAACACTCAGACAATTCATATAGGACATCAGACAAAATACAACAGCCATTCAGAAAGCCGAAGCAGATGAGATTAGGCTTGCGCAGGTTATGCCACTGACATGCAGCCTTCTAGACAACCAAGTGAACATGCTACTAGACAAGCAAGTGAACATATTACACAAGGACCTACGCAAACTACAAAACGATCAAAGGCTGCTTCAATATCATAATGTAAAATTGTAATGGGAACGCAGACAGGATGATAAAAAGAAGCAAATCTCTTTGAAATGTGAATCAAGAGAAAAAAAAGTGACAGGCTCATAACTTTTTCAGATGAGGGTTTAAGACTATGGCACATCCTGCAAGAGCAACATAGGAAGTGAACACTAACACATGAAGCTCTTAAAAAAACAAGATTAGCATATTTTTTACAAGGTATATAACTCCACTATTAGAGAACTCTGCTAATTTCAGAAAGGAACATATCCCAGGCCAGGGGGATGGAAGTTCTAGTTAAATGGAGAGCAGTGTTGCTGAATAAAGTCCAGTGGGTTTCAGCCTTCAGTACAGAAACTGCATCTCCTATAAAATAACCAGACTGGGCTTCACTGATTTTCCAGCAGCAATTCCAAAAGGAAATGCAGCAAAAGAGCATTCTCTTTTGGTAGTTTAGTGATGACCACCATAAACTCAAGTTTAGCCAAAAGGAGAGTTTTGCAATTGCAAAACCACGGGCTGCAGTACCACCAGTATTTAAAAGCTGCTGCTTGCAGCTCTGGCTGTGGGGAGCCTAATGCAAGATTAAGACTCCAGCTGCAGGAAACCATTTGTTTTAATTTACTATTGACTGCAACACTTCACTTTACTCATTGTTGAAATACGAGTTACAGGTTTTGTCCTTCCACTGGAAAAGTACCCAAGCTGCAGGTTGAAAGAACAGCTGACTGGCCATGCTGTGATGAAAAGAATAAGGGCAGAATCTCTGTACAAAGACAAGAGACTGTCATGAATGGCCATGAAAAAAACAAGTCTAAACACAATGTAATAAAGGCAAAAGAAAGATAAATAAATAAAGGCAATTAAGATAAAAGACAGCAAAGTTACAGTGGAAAAAGCAAACCCAAAATCACTGTTGAACCATCTGTGGGAAAACATGGTTTTCAAATTATTGGGAAAGGTGTACTTGGCTGCCCCAAGTACAAGTGTTTTAATTGTCTGGTTTCAAAGTAGCAACAATATTTCTGTTAAAATCACTAGTAAAATGAGAATTGGGACAGTTTGACAGTTTTTGATAGGTTCTTAGTTTGGCTGCCTCTTATAGTAATTCTATAATGTAAATCTTCATCTTGAGGCATAACAAAACTTCAGCTAGGAGGTTCAAAATGCTTCTTGAAGTAGCAGTCAATTTGGTCCTACCAAATTGAGACAGTCTACTATACAAAGGCAACACTATAGAAAAAGGAACAGCAAAAAAAAGTTGCAGGTTCAATTTAAGGTTCTAATAACTTAGTGATAAGTAAGAAACACTTGGTATTAAGCAGAAAACATAGTCAACAATTGATGATCAAGCTTACAGGGACAGACCTGCACACAGATGTAGGAGCATAAGCTGCTTCTGAAAAGTCTTTTTGTGGCCTTGAGCACAGGATTCAAATACTCCAGGATGAGCACTGGTTATTTTTCAAAATGAAATATTATCTACGTGATAATCTCTTTGAACATCTCTTTCTTTCCTTGCTAGTGAATGCTGGCTCAAGCTCAAAGTAGCTACAATAAGAAATCAAAGCAACATAAAAGTAAATATTTGCAAGCATGCGTACCAGAGAAGCCAAGGTGGGAAGAAGATAAGAAGCAGTAGATTTTCTCTCAGTGCCAGCTGGTAGGATGCATTCTGCAAGCCCCATGAGGAGGCAGGTTTTCTGGCCCACAGGATTTCCAGCATCCACAACTGTGATTTGAGGCAGGGAGCAAACTCCAAAAAAAATTAAATTAAGAGGATCAAATTCAACAATTCACACAGTAACCATAACTAAAAAAAAATATATATATTAAACCCCCCACAATCAAATATTTATTCAAACATTAAATATCTTTTTTTCCAGGGAGAACAGCAATTTACTGCTGCTATGTATTGCTTTCTACTAAGGATTGTGATTTGCTGGTGCATGCAGGGAGGGAGAGGAAAGAAAAGGTGCTCAAGTTTTTAAAGTATGTGTTTATGAACATGTGGCTTTGGTCCAAGTCTTTGTTTACTCATTCTGACCTTAATACAGTTCTAAGCAAAGTAGTTTCTACAGAACAAGAATGCTGCATTCAGAACAGGTACAAGGTTTGTTGGCTTGACAGATCAAGGTGGAGGGCTTTTTGGAGGCTTACGGGACCTTCACTGTTCCTCATTTTGAGCTTAAAAAAAAGATAAATATTCATAATTCTTCATTTCTCTTGAATCCTTAGAAATGTTTTTCTGCAGTTGAGCTACTTCATCATTGTGAATGATTCCTTTACTTAGCTCCACAAGCTACCCCGATACAAGGAACAGAAGAGCAAGTTAAGAAAATGATAAGAGAACTGCCTAGGGAAGACAGCACTGCACTGTACATTACAAAGATCAGAGGCAGCCCAGAAGCAGAACTAGAAAAAAAACCCCTCTGTTCACAACTTGCATCACAATGCAGAAAATCCCAGAAATCTCAAATACCATCATTGTCATTTTTGAAATCAAGAAAGCTGGAGGAAAAAAAAATTGCAGGAGAGACCTGATAAAAGTACAAGTTAACAAGTCACTCCTGTGGAAGGTTTTACTGAGACATTTGACCTTAAATAACAGATAGAGTAGATTTTTAAGTCAAGTCAAAAGACTATCAGTCCTGGAATCCAAACCACTTTGATATCTGGCAAAGAAAACTACTAAAAATGGAATTTTTCTTTGCTTCTGTGGAAGGAATTCACTGAAACAACAAACCAAACAAAAAGGCTTTCAGCCCAAGCAAACAAACAGAAATTGTGTTAGGAAGAGTTCTGAGCTGCATATTCTTCCTAAAATGTTGATCATGACTGAGTAGTATGTACTAGGTGAAAAAACTAAAGGATCTGTCCAAAACATAGAACGTGACAGGAAACAACCCTGAAGTTTGTACATACACAACAACGTTAATCCCTCCGTTTCATTTGCTGTCACCTCTCATTGACTGGCAACCTCAGATCATGAAGTAGTGATAGAACGTATTTTTGTGGTATGTTTACATATCATATCTATGTCTATGGCTGTAAGAGAGAACACCAAGAACAGAAAGCAAATGACTGTTTTTTAGAAATTGAAACAAAATTTTAGAGAAATTGTCTTAATGCTTTTAACAGCTAACTGTAAGAAAACTGGAACAAATTAGAAATTTTCACAGCAACAAACAGAAATTAGAAATTTTCATGATCATTTAGTGGACTAAATGACTTGGAAAATGTTTCAGAAAAGCTTAAACACAGAGATCCATGCTAAACTTTATCCTACTCTACATGAGTTACAAATCAATAAACTAAGACACACAGAGGTTTATTATTTTGTAATATTTACAACATTTCTCCGAGAAGCATGCTGTGAGTTTATCATGTTTGAGAGGCATCTGGATCTGGCACTGGGTGATGCTGTTCAGTGGTTTAGGGGTTACAGTGACAGTGCTGGGTGGACAGTTGGACTGGATGATCTTAGAGGTCTCTTCCAACATTGATGATTCTATGAGTTTGTGCAAAGTTTGCTTGTCAGCATAAGAAGGAAAAAGAAGAGACTCCAGTTAGTGCAAATATTGCTAATGAAATAAAGGAAAGTCTTTGTGCTGATGCCTGGTATATCATTGCAATTTGTATAGTATCTTGCACTGTCTTTTAAATATCAGCTATTGCAATAAACAATTCACAGAATCACAGATTTTTTTGGATTGGAAAACAGTCTGAGATCATCAGACCCAACCTATAACTGAACATCACATCAACTAGACACAACATGGCACTCAGTGCCATGTCCAATCTTTCCCTAAACATCTCTAGGGATGGTGGACAGCCATTCCAATATCTAATTACCCTTTCTGTGAAGAATTTCTTTCTAATGTCCAACATAAACCTTCTCTGGCACAGCTTAAGACCATATCCTCTTGGCCTACCACTTGTTGCCTGGCAGAAAAGGCCAGCTCTCACCTGGATAGAAATCCTTTCATATGAGAATGTTTTCTTGACTTTTTCTTTAAAATTATTTTTGCTATGGCTTTTTAAGGAAATATTTAGTCTCTGGGTTCCAAAGAAGAGATTGAAAATAAAAGATACATTCTCAGACATCCAGCTACTTGTCTGTCACCCAAAATCTGGATAGCTGTAGATCATACAGTCATACATCAGTGATCTTTGTTGTTAAATATATTCTAAAATAAAGTGGTTCATAAACATTAATACATATGGATTTGTATTTCTACATTAAAAAAAAAAATAATTCTAATTGTGATATTCTGACATTCTGTTTATTTTATGAAGAAAAAGTAACCTAAAACTGAACATGAGTTATGGTACGGCTAAGCTGTAAAGTAGAAACTCTACAGGAATGATGAGGAAGTCTACATCTGTGTCAACTGGGAAGCACATATTAACATAAATTTTGCTCTTTCCTAGATGGCCAGACTTGCGATGCTACTACCAACCAGAGAAGTCCACCTTGCACATGCTTACATGTGATATTCCCTTGATGCAGTCTCCACTAATCTTCTAAGTGTTGTATGTGATTCCTTCTGTGTGCAAAAGCTACAGGGCAAACAGCAATCAATGTGTAATTTGACTTGATGCCCTTTGAGTTTCCCAGCACTCTGAAACAGGCAAAATCACTTAGAGCAGATGATTCAATTTGTCAGGCAGCACCGTGGGTAATGCGCATCAGCCCTAATTCAGCTGTAGCAGAATAGGGTGTCTTGTCAGTCCGTCAGCGTATTTGGCTGGTAATTCACAGGAGCAAGTCCGAGTAGGATGTGAGCCATAAGCAATCCAAGCAAGAATATTTCATTAGAGAGGAACTCATGTGCATGTACAAATATTAACATTTACAGTCACATAGCAATACATTTTATAGACATAAATACAGTGACTGTAGATACTGAAAGGAAAGTTCACAGACAGGTGCCTTCCCACATACCTCACGAAAGCTCTCCAAAGGAACAAAGAAATTCTCCCTTTGGCTGTCTTTGAACATGCTTTCCAGTCTTCCAGGCCATCACCTCCCAGGAGGTTTTCGTTTTGGTTTCACTTTGGGTTTGGTTTTTTTTTTGCTCTCAAACTGCCTGGCTCCATCTGTCCCAAAACTCTGAGGCACAATTCTGAGAAGGGAAAGGTTAAGAGAGAAATGCAGGTTCCTCCACTGAATATTGGTTTCAGTGGTGAAGTCTTTTTATACAAATCAGCAAAGACAGAAGTACTCCTTGTTACACTTCTGCCAGACTTTTACACACAGTGTTTGAAATGACCTTAACATTAGAAAATGATAACAGAGGAAACAATGCACATCTGTTGTTTAGTATATTTATGTCAGGAAATAGTAATTTACACTAATTGTATCTACATATGAACAATCAGTTCTGCTATGTCTATGGTTTAAAAGTCCATTAAAGAAGACTGTGTATTGATATGATCCCCTTAATTCAGGACTTACCTGAAGGTTATAGTAATATTCATACTGGTAGGCAGATGGTGGGCCTATGCAGATGCAGATTTATAATTCCCTTTCATAAACAATAGTTTAATAAAATATACAAATACAGTGTTTGAAAACATCTCTGGATCATACCTTAGCTTCTGTTTGAAATATGCTAGAATACCTTTGGCCTCCATTGAAAATACAAAAAGATCTAACCAGAGAAAAATGTGAGATATCCTACATTTATTTAAACCACATACGACACTGAAGAATCTTTTATCAAAGATGCAGGAGTACTTATGCTTCCTGTTAGACTACTTCTTGAAATGTCAGGATCCTAGAGAATTACCATTAAGCCTCCAGAGAGCATGTACTTTTCCTTATTGTCTCTTCTATTGTTTATCTGAGCTCAGACTCTGGCCCAAATAATTCAGATACAAGACTTCAACAAGTATCTTAACCCAAGCAGCGCTGGATAGAGTGTTTCACACATAATTAGTAAAAAATCAAGCATCTGAAATGCAATCACCACAGAGGATGGTACAAACAAGTGTGCCATTCCCTGTTTAATTTTAACAAAAGGCCTCAAAAAGCCTTTACACTTTTGTGCAAATTGCCTGACCTTTGTGCAGCAGCGTCCTCACTGGGATGCTGATAACCTGCCTGCGCAGGCAGGGCACCTACAGTCAACACGACTTTGCCTTTCACTACCCTGATTAAGTAAGTAATGTTCACTTCCCAGGAATCCCCCATGGAGCAGCAGCATTCCTATGTGCCCGGCCGTAACAGCAGTAATGACTGGATTCTGAGAGAATTTGAAAACCTTCCTCAACACACTTATTTCTGTTTTTCAACCTATATTCAAAGCGATACTTCAGCATTGCCATGTAATTTTTGACAGGGTTACAGTAAATTCATCATGCTAAACTGAAATGTTTCTGGCAGATGTCTTCTCTGCAACAATCAAACTATGTGTACAGTAAAATATGACAATGACAAGGATACGTCTAGTTGTAAAAATTACACATATAATACTTTATTAATGCTAATTTGGAGCACAATTATGCAGTATATTATTTGTTTTAATTAGGAAATATTTATTTCAAAATCTTGCTTCAGCATGCTACATTGATAAAATTATTTTTAATTTAGTCTTGAGTCTAAAACTGTTATTGCTAAAAAGGAAATAAATAAGCAAATATGTTAATAACAACAGTTTATTTTTCAATCATTCAGTCCTTTGTTTTTCTTAGCTACTAACAAATTATTTTTCAGTCATTTCTAATTTTCTTTCTCAAGACTGCCTTAGAGCAATGGATTTAGAAAGTTATTTGGGGGGCAGGGGGAAATCCTGAATCATTAAAGGTGAATATCATAACTTTTCCAAAAGTAAACATTGCAAAACAGAAGACAAAGTAGGATTTATTTTGAAAGTAATTTAAACTATTCATATGTATGAGAGTTCATTTGTGTGATTTCAGTCTCTCAGCTTGATTCTCATGCATTTAATAGAATGTGAACTTCAACTGTAGGTTTTTCCACTACTAAACATTTTTAGTAAGTCTCCCTTCTGTGGATTCCCTGACAGCTTACAGGAGCTGACCAAATTCTGCAAAGTGTCCTCTCACTGGGGTAAGAATAAAATCAGTCTCCTTTGTTTCTGTTTTCGTTTGGGGTCTTTTTATTTACTCTCACTTTTCATTTTATTTTAAAAAGACCAACAAGGTTAAAAGTTCTTTGTAGGGAGTAAGAAAATGGATAAACACACAAGCAAGCATATATAACACAGTGGATTATTAAACCCTTTTCTCTCTGGAAACCAGGATAAGAAAAGGGTAAAATTCATTTGGTCATTGGAGAAATCCCCATGTCACATAATACAGTCTTACAAATACTAATGATTTCCATAGGGGTCAATTTTCATTTTATCATTTGACTCCCTTAAGAATAACACAGGACCAAGGAAGCCTAAGGGAAATAAATAAATAAATAAAGTTAATGGTATAGTTTGTGAACTAAATTTCTCCTGGAGTAGCGGAATGCAAAATTATAGCTGAATCAATGTAACACAGCATTTTCTTAACCTCTAACTAAGGAGCAGGGAAGTGAAATATGCAGTAAAGTCTCTACACAGGTCTGACCTCTCCACCTGCTCTATAATTTCCTGCATTGCAAGGTGTGGAAGCATAGTGTACAAAGAATAGTCAGTATCCACTTCCTTTCCTCAGCCCAGAGGAATTGAACCTTCCAGCTCTGTATTTTTGCTCTTTTAACATTTCAGAGTAGATTTGTAATGGTTATGATGAGCCTACTGGCAGCTCTCAACACACAAATGCCATCGGCCCTGGAATGCATTTCGTCTTGCAAATTTTCCATAAACTTCTATATCGTAGATGAACTTTCATGCTTTATTTCACTATGAGTGAACTATTTATCTCAACACTGCTGCTTATCTTCCTTTCACAGCCCATTTTATTAACTTTTTTATATTAAGCAAATTCACTTTTTATCTATGATGTTTGTTTTACAGGTAATTCATCCAATTTAAGGTATTTTCTTAGGAACTTCAATTTCATTTTGCCCTTGAAATTAACATTTAATGTGTTTTACATTTTTGAAATAGAAATTAATCTTTATTTGAATTAGTCCAGAACTATAACCTACATTCACCATATTTGAATGTCGGTATGGGAAGCATCTGTAACCACATATTATCGCAGACAATGACTGTGAGAGAGGACATACATATTTGTGTTGTGGAGATCCTGCAGTGCTAAAAAAAAAGTATTTCTTTTATCTTAATTTTTCACAAAAGTAAGAATTCTACAAACGCCATTCACACAATTAGGGTAATCTATTCCTGCCACGAGACTACAAATCCATGAGGTAGTACTGTACCATCTCATTTAACCTCTCTAAGATGAAGGGAAATAAAATTCTCTCCAGTTCAGCACTGACCTTTTTTTTTTCTCTGTATATGCTATACATACCTACATATATATATATATATATATATATACATATATATGCATGTACACACACAGCCTTTTAAAGGTAAGTGTTTTCTCTGAGAAAAGCATCAGTTATGGACCAAGACTACCATGAGTTCGGTAATCAAATGCTGGGTTTAATAGTTTATTCAACTTATTACTGTCTTCACAGGAACATTCAGGCAAGAAATTGGACATCAATTTTTGTTTGGCTTTAGCTTTAGTTCTTTCTGTATCTCTCTGGCAGAATAAGAAAAACTTCAAAGCCCTGTAATTTGTGCCTGTGAGGATACCAGCAGTGTGAAGTCACAGCTCAGTCTTCTGCTGGATAAACTTGAGTAGAATAAGCTCTGAAATTCTCTTTTTAAAGTGATTTATATCTTTAAGTAATTTCCAGTGTTCTGTTTTGTACTATTTCTGTTTTTCAAAACATGAAATAGTCAAAGCATGTTCTGAAACTGATTTTCTTAGCACACACTCTTCCCTGCTTCCATTCACTGCATTATCCATTCAAATATTGAAAGGTCACCATAAAAGGCTGCAGGATTTCAGCTGAAACCCATTGTTCAGTACCTTCTTCACCATGATCCTCAAATCTTTTCAAAGTGTTTAAAATTAATCTTTTTTATAGGGTAAATTCTGAATACTTCCTTTCCCTTTCAGAGCATGAAAAAACATTTTCTCAGACGAGATCCATCCGACCAGGTTCAGATTGCTCTAAGCACCTTGTACTCATATGTATTTTATTTACTGTTCCATCAGCAATTGATTCAGCTACAAATTCTGCTAGAAATGTTTCCAGATCTTTGATTAAAATGTTGAAGAGTGGCAGACACAGTATCAATTTCCTCAGAACCTCTCTAAAATCACCCTTTTAAAATGTTTTCATTCGACAACTACTGTTTTGAGACTTACCAGTTACTTGGTTTCAGTCTACATCACCTGTACGTATTAAAGAATAATATCGCAAATCAGGATGTCATAGAAGTCCAAAATCAAAAGTGTTAAGAACTCAGGTATACTATGGCTAAATAATTATTTTTATCAAACTTTTATTCTCATTAGTAAATAATAATTGAGAAGCATTTTCCATAAAATTACACTGACATACATTAGATTTTCTCTGTGAATAAAATTATTCTAATTACAATTTTTGAACATGAAGAGTAGTAAGGGAGCACTAACCTTTTGAAACACAGTTTGTTTATGTTAAAATCCGCTCTCACCTATTATCCTAAAACCATATTGCAATGCTATTACAAGGTTTCAGGTAAGTTAAGTAAGAAAAACATCATTCTTCAGTAGTTTTTTTCCCTTTCATCAATATGTGTTAAGCATCAAAGAGGCAATGAGGCCCAACAGAACTAGACAGGAAGTTTCACACAGAGGATGCTGGATTAACCAAGTGCTGAAATTAATGGCAAGAAGCTGAAGGCTGAGATGGAGTGAAAATACACAAGCAACAAATGTAGATAACCTTTAATGACATGGTCAATTCATCTTCTCTGTTTGTTTGCTAATACAACACTTGCAGCTCTCCATCCTAGAAATTTTAAAAAGAGTTCTGCAAATCCCATGAAAATCTTTCAAGGGTTTATGCAGAAGATCATAATGCTGATTCTTTGGACTGTTTCCTTTACAGAAGTTAAGGTGTAAGTGAAATACTGCCAACTTTCATGCCACAGAAATCCATGTGTATTATAGACAGGAATGTATCTCTTACCTCAATACACTATCCAACATCTGTATTTCTTATTAGCAGAAAAAAATACCCCTTCGTGAGTTGCTCCCTCAGTCTTGTCATAGTTTGAAATGAGAGGCACAGCTCATACAGTTTATAACATCTGAAATGAATGTTGCACTGAAAACGACAGGTTGAAGAAACTGGGACTAGGTTTCTTTGGAACTAGGCAAGAGAAACTAGGCAGGAGTATACAAACTATATGAAAGGTTAATATATGAAAGGTTCTGACAAGAGAATGCTGACTGTTCTACACATCCACTGGGAACAAAACATGGGTACATCAGTTTTATTTGCAGAAAGGAAAATAAGATTAAATGGGATATAAGAAAAAAGCTTTCTGTCTGTAAGACTCTACTGTAGTACTAGTGACAATTATCACTAGTGTCCGCAATTCCCTTCATCAGACATTTCCAAGAACATGTCCAAGGTTTTAGGCACTGTTCCATCATAGACTGCTGAACTGGAAGTTCTCTAGAAGTTTCTTCCAATCATGTACTTCTGTGTTTCTACAAGATTTGTATGCACATTTTGGGATTAATATCTTTCAGTATTAGCCTTATTTACACAAGTGATTATGCAAAATAATGTCCAGCAAAAGTTGGAAGTTAATATCACTCAGAAACACAATATATTTTTGTTCTTCCCAAACAATGTGTGAGTTAGGAGTTCCATATGAAATAAACCTTTTTTTCATTTACAAGTATATATACTACAAAAACATTATGGTTCTGCTTTCAGATGTTATAAAAATTAGTATCAGCTTTAAAAGGATGTGATACATGTAAAAATACCATTTTAACACCAAAACATAGATTTTCACCACAGGTTTTTGTAACAAGACTTGCATAAACAATACATGGAACAATTTAAAAATCATTTTGATGCATTATGAATCACCTGTAAAAGAATAAGTAAGAGAGGACATTCTCAATTTTGGTAAATATTTATAGAGCCAAACAATATGAAGTATATGTAACAATCAAATTTCTAGTGAAAATGTGTGCAAGAAGGTTTATTTTGAAAGGAAAATTCCTACTCCCAGTGTCATACCCAATTAAATTCTCCAGGTAATGACCCCATTTGCATAGAGAGCTGAACCCACAAGTGGGAATTTTAATGGGCACACCACCTGAGTACATTAATTGAGAGTGACACTACTTGAACTAGTTTTGTGCTTACCCCACTGAAAATTCTACTCATATTATTTTTAATGTCAAGCTACAAGTCAAATTTCAAGATGATGGATTTGTTCTTTTTTAAGCATTGAATCTGAATAAAAGGCGGCTTTAATTCTGTTATGCATTGCATAGCTTTAACTAATCTGTAGTTCTGATTCTCACCATTGCTTCATTTTTTCAGTGATTGGAATTTAATTTTATTCATTAATTTGCAAATAATTAGATAGAAAATAACGCCTTCAGCAGCTAAATTACTTCTGGATTGCTGTTTAATGTACTTTAACCAGAATATGTGTTACAGTTAAGCTGACATAATAGTTTACTAAAATGTAATTGTGTAAATATGTCTAATTACTCACTCTTTTTGAAGAAACAAGAGTGAATATAAAATTTCAGTCATGGATACCTTAATTTTCTTAAGCTTAACCCCAGGATATCTTGGTAGTTGCAAAGCAGATTACTAAGGCAGGGAGAGCAGTTTTCAAGAGTAGTGGGATCCTTGCAACACATTTCCCTTTATCCTTCACACGTTACTTCTAATGACCTTGGAGTTATTGTGCATTCTAAACCACTGCTGTTAGTCTACATTAAATATGTAACCAAGGTGTCTCCTCCTCACATGGAGAAACAGACAAATGGAATTGCATTTCCTAGGGAGGAAAGGAAATCCATGTTGTTTAACACATTTATTCTTCCCAGCTTGCTCTTATTAGTCCTCAGTAACCGAAACTAGCTCAGAATCAAAAAACTAGCATATATACAGATATATGCTACTGTAAAATGTGTTAATTTGAAACTAATGTGCTAGTCTTATCCATGTAAGCAGAATTATTTTGAAGATTGCCAGTTTACAAGACACTGCAGAATCCATCTTGATAGAACTTCTAGTGCTTTTTTAGAGCAAGAAAGACATAATCAATACATTTTCATTTTCAAATATTTCAACACTGTTGAGCTACAGTTATTTAGATGCTAAGTTCAAAGTTCCAAAGACATCATTTTTACAAGTCTCTTTTTCTAGAAGTTGCATTTGGCAAAGAACACAGAAAAGATGAAGAAATAACTTAAAATGCAAGATGTATTTTGGTATTGTCCCAGACCTCCATAATGAAGGTCCTTTCAATTCTCTTTGAACCAAAATTTAAAAGCAAAACAAAACCAAATATACTACCTTGCGATAAAGCTAAGGAAAGAATGATAGCCACTGCAGATCTGATGCCTAAAAAAGTGGGATTGTAACATGAAACATATTGGAGTACAGCATATTCACAGTGTGGTCACTTTGCACAACTGGGAGACGAGAAATTTCTGAATCCTACATCCCTGATTGAAGAGGAATTGTGTAGTGCTTGGGCACCAATTACATACCCTACTGAGATGATATAAAGAGCTCCAATTATAGTGGAGTATTTTGTCAGTTAAAATAGCATACGCATACCAGAATAAAAATCAGTAAGGTACTATTAAATGTATAAAAGGTATTATACAGTCTTTCATCTTACATTCCATTTTTATGAGTACTGGATGGTAATGTACTAACTATTCCTATAATACGCATACATAAAATCAGCAAACAGGATTGTACACAGTGTTTTATTACATGTGGTGAACTGATAAGAGAATTGGAATTGTTCAGCCTGGAAAAAAGACTTTTTGGGGTGGATTAACTGCAGCCTTCCAGTTACTTGAAGGGAGTCTAAAAGGAAAATGGAGAGACACTAGGTACTAGGTCGTGATAGGACAAGGGAGAAAGGCTTTAAGCTGAAAGAGAGGAAGTTTAGGTTAGACATTGGGAAGCAATTCCCGATGTGAAGGTGATGAGGCAATGGAACACGTCCAGAGAAGTCGTGGGTGCCCCGTCCCTGGAAGTGTTCAAAGGCAGGTTGGATGGGGCTCTGAGCAACCTGATGTTGTTGAAGTTGTCCCTGCCCATGGCAAGAGGGTTGCAACCATATGATGCTTAAGGTCCCTCCCAACCCAAGCCATTCTATGAACCTACAATTAAAAACCATAAAGAGATTAAGAACATCTAATCAAATTCAACCTCTGCCTGTTTTGCAGAATGGTAATTCAGAGAATGTTCCAACTATAGTAGAAATAGCCCATAATATTAAACATTTCTAAAGGAGAGAAAACCCATCCTTTTATGACACTAGCACCAAATCACTGGTAAATAGCATGAGCAAGTGTTTAAAAGCAAGCTAAACTTCTACAAGCAATCAACTTCACACTGAGGTACACTGAGCACACTCTACACTTGCATCTTGGAAGTGAGTGCAAAGTATTTTTTTTACTGAACTTCTTTCAATGTTAAAACTGTGTTAAGGTCTCCCTGCTCCCTTTGGAAGTGGTAAGAACTGGCAAAAGGTTTGGAAGGTAAGGAAAAAAGTAAGATTAATATCTGTAGGATTCTACAGACATTAGAGAGTGTAGGAGCTACCACTCTCACCACCACCACATGGAGTTTTCCAGTACATGGTGTATGCACTCAATTAAAGACTAAGACAAGACACCAGGGAGATAATTCTTCAATGTTTTACTCAGTTTTGGGGCCAAGAGTAAGATTTCAGATACATGATTCATTCTATGATTTATCGCCTTTTAGAAAGTTACAAGACTAGAGACAATAAGAGCTTTATCATGGAGATACATCAGTACAATTGGCACTGCTCTCCAACAACATACATCAAATATTGTAACCATTAAGTAAATTTGCAAAAAGCCTCAATGTATGAAGAGCTCAGAAAAGTTTCTCATTTAGAATATTATAAAATCAGCGATTAATCAAAGTCAACAAACAGTTCTTAACATGAGGACTACAGCTGAAGCAGTCATTATTCAATCCAAAATCTCCTGAATGTTCCTGATCCTTATTCACAGGAACCACTTTTTCTAGAAATATTACGTATTTTGGATACTGGCTAAACCAACTAAAATAGGTCTCAAACGGTGCTATTTGTGTGTGCTTATCAGCTCTTTTACTAAAACAATTATTTTGGCACACAATCTCCATGCAAGACGTCATGATACACACTCAAACACAATTTCTGCCAGTTTTATCATCTTTCCTCTGTAATGGCCAGAGAAGTAAATTTTTGAGACTCTCTATGGGAGTATAGATGTAGAAAAATCAGTGTAAAAGACTGCAGACATGCACTTTCTGTAGTTTTAAGGTACCATAAGAATGTTCACACTCAGGTCAACATGAAAAAAACTACTATGAATACTAAGAGCTGATTACACTCTTGGTTCAGCTTGTTTTTAGTAAACCAAAGACTTGTCGTGGATGTATTAAATTAATTTTCATTTTGATAAAATTTAATAATTAATGGAATTTCACCTAATTAATCCAATTTCACCAAGGAATGAATTTTCCCTCTTAATGACAAACTTCTTTACTGCTGGAGGTTCATGCTAGCACAGCTTCTAGTGCCCAAGCTGGCGTAGCTCCATCTGTAAGACAACTTGTAGACTGCTTCACCCTCTGTGCAAATCACCCAGAGGCCAACACCATTAGGAGTATTAAAGCAGAAGAAGATACCCCGAAGTTTCAAAATAAACATCTTTATTTCAAAATAGTGTTTGCAAGTTGTACATCCAATTGATAGAAAATACAAACAGCATGTTTTTCAAATGGGCCAGTTTGCAGAATATAAACTGAAAAACTGTAAAAAGTTCACAAGAACTATTATAAAATAGACAGTAAAGTTATAATGTTTTCATTTTATCTAAACTCTATTTTCACATTTGACTTCTAATTCTGCTTGTTTTCATTACACAAGGTGCTTACAAGATTGTTTAAAGAGTAAAAATTACAAAACAGAATTTAAGAATATAAATATAGAAATGAGTTCCTTAAACTACATGCTAATATTCTCTGCTACAAAGATACATTTTTCAAAAGTGCTAATATCTCTATGACAAACAGTAGCAGATTACATTTAAATGTCAAACAAAATACACAATTTTTTATTTTTTCAATTGTCTGTAATACTTTTATACTTCTAATCACTATGAGGTTTAATAACACTATTTTCACTTCCTAGTATTTCACAAATGAAGTGGGAAAAGACAAATCTGCATGTGTGTGTCCATGTGTGTGAGAAAGAGTATATACACATATGCATGAACAAAGTTCTCATAATTATTGTTTGTATTCTAACAGTATAGGAAGTGAATGCTTAATAGTAAATACATCTCCCAGGTTTTCATAATTTCAATATATCAAAAACTCATTGAGTTCCAGTTAGTAGAAACAAGGGCTAGTGCAAGGCAAACTATATAGATAACTTTTACACAGGAAAAGGACTCCCTAGATTAGTATTTTATTTATTTATTTATTTAAACCATCTCGACCTGTGGTAAAAGTAATTTTTAGTAAGATTCACTAAAAGCATGCTATACAACTGTGCAGTTTTCCAAGCACTGAACTGGAACTGCTTCAGCAGAACATGGATATTGGGACAGGACAAGAGACTGGAAGTCCTCTTCTCTGTGCTGTCCCAAAAGCACACAAGAAACAGCCATAATTCACCTCTCTGTGACCACAAGGACACAAGGAAAGACAGTTCATGGTGCTGTCTAGCCCCAGAGAACATGTTCCCATAACTACAGTGTCAACCATAGACCTACAATGGACAAAACACTGTCTAGACTTTTTCCAAGGTGCATTGAGTCCCAATGCTCACTGTGATGCCCCCAATTTCCCCAGAGGCATCATGCCTTACAAAGACAAAATGCCTCCAGGCAATGCCACTCAACCAAGGCACCTCTTCCCCCTTCCCAATGCGGTTCAGCCTTTTAGGAGTCATAATTGAGCCCCATGGGCCTGATTCTGAGCACTGGGAATTTATCAGTTTAACTGTATGATTCCTTATTAGCCTGCCTATTACCATAGTATTTTTGTGCTCTCTAACTGGAATTTAACCAATGAAAAATTCTGACATGAATGGAAATGCACTTCGTTTACGCAATACAGATCAGAATCTGGCCCAATAGATGGAAAGAAACACCCCATAATAAGAAATAATACTTGCAGCAACTATCAAAAACCAGATCAGGAAACCCTGTGAGGGTGAATCTGCATTGCATCAGAATATACCACAACATTGCATACATTAAGGCAAAACATAACGCTTCCCAGCTCCCTAGTATAATTGAGGATTCGGCTTCAGTGATAACTTGCAGTAGTAGGCACTACTAGTCAGTGTTCACAAGAAGAAGCTTTGGTTAATATCAGACCATTTGTTGACTTAGCTTCACACTCCTGTGATCTTTAGCTTGTCACATTTGCATAAACTGAATTCACTATAGTAGAAAGAGACATTTATGGCCAATTCACTCAACACACATATTCTATTGGGTATTAATGACTTTCACAACAAGGACTGAATTTAGGAGATCTACAAATCTACAATCTACAAATGGCATATCGGGAGTGTAAACTGGAAAGTTTAAGTATGTGAGATCAAGATGTGTAGGTGGTTTACACTGAAAAGTTTATGAGCTACAGACACAGAGATAAGAAATTAGCAGATGGTAAAGAAAACGGGTACTTTGATTCCCTAAATCTCGGAATGCTATAAATCTCTTTATATGTTCCACAATTACAATTACAAAAAGATATCTCTCAGAAAACCTTAATGGCGTAATTCCTATTATATAATGGCATAATAGTCAGGTCCCACCAATCTTAACTGTATTTTAAAAAACATTTTAAATCCTAATCCTTCTATTTTTAAAGCGTATCATGTATTTTTAAATGTCCTTTTTTTAAACAGTTATTTTAACATAACACTTAAAATGTATCTGAGAATAAACATTTTTTCACTTGCTTTTTGCATTTAATGGCAGAATTCCTTGATCAAGTCAGTTTTAATTTGGTTTTTAAACCCTGTTTAAATTCTTCCTCCCTCTGTAGATCTTTCTCAAACAGTAAAGAAATAAATACTAAGTTACATGACACTGGCTCTAAAGCCACAAACACTGACCAGGCCATTTAATGTACAGGTTTAGATTCTTGACTTCACTTCTAAGAAATTCCCTCCTATAGCCAAATTTTGAAGATTTGTTAGTCTATTAGTTTGTTACTCTAAGGATATATTTCATGCCTACACAGATTTCTAAAGTTTCTTTCTAAAAAGAAGCATTTCAAGTAATAATAGCATTGAAGTAAAATGATAAATTCTCTATTCTGTCTTAATTAATAACAAAGAAATCCCAGCACTCTTCTACTCCAGGACAAAAACTTATATTTGACTTGTGTATGTCAGATAATCTCGGCAATGGAAAATACCAGGAACTGCTTTCTAATCAATGAGATATTCAAAAGAAAAGATATATTGCCAACATGACCACTGTAGCAAAACCAGCATAGATTTCTGGTGCTGGCTTTTGAATAAAGTTTAAAACAATAGAGCAAAGTTGCTTTCAAAACAAAGAGAGAAATATGAAGATATTTTGATTTTCAGAATGCCTGTAAAGACATGCTATGCATGGAGGCATTTGAGTGTTTAAACATTAAAGTAGGTAAATGCAAATACTTAAGGCTTTTTTCTCTGTGTTCTCTTTGTTCTCAAATACTTAAGTCTGTTCTCTGACCAAAATCTATCACTTGATTCAAATGGCAATTTTGCCTTCATACGGCCTGCAGTATCAGGCCTATAATTCAGTTTCAACAAACTCTTCCATTTGTAAAGCCAAAAGGAAGCTGGAATGTAGCTTTAGTTTCACATACAAAACTATACAATTTGTGTTAGAATACAGATTTGAGGATTGCTTTTTAAAAAAAAAGTATTTCTATAAAGGGAATTAACAGTGCAAGTGTGAAAATCTTACCTTGTCTTTCTTCAAATGTATTTAAAGAAAAGCTCTCCAGTTTTATAGAGAATAAAACAGAAAGGGATAAATATTTCATGATGGGAAGCAGATCCCACAGCATTCCATGCAGATCTCCAAGCAATCTGAAGATTCGCAACATGCATCCATTATGCCACAATCCATATCACATGGGCAGTTACAGTCATCCCCCATCTCGTCCCCGCAGCAACAGCAGCAGGCTTCTGATGTGCAGATGCCACAGGATGCTTGTCCCAGAACAATGTTACAGAGGGTGAGAAATTCACAGAACAAGCAAGCCAGGATACAGTGAACACAGCAATCTTCATATGTAATAGTTCAGTAGCATGTCATGAACAAACAAAACAAACAAAACAAAAAAAAAAAGGAAAGGAAAAAAGAGAAAATCATTAATATGTAATTCTAAATCCAGATATATCACAGTATCAAATAAGCAGCTGAATGAAAACTGTTCAGAGTAGACATATCTACCACAAAAAATACGTTTCCCATCTTCACAGTCATTTCTGTAGCTTAACTCATCTCCAATTCAGTGCAAGTTTCCTGTCACTTCTCTTCATGCAAATCTCAAGTACTAAACTGCTCACATCTGCTTAGATCAATCTCCTCAGTCATTTATTATGTAAAATACCCGTATGTATTATCTTCAGTTATACATTCTTACACAAACTGATTTTAAGAAAAAAAAGTAAAACAACTAATGAGGGAAACTACCTAAAACTATTTCCAGCCTTTCCCAGTTCATCTCACCCTTCTGCACCTGTTTTGCTGGCTTGATACTTATGAAGAAAAATAAAGGAGTTGCTTCAACATTGTTGCTTTCTTTACTATTTTACGTGCACCTTAAAACCACCATAACAGCATATTATATGCATTTCTTACTTTCAACAATATGTAAAATACTCATTCAAGACACAGATTTTTCTATTGCTTTCCTACACATATCTGCTGGAAATCCTTTTAATGTACTGCTTCAGTCTTCAAGAGAGTTCGTAACTACACCTGAACATCAATATCCCGCTTTTTGAAGTGCTACTAAATTATATGAGATAATTAAGGTGTCCCACAAACTATCTGCAAAAAATACAGCACCCAAAGAGTACATTTATGGAATATACTCAATTGTACATGCTATATATAAATTCATATGCATCAAAATATTCAATCTGTAAGAGGCAGTAAATAGTCATTCAGAAACAAAACAAAAACCTAAAAATACAAGAAATGTTCAGGATGGAGAAATAATTTTCTTTCCCAGCCTCAGCCTTCCCTCTTTTTACTGTTCGCAAACTTTGAACTCTTCAGCCACAGACAGCTGAAGACAGGGAAAATATTCGGCACAATCGCAGCCTTTCCCTATCCCTACAGTCTATCACAAGTATCCTCCATGAGAGGCTGTTAGGAACAATAGGCTATTGAGCTATATGGACAACTGGTCTCACCACCTACAGACATTGTTTTGTAGATGTTATCTTCTTAACGTTCACAGGCTGAAGACTGTTGTCATAGGGGAAAATTTGCAATTACTGGCAACAGTAATACAAATTTTAAAATGTAAACAAATACCTTTAAAAACATTTATAAACATTTACAAACCAACACGTATAAAAAATTTATAATCGTCAAAAATTATGCAGTAGCCATGGCAAATATCTTGATTGATTCCAAATACCTTTAGCATTGCAGAAACTCTGACAGCAGGATAGTGCAGTGATGACTTATGCAAGCAAGCATTGATACAGCAGTGCAGCGACAGAGGCTCAAGACCTGCCAAATGTGTCCCAAGAAGCAAAGGAACTACTTGAAGTCAGCCCACTCCTACTTATTATACTACTTAGATACAAACGTAGCTTGGACATTCCTGTACTGCAATGTGATCACAGCCATAACGTACTACTGAACCCTTGTGCCCAAAAGGAAAAAATGGAAATATCAGAAAAAGCAAGAAGGGGAAAAAACTCCAAAACCCTAACCTTAAAATATCCCTGCTACTGTGCAGGAAGCAAAGGAGAGAGGAAACCACAGGTACATTTAAGGTGCTCTAAAGAGAGTTGTTTCTTGTATTAAAAGCCTTCTTTTCCCAAAGACATACTGTCGCTAAATAAATGACCTTCATAGAAAACACAGAAGATATGTGAAAAAAAGCTGGGGAATATCAGTTCACTGAACAGGACCAAAGCCAGACTGATAGCGACTAATTAGCTGGTTGTCATGGAAATGGTGTTAAATACGCTCAGGTAACATCTCCTTTCAGATTTTCTTTTAATATGAAGGAAAAAGATAAAGAAGCCAAGAGTTCTAGCTAAGAAACCTCCATATTTGAGGAACTAAGGTTTTAGTATATCATATCTTTAAAATACAGCTTGAAGCAGCTAATACAACAACAAATGCTTTCCTACAATTTTTTTTTTAGTACACCATAATAAAACTTCGTGTGTATAGGTATTGTAAATAAGATGTTCAAAAACTCTTGCCTGCTTCATGCAGGGATATGTAAAATTGCAGGGAGAGAAACACACACAGACATAATACATTTTTACTGATGGGAAAAGGACTGAGTTCATCGATGAAAAAAAGGGACTGAACTCAGAAAGCATTTTCTGGACCCTCAGAAGAACTTTTTCCTCCTAATCTAAAAAATCCACAAAATCAAGACCTACAAGAGGAGGTCATGCAGATTCAAATACAGGTATTTCAAAGGTAAAAGCTATCAAAAATGGTCCAAGACACTCTAAGATATTTTGGCCATTTGTGTTATTATGGGAACTCTGTAGAGGGTCTTTTTTTCCATAATTTCTTCACTGACTGAAACACTAAAAGGATTTATTTACCTACCCTTTATTTTTATTTCCTTCACCCCAGATGGCAAAACTAATATTAAATTCAGAAAATCTTTATATAGCAATTTTACTTAACCTCCACAATTAACATAAAGTACAGATCCCCTTAATGCTCTCTTCATTCTTGCAATGACTCATTTGTACAATGAACATAAACTTTCATCCACATCTTAAGGACAAACCTGAAATAATCATGCTTTTATGTTCTTCATGTTATTGACTTTTAATAGCTATCCAGGTAGCAATCATTTAACACATGACAAAGCATGCTGTTACCTAGTCCTACCTAACTTGCTGAATTCAGAATCATGACTCTAAAGGGCTGTAATGCAGTCGGATAAAACGGGTGGAAGAATAATTACTTCCACATATGACCCCTATTTCTTGGCTTTTAATATACAGATGCAATTATAGGAAAAAGATACAGTTACACTATATTTCTGTAGTAATAACAAACCTACCTGCCACACAAAACTCATCCTTCTCTAGTATCTATATTCCTACAGCAACCTGTCAGTTCCGCAGAAAACATTATACAGCTAAAACCCACTTCCTTTGAACACTGTTATGATCAGTGGAAGGCAGCCATGAAGGTGCTATACAAAGCTTACTCCAAAAGAGATGACCACAGGTTTTTCATTACCATGTTGGAGACCACTACAATATATTTCATTGCTTGCACAAGGCACTGCAATAATTTTTTCCTGCTTATAAGACCAAGAAGAATATTCTGAATTACATAGTATTCTAAATTTCAAAACCTTTTAGTACATTAAGAATGAAGGCTACACTTAACTTCCACTCTTTAATCTAACCCCATCAAAATCCTAAGGTTTTTTTTTTCAGATGACTGAGTAGTGGAACACTTTAATCCAGCTAGAACTGACCATGATTTATGTATTTATAAACTTAGTGATTTTAATGTCTTATGTCTTTCTGGAAACTTTGAATATATGGTCTTTTCTAATAAGGAAATGATACAGTAATTGCCAGTTATGACACTGGTGCCACCTTTAAGTTATCTGTTTCTTTATGCTCTTTTTTGTTTGAGAACTAGCGGTTCTCATTCTTCTTCTCCCATTAGATATATTAATGCAATCAAAAATTAGAGGTGCATCTTTATTGTGGATGAAACTCCATCAGCCTTGACATTCATGATGCAGTCCTGTTAAGTTAACTCCCAAGTTTCTTGAGGTTTAAGTTTTTATTAAACTAATTTCCCTCTCTGTGGAAGTATGTAAGTCTCATCACACAGGCAAATCATTAACAAAGATAAACTTTTTCTTAGGACTTCTACATTGCACCACACCAGTCTCAAATTTCCATTGTTTTTCAATTCTTATATTAAACTTTTCTCTAATTGAGAAATGCCACACTAGAGATTTGGACTATATGAAAGTGTGGGGTGTGAACACTTTCTAGAGGCATACTTTAAAAGAAAAAAAATATTCCAAACCAGTATATCCACCTTAGCTCTTTCACCAAATGCTTTTGATTTCATTGAAGCACTATATCACATTTGTTGAGTAGATCCAAGCTCCCATAAACTATGCTAAGTGGCATCAATTACAACAGTCTTGCTCTGTAGGCAGCACTAGTACATTTTATTAGACCAACTCACATTTGGGGAAAAAAGATGAGCTTTCAGATACTCAAGTTTATCTTCAATTATTCTTTCATTTTGTCTTTGATTAAAGTTAGATCAAAGTTTAAAGGGTCATCCCATATGCCATTTTTAAAAACCAGGTGTTTCCTTTATCCTTTGGCATGTCCCCAAAAGGCATAGATTTGTTAGGGAACTTCATCAAAACTGTTAAACAATGCCAAGGCAAATAGAACCCAACTAACACATTCAAGTTTTTGCTGCTTTATATTATACACACCCATCCCACTATTTTGTGCTGATTTAACCAAAGAGCATATACAGTACACATAACATCTGCTTTAACTGGGTTCTAAATGTTACCACAGACAATATCCAGACAAGAAATAGGCCTAAGATCCCTTCAAACTGTTTACACACTGTTATTAAAAGCCCAGAAGGCCCTACTTCTAATTTACCCCAGTTATAACAGCTATGCTCATTAAAAGAAACAATATCAACAACAAAACTATTTTAATGCTTGTCCATGTCTTTAAACATTTGCATGTGCACACCACTTTTTACTTCTAAAACCTCTGCATACAGATATTACTATGGTATCCAATTCCTTTCAAATAGTGAAACAGATATTTAATTTAAATTTCCCTTGTATCATCTTCTCTTCATTTTTATGAAAAGAATACTTAAGAAACAGATTTTTAAGAGAACTATCAACCATCAAAACTGTACAGGAAATGCAGCAGGTGAACTGAAAAATGTACAGAGAAATGCACGTGAAGGATGTATGTCCTGCTTTTGTAATGTTTGACAGTAACCTGTCACAAACGGACTGAAAAAGCTTTCATACCAAGCAGGCAGGTCACATATGATAAAAGTTTTTCATGTCTGCAATGGTAAATAAGCTCACTTGCAGGATGGTGACCTTGGTCAGCTTCTTACTAACTATGTTCACCAAGTTCAGACAACTCAAAACAAATCTCCAGGCACTCTGCTGTCTCACAGAGAGAACCAAAAAGGGCAAACCCACAATCAAAGTGACAGCTGAGGTCTTCAGCAGGGGTTTACCGCGGGCCCCCACAGAGCCCTGAACAGAAGCCCCAGCAGGTGCTACAGGCGTCCTGCAGTCGGGCAGCGCGGGCTGGCAGCGGCTGGGATGAACACACAGCATCAGCAGCTGAGAGCCCCCAGCCAGAGCGGCACAGCACAGCCAGAAACCACCCCAGCACAACGTTCTGAAAGGGGTGCATTGCACAGAGGTGAGGAGCAAAATTACCAAGCAGTGGCACACATGCCATCACACCTCCCACCGCTCCTGCAACACACCGGGCTCATGGGCAGCCTCTGCTACCCATCCCCTTTCTTTCGAGAATACTCACTGCACCCAGGAAAACGCTCACAGAAAATTAAGAAAAGGCAGACAGAATGAACTGACATGTCGCATGGAGTATGGTTATTTCTACATAACAGAGTGACATTTATTTAGACAGGGCAAAATACAGCTGCAAAGCCTAGTATATGTGATATTTCAGCATTTAAAATTAAAAAAAAACTATTATCTATTGAACAAGAAAATTAAAATGTTGCCTGAACAGGGAAATCATACTGAACACATGGAAACTTTCATCAAAGCTTATATTCTAAACTCTCAATACAGATAAAACCTCAGGAGTAAAATGATCTATTTCAAACATACTAAGACAATACTAAAATCTGCTAACTTCCATTACCTAAGACTTCCTTAGAATATGAAGCCTCCACTGCCACTACTCATCACTGCAAATACTGAGGCAAGTTAGATGCTAGCTAGACTATGACTTTATGAAATAGATGCTGTTGGAAGACCCTTTTTCTTGTTACAGGTCCTGTTTTCCACTCAAACCTATTAAAGAAGATGTAAATTACCTTTCAAGACTTCTGTGCATAAAACAATGTAAACCACGCTTAAAACATATCTCTCTTCAAAATGCATTCTTAAAAAACACATATTTGACCATATGATAATGTTGTTTGCCCACTGCCTGACTGAAAACTGTGTTCTGATACAACTTTGTCTAACAAAAACACTTGTTTAGTACTTCATGTTCAGACAAAAATCCACTCTGAACCAATTTCTAAAACAGAGCAATTAAAATTTCAGCTAAAGTAGAGAGACTGCAGGACAAGAAGCTGCCTAAATACTAGTTAATGCTACAGGATGGATTTCAGAAGTGTATGTATGTTAAAAAAAAAAAAAAGTTGAGAGATGGCCAACAGATATTTCTGCAATGTTAGGCTATTAATGCACACTTTTACTGAATTTCGATAAATACCAATCAAATGACTGAACAGTACATAAAAGAGAACTTACTGCTGCTCTGGTGTTCCTCCAGAGGAAAAAGACCCAACTCAATCCTACTGAAAATCATGTGCACCAAAGGAACGCTTACTGAAAGCCATTTTTCCTATATAAAGTTATATAAACCAAAGTAAAACACTCCTACGTCAAGCAGAAGTCTGCTAGCATGCTAAGACAACTACTCACTACTTTCCATGTATATGCACCTAGTGGCGCTTAAGATCCTGGCTTAACACAAAGTCTATTTGTTGGACTTGCTTTGTCTTCAGTTAAGCCATCAGTATCACTTGGGATATTCTAATAAATTAATGTAGTCAGCAGCGTGAGTTAAATAGTGTCCACCAACACCATGCTTGGATTCAAAATCTAGAACAGATGACATTGCATTATACTAAAAAGAAGGGGGAGAGGGATGTCTCATTCAAAGGCACCCTGAAATGCTGAATTTTAAACACTGGATTTAAAAAAACACTCGCACTTTGGGTGAAATAATTCATTGCATCTCTAAGCTGAGGAAGGTTGCTTCACGCTTTGCTTCTGGAAAAGCATGAGCGGTAACTTAAACGTGGTGGCAAGTCTGCACTGACTGTCCTTCCCCAGAGTCTCACCCCCAGGCTGCAGGCTTTCCTTATACAGCTCACAGCTGCATCTAGCCTTATTACACTTCCTAAAGACCTCTCTTGAAAGAAACCCATTGTAAAGAAGATGCCTTCTAGTGCCTTTCTACTTTAGAGAGCCTGGGAAGGAAGGAATAAAGAGTAGATCTCTCCATACAGGAGGCAGGCTCATGATCCATTCAGCATAGTTTAACAATCTATTGTTTCCAAATGAATACAGCAATTGTATATGCTCAAAGCCTTTTGAGTATGTGAAGTACCATATTAAACTCAAATTATCAAGTCACTGGAGTTGTGGGAACTTCCCTGCCAAACACAGTAACTTCTGAGGTCACAATAACTTGACCAGAAGTGAGAGCTCCATGTAAAAATGGAATTAAAACCTGTATACCCTCTCTCCATCCTTAACTTTCCGTAAGTGATTGTTTTGATTCAAAAAAACGCATAACATCAAGCTTCATAAGGATTTCGTATGAAAACTCGAGTTTGGTTTTTAGAAAATAATGCTACCAATAGGTAAAGCTTTATAAAAGTAAGGCCTTGTAACATGGCTCCAGCCTGTTACTGAGGCTAAGTGGAAGGGAACTATGGGAGAATGACTCAGCTGGAACAGAGAGACGTGTGAAACTGAGAGAGAGAGAGAGACCGCTGCATGACTGTCGTGTGTCCACATCATGGCGTGTGGTGGTTGGTTGACTTGGGCTTGTTGTGCCTTAAAACTGTGTAAACTGATAACCGGCTAACTGCTTTAAAAAGCTGGGTTTTAGGTAATAAAGAGCACTCCTTTGCACCTGCCTGGGGTCCCTACGTCGCTCATCAGCACCACAAATAAGCACCTACCTTGGCCCTTCACCCCCTTCATTAAATTCCTTTTCCATCCTTCCCCCTGCCCAACTTCTTCCCTTTCCTCCTCCAACTCTGCATGTTATTACTTACCTTCCACAACTCTGATACACGTATGTATGTATTCAGTTACTCATTTTTCTTCACTTCCTGACATCTAGATCTACTGTTCTGCTTCCTTGTTGCTGTCTCCTTTAGGTCCTCTCTCCTTAAGTTGCTCTGGACAGGTCCTGACACATCTAGACAGCAGCTAGACTGCCTTCTTTTTACTCATTTACTCATTATATTCGCTTTTTCATGTTTTCAAGGTGGTTTTCTCCACTGATCATAACAAACAGGTGCAAGGCAGTAACAATTCTCTTTAGTAGTGGCCTACCAACCAGAGTTTTGGAGGTACTGTGATACCTCTGGCATCAATAATTCAAAATATTATTGAAATTTCTTTGAGCTAAATTTTTTTTTATTCCCAATATTCACTGAAACCTATCTAGTCCCTTTGAAAAATCTTTAGAATTGAAACAGTGTTTAAAAACTGCTTTTTAGGAGTGACACTCCAACTATTTCATAATTCCTTTGGTTTTTTGTAGTGTAAGTTATGGAGCTGAGTAAGATTTCTTCAGGGACAATATGGATTAATAATAGATGCAGGGGAAAAGCAGAGCTGGTGAGTGCACTCACACCCTCCTAAGTCTCACTGGATGTGAAAGTGTTTCTAACCAGCATATTCTGGAATGCTGACATGACTATGTATACTACAGACTCATTTTAAAAAGGAGATTTTAAAGCTTTTATACTACTGCTACCAAAATGTCTGCTACATTTTAAGCATTTCCTACATAAATTCAGCTCCGAAAGCTCACAAGATGTGACCCACAGCACAAGGAACAATTAATAAAAGAGTTCTTAACTGTGGTGTGTGAGTTTTTGAGGGGTGGCAGACTGGGAGGCTTCATAGCTTGTGTTAGGACTGTCTAATACTTTGGAGACCAACAAGAGCAGTATTGACCTTCACAGGAAGATGTGCTACTCAGGACAAAGTAATACTGAACTTCATTTAGATTTCTAGCATATACACTGAAATCTACAGTATATGAAGCAGCATGCTACATTTCAAATAATCAGGAGCCTGAATATGCTCCTGTGCTGGTCGGGGGGCATGCCCATCATGTTTCTTGATTCTATCCTGCTTCAAGCCCTTCCAGGTTTTCTATTCTGTCAACAGATACATATAGAGCAAAGTATCAGCCCTGGACAAATCTTGCATTACAACTAAGTGTTGTGCTCCAGAAATATTCACATCTTGTCTTTTGAGGAGAATCAAGAAGAATGCAGCTTTTGGGAAGGAATAAGAAAAAAAAATGAAAAATATTTTCTCTTTTCTGTAGTTTAAACTCAACTTGACAACCAGAATTTTCACTTCTCTTCCTTCTGAGGACATAATCTGTTGCTTTTCTCTGGCCACTTTCCTTCACTCAATTCAGTTCGTCTCCTGACCAACAACACAACAGAACACTTAAGGAGAAAGGCAAGGCAGATGAAGTAAAAAGGGTGTATATTTTCAGGTTTAAAAAAACAAACAAGGCTAGCAATTAGAATATAAAATCCAAGGTACTACATAAGGAATAACAAAATTAAAGTGAATTGAAATATCTGAAAGTGTACAAGTTTATCTTATTTCTTTCTACTAAAATTTTCTGGATGCTATAGTAAACTAAGTAGGTGAGTTAATTCAGGTGACTGATTCTTCAGTACTCACAGTACAGTCTCTTTCTGCATAAGACTATTTTAAAAACTGCCTAAAAGGTATATTATTACACTATATAGATGTGCCCGAACACAAATACACACCTTTAAGTAAATTCAAAACAAGCAGCTCTTCAGCAGTAACCAGTGGCTTATACAGTTAACATGGTACACGTTAAAGCAAAGCTAAGTAGTTAAGCAATGTTGCAAATAATTTTCAAAAGTCTTGTATCTTTCCCACCTTCCTGTAAGCCTTGTCTATAGCTTCTACAGAACTGTCATTGAATCAGAAGAGACAACTGCTCAGAAAAATGCTTCTTTGTCCAAAAATATTCATTATACAAAGAAGCTGTATAAGTCAGGTTCAAATTAAGTTGTGTACATCATCTTGAAAGAATGTCTATGCAATTTTCATTCACTGAGCTTATTAATATACTCTTCTGGCTTAGTATAGTTAGATGTATTTATCAAGCATATATATATATATATATGCATATATATATACTCCTATATTGCCGATTTAAATGCAATTACACTCTTTTGAACAAGTAACTGGGCTAGTTGTGTTAAGTTTTTGTAGTGCAGTCTTCCAGAAGAGTCATAAGGGGTTAACATGACTTGTAGGAATAACACAATTATTTTTAAGTTATCAATAAATCATTTTTCCTTAAACAGTGACCTCTTCTTTGTGTTAATTTAGATATTTCAAGTGACCGCTACCAGACTCTCTGACTGTGCATCTTCTGAAAAATTGGGACAGTAAAACAAATAAAGTATGTATTGATATTTCTGAAAGGCAACAGCTTGATAAGAGCATTACTTATATAGTTGTATCATGTAGCCCCATAGGGCACATTACTGAAAAGCTGAAGAAGCTGTCAGAAGGCTTGTACATGTGTGCATGTAGATGTGTTTACACAAATATAAAATATGTCTGCCAGAGAACTGTAAAGCAAAACAAATTTCAAAACCAAAAAACAATTTTTAAAAACAAATATTCCCTTATAGGCATATTCCAATACACCAGACGTACTTTAATCATTACACAATGAACCTGTGCTTCACTCAGATTTAGCAACAGAAAACTTAGAGCTGCAGACATTTGCAGAATGGGACAAGCGATTCAGAGCATGTATCCGAATTCTCACATTCAATACGAGAACATTACAAGGCCAGATGTACAACATAGACTATATTTAACCTTAGCTATTAGGTGACTCAAGAAACCTCATGTGACATTAGGATTATCCTGGATTTCTCTGCTTTGAAAGAATGCAAGTTATACAATGTGAACAATATTTAATTATCTATATTCTAATCAGATCTGACTTTAAGAATAACAACATTTTTTACCAAATATAAAAATATGTATAATGGCTGTTTCAGGCAACTAATACAATTGTGTTGGATATTAAAATCAGACATTAGAATTTAAAGCTAAATCTGAAGGTATCATTCATTTTCTTCTCAATCATTTAGTAATCTGACATAATTATTTTCACGGATATTAAAAGAAAAAACCAACAACTATTTTTATTATATGATAATTTTAGAAGGAAAAAGGAAATGTTTGCTGTAATTAATAGTATATGGAAATGAACAGGGCAGGCATCGCCTCTCTGAAACTGCAATTTTTTTAGAGGTTGAATTTCTTAAAATTCGTAGGCCTGCACTTTGTTTTCAGTCACACAAACTGACCCAGGACTCTTAAGATACAGTTTTTTCAAAGTGCACGAAGGAAAATCATTTAAGAATATTTCATGAAACAGAAAAGGGAATACAGGAAATATGAAGTTGTGATTTTGGAAAGTAGTGTTAGAGGACTAAAAGTGCAACAGAAAAGTAACAGTAGGTTCTTGAAGACAAATATGAAAATAAACCGTAGCAAGCGGGACCAGTCCACGCAAGAGTCTAAATGAAGCTGTTCTTGATATTAGTACACAGATTCAGAGAGTAAGTCTGACTAAAGTAGTTGGAAGTCAAGAGCAGTCACTCCACTGACATCAGTAGGTTTCGTTCAGGCCACTACACGCATCCTTCTCATCACTCTTCCTTTCATTCAGGCTGAGAATCCTTTCCATTTCACTGAACACTACCATCTCCCGTTTCTCTAAGAATCTGTGTCTGTCCCCTCCCTGTGGAGGTGTTTTTCAACCAGTCACATCTATGCCTGCCTCAAACCAATAAAATTTCCAGTGCCTCTACACTCTTCTTGTTAAGGGCAATAGCAAAGTCCACTGAGTATATTAGTATCAATGGGAATGCAGTGGATTAAGAAGAAGCTCAGGAACTCTGGAACCATGAGTGTAAATGCAAGCAGTAAGAACACAGAGACACAGCTAAAACTAATAGAAATTATTTACTTTTACTTATTTAGACTGTGCAGAAAGAACATGAAGCTTTTTTGTGCACATTATCTACATCCCAAATAAAGCATATGGCACACTGAGCACTGAAGCACAGGTCGATATTTTACTATCTAGTGTTCAGACCTCACTGCTAGTCAGAATATCGGCTAATATAACATTTCAAAAGCAAAGTCTACTCTCACGGAGCCTGTCATTACTGGATTTAAATATTTACTATGCTTTGAACTAGTAGTACTTTAATGTTTTCTTCTGGTGCATATGTGACTATGTTGACAGGAGTTTCCATCAGTTCAGGATACCAAGTACAGAGACTAAAACATTATCTGATCATGTTGACCAAACGTTTGAAAGCAAGAACTCTCCCAACGGCTTCTCTTTCTTTCAAATACTTAATATTTCCTTTGGGAAAGAAGCTTGTCTTTTATGTTAATAACTTCTATTTGCTTGTGGAGCATGAGTCATGCTCTTCAATTATTTTCAGTTGATTGCATAATTTTTAGTGAGGTTTCACTGGTCTTTATTCAGTTTGGGTTTTTTACTAAGAATATCAGCTTACCTTCTGGTGAAGTACCTGGCTTTTGAGAAAACACAGAGCTTATTTTACTCTTCTTGCTGCTGTTGCTGTTGACAGACAAGGTGGACTGGATTTTTCTGTGCATTTTTTCTGAAACGGGAGCTGAAAGCTTTCTGTTGTCTGCAGGCATGTGCTTGACCCCGTTGTGAAATCCACTTCCATTACTCAGACCCATGTGTCCATTTTGTATTTTGCCACTTTCTTCCTCACTCCTTTCCAGTGCTGAAGTATTTGGCTGAGGCGAGCGTTGAGGTTGTGCTTAAAGTTCAAGAAAGAAAGGGTTGATTTAAATTGTAAATTGATAACTGAACACTTTAGGCTAGACTGGGAATGCAACTTTCCTTACTCTTATTGCTCTAAAAACAGACTGACAAGTCAACATTCCCCCATCAAGACAACAAAGCAAAAAAAAAAAAAAAACCTCTAGATTTTTCTAATAATTACCTAAATAATTATTAGGTATTCAAAAAGCACCTCACATCTGCATGAGGCCTAGACTCCCCATCTAGCAATGCAAGGAAAGGTTCTGTGAACTACACAGAAAGAATAAGGCAAGCAATTTGAAGAACGGGAAAAAGAAGTGGGAACAAAAGTAACAAAACTGAGATAAACTTCTGTTAGGGGAATCAAACGAATAATGGATGAAATGTACCCAAAGGAGACAAAAAGTATAGGAGTAAACACAGAGACTGCAGTAATGGGCTAAGATGTAGGCTGGCCAACTTGCCAGCCTTCACAAAATAACCTGAGTGACACTCAGTCATCACAGACCAGCAAATTAGAGAAGAACTGGAATATCCAGGTAACTAACAGGTTTGAGCTCTAAATTCATAAGGATTGTGGATTACTGGGAAGTACAAAACCAATCAAAATCTGGTTTTGTGGAAGAGGTGACCAGAAGGAACATGCGTTCAAGCATCACACAGCTACGGAAAGCCAAAGTCCTCCCCTCCATATTCTTCAACTCAGAATCACAATTTTAGAAATGGCTGTAGTGTGCCAGTTAGGGATTTAATGGCAACACTAAAATGGTAAAAAAAAAAACAAAAAACAACCCTGTCGAAGTAAGAATCTGCAGTGACCTGGCTAACTCCCTGAGAGTATATGTTATAAACTCATTCTAATGAGTAAGCATGAAACTTGACCATTCTGTGCTCAGCTATTCTATCATAAAGGAGAATATATCGTAACAACATGGAAAAGGGATTGCCTACGTATTTTTTAGTCTGTAAGTAAAGAAAACATGCATTTCATGTAAAGCTTTGTTAAAAAAAAAAAAAGTGGTTTCAATTTAACAATTCTTATTTAGAAAAAAAATGCAGACTTCATGGGTGAAAACTAATTAAACTGTACACACCGTAACACACCAAGATTTCACAATAAAAAAGCATCAGCCCAATCACTTCTCCTAATCAAAGCACTACTGTATCATGCTTGGGCATAAAGAGCTTTTCAGACAGTCCAATCTTCAATTATTTAAAAATGTTATGTCAAAGAAAAAGTCCAAATTCTATTAGATACTCAACAGACCAGAAACAAGTGCCAGCAGTAAGGAAAAACTGCGCTGTAGTTCATTCTCTTTTCAGATGGTTCATATCCTTTTTCAGATGATTTCACAGTATAGATTCACATACAGATTACACTCTGTACAAGGTAATAATACATATAGGTAATTACACTTAGCGTACTCTAAAAGAACCTTTTCCACTGATCACTTCAGGTACCAGTTACCAAATTTTCCAAAAAATACTACTGGGGGACACAGACCAACATGGTGTCTAGAAGGACTCAGTTCCAACTTTGCCTAACAAACCCTCAGTGCCTTCCTTTTATCCAGAAAACTGACACCATTCTCAGATTGCTTCTGCCACTATCGTAAACTTTTCCAGATTAAACTTCACACAAATCTTAAACTTTACGTCCTGGTCACGCTCACAAGCAAGAAAGGATACTTTTTCGTAACAGTTTAAATATGAACTGGTTCATGTTTTTCTGCCACTTGATATTTTAGTCACTGCCACTAAGGTTTTCAGAAGATAGCCTTGACTGCCCACATCTATCTAGGTCAGAGTAACTGCGCTTGAATCTACTTGACCAAAGCGATAATTTTCTCTTGCAGGAAAGAAAGGGAGGGCTGGGGGCAACAGTTATGTTTCAGACTCCCCAAAGATGTTATAGGGAAGATTAATCCTTCCCTTCCATTACCAGCAGTAACTGCTCACAAACCTCCAGGCCGACAAAACAGGGGCACACTATCTGAGACCTAAAGAACTGTCACCCAAAGGCTTTTTTATTGACGGTGCTGAAACTGCTTCTCTACAAACAGAAGCATAAGCAAGGCACATTCTTCACTTAGGAATTCTTTGTACTCTGTGTTTAGTTAATGTTTCCAAGCTCTCATAAAGGTCCCAAAACAAAGTTTTAGGGGATTTTCTCCTCTCTGAATAAGTATTATTAAAAGTATACTACCAGGAACCCTTTGTGTACATTCTCTTTCCATGTATGTGCAAAATTAATTTTGTTAAAAATCAAAAATTATTTCTTCCATTTTAAAAACAGTCAATGTAGACCTAACCACAGCCAAAAATCTTTGCTGATTTTAGGAATAAAAATTTACTCTCAAAAATTCAGTGTTTATGTCCACAGCACCCCATAGCTTTATCTTCATTATCCCACTTAAATGTAAATTTTGTAATTAAGGAACAGTGTTTCTCATGTTTCATGTAATGTTTCCTCACCCTGCACTGCCTATGACTCCCTGCTATGGAGTAGTGCAGTTGTACCAATGAACCAGAATTACTGGGGAGTAGTTAACCTGCCTTAATAAACAAAAGTAATAGACTATTCTAAAAATTCTCTATGTCTGGATGCCAGTTTATAAAACTGACAGTAATGACCTTTTCTAAGCCAGTTAAATTGGTGGTGGCAGCTTCCAAATTGCTTGTATATTTTTGGGGCTTTGCTACAATGCAGTAACTTGACAAAATATCCAAAATTCAATCTTCAAAATTAGGTGTGTTTCTGTTAAACCGCAGGTGAACTGAAAACCTCGGAAATCTAAACAGTTATATGCTTTTGCTTTTATTATTATTTTTACTAAGGATTTAAGGACTTTTCTAAGGGTAATTTTAATTTTTTATTAACTAATCCTGTTCCCGAAGTACTCTTACTTGAGTCTTTTAGCATTAACATACAACTTTTTATCTGACTGGCTTTACAGTATTCACATGTGATACACAGGTCAAATCAAAATGGAATAAAACCCCAAATGGATTAGTTATCTCAATTTAAATTTATTTTAACTTTATTGATAATTTTGCACTAGGGAGACTTGAATCTTATGGTTAAAACACACTTGAAACCAATTAGGAACCATATGACCGCATTCTAGCATAAAGAACAAAAGCAATTGACAGTTCCGAGATTAAACCACAACCACTCAGTTTAGAACAGAAATATTTCTACCTTATTTTTTAAAGGTTGTGTATATCTTAAAAAAAAAAAAAAAAAAAAAAAAAGTGTAATATGGAGAACGACACAATGCTTCTTAAAACACAGTGATACCCAGGGACTCTCACTCTCTCTTTAATGATCCACTGCTCTCATTCAGCTGTCTTTCTTTTTTCAAATCTTTACATATGTGACAGCTCTCAAAAGTAGACCATAGACCATCTGGCATTTTCCGAGGTGTAACTTGTGCAAATTCAGCTCTACTGGGAACACAATGCTATCTTCTGCCTGCGTTATAAAAGATACAATAGAATGTAGAACTTATGAGTTGTTTTGAATTATTCATTTTTTGCCTGTATATTCAAGAAATTTTACAAACTCTGCATTTTGTACTACATAATCACATGCGTTAAAGGTACAAAGAAACTTTTTGACACCTCTTTTCTACAGAAAGATGGCATTTTGTTTGATATGTGAACATTCAGCGCCTGTTATATCATTCTAAACAGGCCGTGTGCAGCTACAAAAGATCCCATTTTACACTCTATGTATGAGCAAAAATGTTATTCTTGATATTCACTAACTAATGCAATACACATCAAAATTTCAAATGTGTGTTGGATGAACATTCAGCATCATCAAATCAGGATGGCACTGGTCACTTACTATACGTTAAAGATTTAAGAAAAAAATCATTCCTCAGACAACACAGAGAAATTGTCATTTCAAACATCTACAATGAGTAGCTTCAAAATGTCCTAAGAAATACCATGCTTTTCAGGTTAATATGTTTTTAATCTTTAGCAAAACCACTAGATTTAAGTCAATATTTTATACAGTGCTAACACTAGTGGATTTTCAATAAGAATGATAAATATTAGATTAATGATTCAATAGACTGAATCTTTTTTGATAGAAAACTAGCAGATAATGTAGGTAGTAATAACTGCACATGAATCTGCTGCCTGTGGAAAAGCAATAAAAAGGCAATATATTGCTATAGCATCTAATCTATTAGCGTGTTTCACCACTTCCTTGTCGTTGGTTTCCTTGCAAAGTGGGCCTTAATACAATAACTTCTGCTGTTATTTAACTGACTTTACATGCTAATTTAATTGTAAGGTTACTATCTGGTGAATTCAAGTAGTAAACATTTATTATGGTTTTTGATGGTTTTGAAGTAACTATGCGCATTCCCTTTCAGACTGTAAAACCCTTAGCACCTTTTAAACGAATATGTATGTATACATGCACCCTGACTGCACACTGTTTTTACACCTTGCAAAGTCCCAGGTATTCTTAAAAGAAAAATCCTGACACATGCATTTAGCAGAAAAATGTATGTCAACAGAGGGAAACTCTCAACCAAAAGAGGACAGTCTTAAGCTATCATTAGGGATTTTAGACAAAACATAAAAACAAACATACACTGAATGCAGACTCCTCTGAGTCAAAGTGAATCAAAAGAAAACATCAGGAGGGAGAGAAGAATTAAGACAGTTAATTAGTAGCCTAATCACATCAAAAGCAATTCCAAGGCAGCTGATACAGACACCCGTGGAGTTTGCTAGTCTGGCCAATGAGAGTGATGGAAAAAAT
This sequence comes from Dasyornis broadbenti, assembly GCA_013397935.1. Lineage (NCBI taxonomy): Eukaryota > Metazoa > Chordata > Aves > Passeriformes > Dasyornithidae > Dasyornis > Dasyornis broadbenti. The sequence continues at coordinate 1,535,328 of VZRN01004857.1, forward strand.
ACTTTCCAGTTTACAGCCTGGGTTATCTGACTACACACCCAGAGAGGTAAGAACATTGTTTTTCTTAGTGTATGACACAATAGTTTATGATGACAAATAAGGTCACAATAACACTATTTTTGCAGGTGGATGTGGGAGGAATAAAATGCCCAACTCCTGATTGTAAAAGCTGTAATGGTATTTTCAAGTACTAAGAAAATACAACATATTGTTTCACTTGACAGTACTCTTTACACTTCTCTCTTCCCAAAACAGTTGCAATCACAATAAGAATATGGGCTTTTTTTTGGAAAAACAGAGGTCCTGATTGGGTCCACTGACACTGAAAGCCAAGATCTGCACATTAATTTGAGCTGGAAGAAATGTTTGATCTCAGTGGTTGCTGCTCCTGCTCCCTCTGCATGGATCACATGGAACAGACCATATGTAAGGGAGGTAAGAATCAGGCCTCTAGTTTTTATCAGCGCTTATTTTTCCCCTTAAATCGGTATTACGAGGAAAGTCAAGAATCGCACAGTAAAATCAGGGGCTGCCTGAATTCTAGAGTGAAATAGGTGATTCTAAATTGCTTCTGGAAAAAAAATAAATTCTTGAGAAATAAAAGGCAGCATTTCCAACTAACTAGTAAAAAATCTTACGTCTTCAAAAATATTACATATTGTATGTGTTATATGCTCAATAAGCATAGAATTTTAGTGAAACTGGGAGAACTCAAGTATCTCAACCCCTCTCCATCCCCACTTCTCTAACTAAAATCCTGACTAGTCTCTATATGATCTTAAAACTACATCAATAGTTTTCTCTGTCTAGCTATCCAGAATATTAACATTCCGATTACAAGATGTACCTCTAAGTCAACCTGTGAAGTGGCTTTTGTCAGCAATTATTTTTGAATATTTTCTGGGACATAAATAGCATATACTGCAGCTACTGTATCACAGAAGGCATACATTAACTAAATAATAAGGTACCATCAAGGCACCATCTATCTTTTAAAATCATTTTTTTACACTGAATTTTTTATACCATGCTGACTTTACAAGGAAAACAAAGTATCAACTAACAGCATCAACCACCTTTTTAGAATTGCTTCTTGTAAGACATGAGGACATCTTCAAAATGAATACAATATATTATTATTAAACAGGATGTCCTTTGTAATGAAAATACTGTAGTAAAATTGCTGGTACGAATTTTACAGGACCCACACTGAGAACACTTTGTTAGAATACATCTGAGCGCACATCCAGGGAACTCCTGGTATAACAGAAACGAAGCTGGCAGGGGACAAAGGGGTAAGACATTTTATCCCATCAGCTCTCAGTTGGTGAAGGGTGGACAAGAATGGCAAACGTGCGTGTGCATCTGTGTTTACGGGCTGAGAAGCAACACAAGTGCACAAGACGGTGCCCAAAGTTATATCTGTGTAAAGACACCTGCAGTGCCTTCCTTCAGATGCACTGCAGGACTTTACACACTGTTTGAAGGGTTGCAGGAATTGTATAAAGATGTCTTTGACATACCCAGAAAGATGCAGTTACCACAGGGAAGCATGAAAAGGGCTGGTAGCCAGGGTTTACAAAGTTGATAAGCATTCCAATTGAAAAGATGGAGTGAATTTCCTGATGTGATTTTGCAAAATGAACAAATGCCCACTGATTTTCTTTAGCAATTGCAACAGCAAATTTTAAATCTTTGCTGAACTGAGTAAACCCATAACACTTTTAGTTACCTATCTCGTAAAAATTATCTCAGAATCAAAAAACCCTTTGGCTTCTAATTACTATTAGACTGTAAGTAAATGATTCTTCTTTATCAAACACACATCTTGCTGTCATTAGCAATGTTTTTTCTGAGACTGCAAATATTGGCATCAATGATAAACTTTGCAGATGATCTGGGAATTCTAGGTAGATCACAATGTAATAAGAAATAAAGATAATTCACATAATGCAATGATTGTTTAAACTACACCTACATAAAGTTGAATATTGTTCTTACTGTAGCATAGTTTGTCTCTTCTTTAAAACAAACAACGGGAGCTCAACGCAAAATACCAAGAGCCAAACACAAACCAGGGCATTACAGGTAACAGACACCCATACACCTGGGGAATAAATACCTATATAAAGTTGAATTCAAAAGTGGGAAATTTTACTGCCAGCTTTCCACTTGCAACATTTCTGTACTAATTTTTTTCTCATACATTCTGCTAGGACTAGAAAAGAATTGTATTGTACTTGCTTTTATCTTTCATAGTAATACAACTATATGTAGTGCAGTGGTAACAGTTGCACAGATATGGAAAGGCAGGTTTACTCGTGGTCACCATTCCTACACTCCTAGGGCATATTTATGGAGTTTAATGGATTCATTAATTACTATTGCAGCTACTTTGTTGTTTGGTGGGTTGATTTTGGGAGGGGTTTGTTTGGTTTGGTTTTTTTGTTTTGTTTTTGTTTTGTTTTGTTTGGGGTTTTTTTGGTTTTGTTTTTGTTTTGTTTTAGGTTTGGTTTTCTTAATTTAAGGATTTTTTTTATTTAAAGTGAGATATTTAGTTATTTTGTCCTGTGTTTTCTACAGAGGCAACTTATTAAGAGGCATCTTCATCTGCTTGGCGTTTTTTTTACTTGGTTGGTTGTTGTTACATCTTCCTTAATAACGCACAGTGGCTTGTAAAAATTGGATCTGAGAACTAAATAATCAATGCACTAAGAATCAGAGAATTAGCTTCTTGTTAATTCTGTAAGTAATGAAATCAATCTATTTCTTCAATACAAATAATCAGCAATTTCATAAATGTGAAGACAGTCCCTGAAATGATAAAGGGCACTAGGAGCACAATACAATCCATCTTACTGAGGAAAAGAATGCTTACATTCTGGAGCTCCAATTTTAAAAAAAAAGTTAATCAACCACTGAAGGTAATCCAAGCTGCTGGCACGACTTTACAGTAGTTATGCTATTTGTACCTACTGCAACATATAGTTTTACCACTGCATAAAGACACACTGGTGTCCCTTGGAATTTGAGACATTCAGTCTCAAATATTTGATACAGTTTTGATGCCCCTCACCACTGTGTTACTTCTTCCCAAATAAAGTAAAAAACATCAAAGAGAAGCTACAAACAACAGGATATCACTTGCTGGGTACTGCCTCATAAGTAGCACAGCAGGATGCACCAGGCAGGAGAGATAACCTCAATGTCATTAACAGCCGTAACCTGAGCAAGTGCACAAACAGGTCCTCTTGCCTCCAGCACCTCATGCTCCCTTCCTCAAAACCCCAGCAATCACTGACAAACTGTACTCTGTTTCACCGCAGGAAAGAATGTGGGATGGTGAGGCAACAGCTTCTCAGCCAAGCCCATTCGACATTTGCCTCTGAGTGAGGAGATATTCAGAGGTCAGGTTTATTTTCCACTGATCATATATACCAAGTGTCCAGATGTCAAGACTAGAGTGGTCAGCTAAACTCATATAACAAAAATGCATTGAAACTGCCTGTACTTGCTTTTAAAAAGAACTTGAAGGGGGACACTTGGAATGAGCAATTCCCTCAATGTTCATTGTTCCCTTGATTTCTAGCCTGCAACTCATGTAAGTGACAGAATTTCAGAAGATTCTAGAAAGTGTTCCACCTCAAGTGTTATCACCTAGTCTCAGTGCATTATCTTTTGTAATCTCTAGAATTTTAAGTAATACCCAATGCTACTATTAACAATACTAATTGCAAAAATCAAAAACACGAGTAAAAAGATATCAACAGTAATAGAGAGATATATAAAAAGGTGGCAGGAAAATACAGAACATCAGTACAAATGTAGTAATGTATACATTGACAACTGAGCTTTTGATTCCACTGCTGCACTTATTTTCTCTCCGCTATTCTTTCTGCAACCTATAGCCGACGCTATGTTTGGCGTCAGCTGATACCAAGTACCAGAAAACCAAAGAAATAAAGGAAAAAAGCACAGCTGCAAGAAAAATTGAACAGGAGAAGCAAATGGACAGTAACTACAAATAACAGGCTAAAACTTGGGATTTTACATTATTAAAACAATAGCAGGGCAAAAACATCAAAAGAAAAAAGAGCAGATAGGAACCACCCAGAAGAAGACAGCAGTGGAGGGGAAGGGGACAAAGAGAAAAAATACCTAGTGAGCTGAGCCACTTCAGTCTGTGAGGGCAGAAAAGAGTATGGAAGAGACCCAAAAAAAAAAAAAAATCACAAGTAAAATCCCAGTAGATATGAAGTAGTTGCTACACATTTTACAAGTAAGAAAAGAATTAAATGATAAACCATTAATTGATAAGCAGTGAAATATGACAAAGATAAACACTTCATACTTATACAGCGATCTAGTGCTGAAGCAACAGCTGCCCTTCTGCTCGAGGTCAGAGAGGATCCTGGAGCCCAGGCCAAAAATCAGCCACATTCAGCAACAGCAGCATAATGGAAAATGGAAATTCTGTGTCAGGAAGCAGGGTGAGGACTTGAGGTCCACAACAATAACTCTTCATGACCCAGCTTTTCATTACTACAGATTGCATACTTAACAGAGCGATTGCCAGCAGGAGAAAAAAGATGTGGAAACATCGTAGAGAGAGCAGCAAATGTCCATCTATTTCCTGATCCTGAAAAGGCAAAGTGTGAGGAGAAAGAGAAGCAACATCTATCTGCACAGACAACACTAAACACACTGAGAAGGTTTAATCTCTGTTATGGATGATCTTCAGCTGCAGGAATTTCCTTATGGCAAGCAGGGTCTAGCAGGTGGGTGCAGGACACCCCTCACCAATGCACCTGGCTCCTATGCCCATGGGCTGGATGAGTGGGGCTTCCCCATCCCAAAGCACTCCAGGCACCCCAGGTCACTAAAGGATTTTGAGTCACACACAGAAAGTCCAGGCAGAGCTACTGTCACCAATGCCGTCTCATGGGCTCCTGTATGCCACTAATGCACCAGGGCATCAAGATGACTCAGAAATGAGAGCTCCTTTTCCTCTTTTGGACCGTTTTGGTGTGTCTTGAAGAGATAAGGCACCATATAACCCAAAATAGTTTTCTGCAAGCTGTATAAGTAAGACTCTTGAGAATATACTTTGAAAAGGGTTCTCATCAGAGTCCTTGAAAAATCTAATTTCTCTTTTTTTTTCTTCCCTAGATTCAAAGCCACGAGTAACCATGGACTAAAAGGGTGAATCTCTGAATCAGAGCTCACAGTCTTTTCTCTTCCCCACACCACAGGCAGTTTAACTTTGTTTGATTCAAAACCAGTTGTTTCATATGCTAAGGGGAACGGCAGTGAAATATTTCAGAATATAAACCCTTATCAACTGAGAGGTTTGTGTGTTAAGCTCAAAACTGAATGCACTCAACATGCAATCACTGTCACCAATACTCAGCAAAAAAGGCAAATATTTTTTACTTAATTGCTTATTTACTATATTCTACCAAAATTATCTAGGAAGACCTTTTTCTGACTCGGTTGGGAAAACACACCCATCCTGGCCAAGTTTTCATACATGACCTCCATTATACGAATTCAATTTAGAAAGACAAAAAAAAGATAAATGAGCTTTTGCCTGTTGCTCACAGGAACATTCCTTAGAGTAGTGCAAAAGTCAGACTGCTAACCGTGCCAGGTGAAGACCAAACTTCCTATAAATATGATCCACTTGGTTTCCTGAAAGGAAGCAAAGCATAAGCTGCTCAAACAATACACAAGAAAGCTCTGATATCTGAGCCACAAATCTGTCCTGTTAGAAAAATACAGTGTCACATCAGTGACCAACAGCTACAAGCAAAAAAATTCAGAGAAACAATGTATTAACTCAAAGGAGAAAGCATCAGATTAGCTGAAGAAACAGATAAATTGTCTCAATGGGATGAAAATACCTGTAAACCATTTTTCTTTCGTTCCATAACTGAGCTAAAATTCTGATTCTCCACTCTGTTCATGAAGCAAGATATAATCCCCTATGAAACTGTTGCACTCAAATGATACTAACAGCAAAATACTAGTTTTTATCTCTAACATGCAGATAGGGATTATTCTCATTCCAACATGTTAAAAAGCATTCAAGCTTACCTATAGAATTATTTTCTTTCTCTATTAAAAATATTTCTTTCAACTTACAAAACTATGCAATTTGACCCACTGAAGTTTATTTGGCTTACCTTTTGTTTAAAAACACTTTTAAGAAGCATTTAAATTTAAATGAGGGCCATGCTTTGAATCAGTGCTTCTTGAAACACAGATGAGGTTTTTTTTCTGTAAACCTTTTGTTTTGTCTTATTTAAAAGACATACTTCCCTTTACTCACCAAAAAAAAA
>VZRN01004857.1:1541673-1564308 GCA_013397935.1 Dasyornis broadbenti
AAAAAAAAAAAAAAAATATCAATCCTTCTGCACGGTAATCACAATTACTTTTTTTTAAATGGAGTGCAGATATAGCAGTGAAATCTGTGCTGTCAGTATTATTCACAATACTGAAAAATGTCCACTTACACGTTTTAAAAATATTTAGTTAAAAGGGTTTGCAATAAGCTGAAGGATTTCACAGAAAAGAAACAGCATTTTAAGTGAAAGCATTACAATTTAGCTTTTTTTTTTTTTGTCTTTCTACAGTTCAAGAGCTTTAAAAAGTCACAGCTGAGACAGCAACCTTCTCTTACCCAAAAAGATCCAAAGTACAGCATAATATGTTATGCTGTATGACATATGTTATGTGACAGCAACTACATCAAACACAACCAACCTTCCCTTGCTGCTTACGTAAGCCTTCAGCCACACAACAGCATTCATGGCATCAACAGCAGCACCTGACCAGGCGGGTGACGAGTGAGCCAAACTGCTGCCTCCACCCCTCTGTGCTGTGCAGCTATTCCCTGCTTGGCAAACATCTCAGCCTCATTTCGCACATTTCTCGGCCCCAAAAAAAAAACAGGAAACCACTCAAACAACTGCTATGTGGACAGAACTACACAGTTTTTAATACTACCTTATCCACTCTGCTGAAGAGTCCTACCAATCTGACGTTTTATTTGCCATTTGAAGTTAATTCCTGCACCCTTTTCTTTCATGTTCCTTCAGCATAACTGGTTAGATTTTACTATGCCGTAACATTTTCTGAGGCTGTAGAACTAAAAACTCACAATGGGAGTATTTCCCTACCACCTTTTAATTAATTAGCATTATGATAATTTAGCCAAATTCCCTGTTTCTGTACAGTGTAGTACTGAGAAGCCAAACTACTCAAAAATCATCAGTATTTTATTTTTAAATACATCCTTTTTATTGGCATTGCCAATTTTCAGTCTTTAACTTTCCATTTTTGTCAGTAGCTACAAACTAAGACCAGATTATTTTTTTTATTTTATGAAAATTTAAATCTCACATAATCACATGGCTCTAGGAGCTGAGTTTCATAGTCTGTTGTAAAATTTAACAGCTGGGGGTTTTGCCTGAATTGCACAGTATCTTTACAAAATGTTTAATACACTGTTAATTCTCCAACAGTCAGATTACTCATGCTAACAAGAAGGTTCATTGCTACTTACAAAACAGCTTAAGTGTTGATGTTAAGACACAGATGCTGAAATAGGTTTTTATACTGAAGCACTTTATAACATTTCCAGTCAGACTCTAAGCACAACCCTACTGTCATTGCTCACAGGTACGTCATTGTAACAGAAAAAGAAGTGGGGAAACAAAGGACTGTTCATGGAAGCAAATAGACAAACAAACAAACAAACAAGAAAAATAGGACAAGGGGGCACTAGAGAAAATTACGCAAACAGAAAAGAGAAAAACGGCTTGGAGTCATAATTAAGAGAAGACTGACCTATCGCTATAATAATCTTCTTACTTTATAAGACAAATATGGGAAACAGGATACAGCATAATTTATTAAAATGGGAACAAACCTTCAGCATTCTTCCAACTTTGATTCCACCCTATCACTGACACACATCCTTTACCCTCTTCCAAAATTACCCTAAATTCTAAAGGATTTTTTAAAAAAATCAACACTTTGAAAAGCCATTCCATTATAGTCATCGTGAAATGCACTTCTATCTCTAAATTTTGAAAGCAAAGTGTATTTTTCTATCAAAACCTTCCCTGTGCTATAAAACAAGTGTTCTCTCCTTTTCCATAAGGACCTGTTCCAAAAATATTCAACAAAATATTAATAATGACACCTGAACTTCTTGCCCTATTCCAGCTATCACAGCAGAATCCCTGGTGTCGATGCAGATGTGATAACAAACAAAAGCTTTTGCCAGCTTTTCTCTTGTTCAAGGAGAGAGCATAGCACAGCAAATCAGATCTCGCTGTACTTCTCATAATGCTGGAGGAGCAGATGCTCTGAAATAACAGATTCAAAACCAAATAGTGATTTACTTAAAATTGAGTCTGTCAACTAAATTGTAAAAAAAGATTCCTCAGGCATAACACTATGCTACAAATGAGAATCAGAAAATCAAGTGGACAGAAAAGTATATTAAGCAACAGTCGAAGGAATGGCATAAGAAGAGGAATGGATTAAAAAAATATACCATTTACTAGAATTCCTCCTCTAAAAAGCATTGTGAGTTGTTTTTTATCCCTTCCATTTTTCCAAAGTTAAACAGTCTAATTTGTTGTAAACAGAAAACTCACACTAGCTGCAAGTTTCCAAGATTTGATGCAGCACAGAACAGCTTACAGAATGGCTGTAAAAAAGACTCTCACAAATCTTTATAGCTACTTCAGCTGCCTTAATGTACACTGCTAGTTACTTCATAGAGTAACTAGTGTGTAATCCCACTGCATGATCTATTACTGTATAAAAATATTTACCAATAGTGATTTTACATTATAAATATGATAATGACATCTCTAAAAGTTATCACACAGTAAAAAGAATACATATTGAGTTAGGGAAATACTTCCCAAAGTCATAGTTACAAAGTGAGCTGGGAAATACTAAATAAGATGGTATAATTTAATAAAATCACCTGTAAGAAAACTGCATGTACAGTATTGAAAGTCAGCTCTGTATCCTGCCTCACAATCCAAATATTTTTCTATATCACCTTTGTGAAAAACAAGAGTATTGTTCACTGATCTCCTGTATTTCAGAATTTTACAGACCTAAAAGACGTTCATCATGGTTTGACACTGCTCTTATGGCCAATTTTGGTCAGCATCATAATCTTTCATTGCTTTCCTGTCAAAATGTGAATTCTATTTCAGCTTGCAACTTATGGAATACAGTCAAATATGCACCGGTCCTAATGAAGAAAGGAGATGGGGAAAGGTAGATGCCTTGTAAGGGGCTGAGGTTTTATTTTTCAAGATATATTTCAGAGTTACCCATACCTGAAGAGAGGCTTTCCCTGCTCTGCCAAAGAACAGGCAAATGGTTTATCCCACCTTTTAGTAGCAAAAACTTGCCCTGAAGGTCAAATCTGATTCATAGGCAACGTTTTTTTATAGGCTTGCCCAAGACTATGCTCTCTTTGACTTATCTCAAAAGCAAACTTCTTAACATTTTATGCAAACATTATACAACTTTATGTCTGAACCAGTAAAATTTACTTAAACGTGAAGAACCTCTACAACAGGAAATAGTCTCCTAGTTGAAATTCTGCTGTAATTAACATTAGGCATTGCTAAATTTTCTCCAAACAAGTGTCATAATATTTATAGTTCAAAGTAAAAACGTGGTAATTGAGATACTGCATAGAATTTGAGGGAAGGAAGTTTAGAAGTAAAATATAAGCCTCTAAAATTCATGGGTCCAGATGAAACCAGAATTTGAGAAGTTTTTGCATTAGAATGCACAGGTTTGAATTTTATAATCAGGAACTTCAAGAGCAGTCTCTGCACAAAACTATGTTTCTCACATGCCAGAACACTACAGATCATTGAAAAAGAGTTAAGACTCAGGTGGCAAATAATTAACCATTCTCTTAAATCAAGCCTCAATATATCTGGAAGCCTACCTCATCAGTAAAATGATTTTAAAAACCTGGTATTAGAAATAGCCTGAGTGACCACAGCTGTTTGACATTTTAATGTTTTTCAGAAGGCTCCCCCAGGTTTGAATCTTGAAGAATTTTTAAAGGGAAAACAGAAAACCACACCACAACAACACACCAATAGGTCATGGGCTCCTGTTTTCCCTTGTCTACTATAAAAATACCTTCAGGTAAAGTTCCTTGTGGGTACTTTTGCACTATAGTTACCATATTATCAGAATGCATAAGAAGTAAGCAGTATTCAGACCTCTCTTTCCTCTGTGTAGCTGTATAAAGAAGAAAAATGTTTAACATGATTACTTAGGTAAAGCTTCTGCTGTGACCGAGTCCCTCTTCCTCTTTCACTTTTTTATCAGCAAACAAAAAATTCATAAAGATTAAAAACTATTTTGACTCTTACATTTTGAAGAACTCATTAAATTATTGTGATGTAAACACAATACACAGTACTACTTTTCAGCTGTATAAACTTAATCCAAGATTTACACACCCATATCGGTAAAAAACAAAATTAAATCTAAAATGAGAAAAAGAGAACTCTCGCCATGGTTTAAGTTCAAGACATTTTTGCCAGTAGACAGGTTCCTAAAAGTATGTCTTAGACAATGATTCCTTCATACACTTTGTAATTTAGTGTTTTCTTTGCTAAATATGGCTAACTGAATATTGTTACTACTGAAAATAGAAGACTGAAACTACACTGGTTTGGTAGTATAATATCTCACAGAGAATGCAGTCAAGAGTATTATTATTCTTCCCCTTTAAGGAAATACTACAAGCATATTCTACTTTTTCTCCTATATGTGGAACTAATCAGAAAAAGAATGTAACTATTCTTTCCCATATAGGCATAACAGCATGATTAATTCTGAGACAGTACCAATACAACAGAGGAAAATATTCTGAAATTAAGATACAATTTACTTCAGGCCCAAACACAGCAAGCACAGTAATCTTAGAGAATTTCACCTTTGTCTGGTACTGATGATTACTGCCATCCAAACTTCCTCAGCCTCAGACTATAAATTCAGATAACGTTTTGAGAGTCAGTAGTAAAATAAAACAGGAACTAAAAGGCTCCAAGTAATTCTGGCTATTAGTGATAAGCAGAATACATACATCTATCTTATGGCCATCTGGAACAGTTTAAAGTTCTCACCGAAGTTTGACTACTGTTTTGTAAATGGATCAACAATAGCAAGAAGTTTATTTCTTGACATGGAGTCACCGCAGAGTATACAAACTCCTCATCTATCTCAGTCCATCATTAGCTGCATTGCCTTAGAGCATTCAACCTAGAGTTGAAGGGAAAAGGCTACACAGAAAACATTTGCATCTCACAGCCACGCTGTTTACAAGGGATTACTAATTTCAGCAACACTCCAGTCATTTAACAGTGACTTCTGTAAACACAGAATCACACAGGATCACTCAGGATCAATTAGGTTGGAAAAGACCTCTGAGATCATTGAGTCCAACTTATGACAGACCACCATGTCAACTAGACCATGGCAGTTAAAGTGCCATGTCTAGTATTTCCTGAAACACCTCCAGACATAGTGACTCCACCACCTTCCTGGGCAGCCCATTCAACATCTAATCATTCTTTCTGCAATGAGATTCTTCCTGATGACCAATGTACACCTCCCCTGGTGCAACCTGAGACTGTGTCCTCTCGTCCTGTCACTGGCTGCCTAGAAGAAGAGACAGACCCCCATTTAGCTACATCTTTCCTTCAGGCAGTTGTAGAGTGATAAATAAGGTCTCCCCTGAGCCTCCTTTTCTCCAGTCTAACACCAAAGACCCAGACTCTGAAGACTGTAACTGTAATGGTACAGCTATCTGTGAAAATCCCTCTCTACCCAGGAGAGGGTAAAGTGAAAATCAAAGAGAAAGGCCTTGGTTGTGCAACTCACCAGGCACCTCAATAGGCCTGAGAAGTCCTTTTGGGACTTTTGGAGCAGCTGCAGTAAGAGAACTGCCAGAATTGGGGAGAAACAGAAGTAATACAGGGTAGTTCTCTGCTGAGGAGACAATTAGAAAATTTCTGGGAACGGAGCTCTCACGAAGGACCTCTACTACTCTATTACTTCTGCTAGCCAGATTTCTCAAACATTAATCTTTTTTTAAAGAAGGTTCTAAATATCAAATACTGCTATATAAATATTGACCTCATTAAGTTTTGTTCATTCATAGGTTCACACATTTTTATACCTGGAATTTGGAATTTTTATACCTGTATTTGGAACATTCTAGTTAAATCACTTCTTTAACTAACAGAATACACCTTTCAAACTCAGCAACATATTTTGAATAATTTCTATTAATCTATTCTGCACAACTTCTGTAACCACACACTTTGTTATGCTGCAAGAAGACTGTATTTATCATACTCTCCAGCTCTGCAAAGAACCATTTAAATTAACTCAAGCACTTTGCACTATTTTATAGACAGAATAAACAAGATCATCTGAAATCACAATAATTGTAAGATGACTGTGCATCACAAAACAGCCAAGAAAAGATATCTGGATTAATATCAAACAAAACAAAGACTTCTAACAGCAGATTATCTACTTCTTGTTGGAAAGAAAAAAAGTCCCAAACAAACAGCATAACTTAAACTACAGAAATCACTCAGCCAGACAAAGAAGGGAATCTCCAGACCATAAAATTAAACAAATAATCATGTAAAATGAAAATGCAAACATAAAAATATAGAAAACAAAAGGATAAAAATATCTAGGTTTCTATTTCAGAAGAATGTAATAAATAAAATAGTGGCCACAAGAACATGTAAAATTGTTTGATCCCTACAGAGCTGAAAGAAACATCCCTTTCTCTGAAGAACCACTCTTAATCAGGAGGGTGTTCCATGGAGGAGAAAGAGGCAATTGAAGCTAGAAAATGATGGATAGCAATGACCTTTCTATCTGTAAAACATGGGCATATTTTAGGTATTTAATCTTGAGAATTGGATTATTATTAATCAATTATTCATGACAATTTGAATCTATGGTAGATGTTTTTTGTTTTCTTAAATATCACATAGCGAAGGTTCTGCTTGAGAACCGGAAAGGAGATTAAATCCTCACAAGCAAATAGTGTTCAAGACTGGCATTTTATTTCCTGCTAAACATTCCCTTCCTGCATAGTAACACACATTGAAGATAACCTAGTGCCCTTTGCAAAAATTCTGCCTAAATATTCTGAAATCCATCTTTATAGCCTTTCTTCTGTAAGAGGGGAAAAAAATCCCGTACTCCTTCCAGAGAACAAAGCAGACCATTGTAGTAACACGGAGCAGCAAAAACTGCTATGGCTTCATTCCTATAGCCACAGGTTACCCTGCTGCATATTTTAACATGCACTCTTCCTCACGTGCCAACAGTGAGTGATAACAGAAGCAGAACCACTCCATTATGGGCCACTAGACCATACAATGAAAATAAGCAGAAGGTGTTTGCAGATATTTAAAATGCACTGCCAAAAAAGATAGCAGATGGAGTTACTCTAAATCTCTTTTGAAAAGCAGAACCTCCACAGCCAAAAATAAAATAAAAAAAATATGTGTGCATCTGTGAAGGGAACAGGTTTCAACATTTTCTTGAAGAATAACTGTGCTGAAAAATAGATGTCATTCCAACTGGAGGAACCACCATGGAAAGACTGTCCTTTACTCAGGTTCTAAAACTGAAGGATATGGATAGCAATTGCCACCTTGTGATGAGTGAAGCCAATTTAACACACCTAAAACCACCACGTATTTGGTGTTCTTCCTGTTCTCAAATACTCTGTTAAAAAACGTACACCTTATTCCTAGTCTAACTGAACTTCCAGACATTATATCTAATTCTCCCTTTGTCTTGCTACAGTTGAAGAACTGTCTTACCAAATTCCTGTTTGTTGTGGTATGCTTCTTAGGGACTAGGCAAAGCCCCTCTTTATTCCCCTTGTTAACACTAAACAGATTGAATTCCAGGAGGTTTTCCACAATAAGGCATATTTTCAACTACTCCAGTCATTCCTGAGATATTTGTGGTTCTCCCCTGACCCTTCTCCAACTGAACAGTCCTCCAGTAACAGTTATGCAAGTATATTAACAATTACTAGAGAAAGGTAATACAACTGCTCCTTCTTATATAGCCCTTCCTTGTTTATATGTCAGTATACAGTAATCTTTTGATTCTCAAGCTCTCTTCAAAAACTAAAACTCCTTTGGTTGAGGCTTCCCATAAGATTAACCATTTATCCAGGATATTATGAATGTTTTCATTAACAGGGAGAAGGGATGCTCCAAAGGAGGTGGGGAAAGGCTAACCTGGAGGAAATCTCTAGAGGTTAAAAAAGGGAGCTTGAAAAACGGACTGGAAGCGCAAAGCAAGGTGAACATAAAACATCTTATTGTGGAAACGGGGGCAGTGTTTTAGTTTATTGATGTTGCCTGGTAAACTGAGTTCACAAGTGCAAATGAGAAATCATACATAATGAAGTCATTACAGGGGCTCTAACACTGGACTTCGTTGTTAGAGTGCCAGTAAAACTGACTGATTAATCTAATTCCATATAACAGCAGGATAAAACAGCTGCAAACAAGGAAAAGCTTGGAAATTAAATGCTGGAAACATTTATAAAGTAAAAGCCAATGCTAAGACAAATGGAGTATGTATCAACTGCGGGGATGGAAAACAATCTGTATGGGAAAAAAAGAAACTGAATCATTCAGATAGTGGTGAACAGTTGTGAAGTATGCCCTATTTAAAACAAAGAGTTTTAAAATATACTGTAATAATCAAAACACTGCTTATTTTTAACTTCAAACTTCTTTCAATATGCAAAAGTCTGCAAACTTTTTTTGGTGGGGTAATGGATCTGGTTGAACCAAGACCCTTCTGAGCTACAATACTTATTTTTTAACATGAAAACCTAAGTAATGTTTGTGAAAAGAAAGTTTCTCTTTGCTGCACGTGTTCTAGTTTTCAAACATTAGTTACTAGGCATATTGAATTGTAAAACTTCTGCAAACTACAAGATGTATAATTGAGTCAAGCACAGTTTCTCAGTTTTAAAAAGGAGGACAAACTTCCCTACTCATAAGCCCCCACATCAAAAAAAAAAAAAAAAACCAAAAAGAAACTGCTTTGATTTCATAATTTTTGTTTCTTCCATCTAGAAGACTTCAAACTAAAGGTCATTTGAAGCAAAGAGAGGTTTGCATCATAGCATCTCATCAAATAGAACTCAGAATAAAGCCTCTACTACACACTTATTAAGATTAAGTGTTTTAGAAACTTATAGCTTTCAGCTAAACTTGCTTTTCACTAAGTCAAGAGGTAAAGCTACTCCAGGATGAAGAGACTTATGCATACTGGAACAGTACCTTTTACCTCCACATTTTATCCTAGCTTTGCCATTTTCCCTATTCTTTTTTTTTTCTTTTGTAATTCAGCAGCAAATAATCCTCCCATCACAGAGATATAACTACATATAATCATCAAGTCACTTTACCAGGGATTTCCACTATCTACTGCAATTTCTACTATATGTTGAAAAAAATGTATCATTTCTTCACACTCTCCCAGTGCAGCCACTGCAGTATGTCTTAGTGGTATACAAGATTAGAAGAAGCTCAGCACTACCCTACAGTCCTTGGTCCTTCCCTCCACAGTTCAGGCATGATGTCAACTGCTACAAAATAAATCTGCTGTCTCATGGGTTTGCAAATAAGGAAGCTTCTAGGAAGAGGGAATGAGAAGGAGGTCATTCCAAAAGCAGAAGATGCCACACACACCCTTCCATATCCTCAACATAAGCACAAAGCAATTGCTTGTCCATGGACAGTTACGTTTAAAATAATAATCTTTTGGGACTAAGTAAACTCTCAAGCTGTGCACGACAATTCTCCCTGTTTGTAGCCCTTTGAGAATCATTTTAAATCATCAGATAAATTTCTGACATGTTAAATTCAAGTTTCCTGCAAAGGATCTAGGTAACTATTCACATTAGAGGTGTAAGTATTTACTGGGATTCGTTATTTAGAAAAAAAAGGATTAACTAAGATTTGAAAATAATTTCAAATGCTAACACAAAGTTCCAGAGAAGCTGAATGTATCGATAACACTAAAAAACAGCTAAGCAAAAATAACAAAACAAATAAAAATCAACCTAAAAAGAAACCGATAACTGCAGCAAAAAATCACCAGTTTTGACAACAGCAGGCTCAGAAATACGAATTTACCCCACTGTCTACAGTATAGTGTGCATTGTAAAGACAGACTAACCCTGAAGTGTGTGATCAGACAATGACCTCAAGAGAGCTGGAGCACCACTCTGCATTTAGTCCATTTTCTTTCTGAATACACCCTATAATTAGAGAACAGCCCCTCCCTTGAGCAACTAACGTTCAAGCATTCACGGAATTTTAGAGCAGTATTACCTCTGGCAGTTGACAGAAATATTTTTGCCTTAGGAGGGTGCAATGGACAGCATATGATCTTCAGTTCAAGACAGGAAAATGAGAATAATCTTGCCTACGTTTATATTTTAAAGCACACAGGACAAACACTAGGAATGTGAAACCTGTAAAAACTAATTAAAAAACTCCACAGTTCAATAGCACAGGTCTAAAGTGTTATCTTACAGCATTCTTCTAGTTTGGAAAAGAATAACTGTTTTAGGACTCAAAACTCCTAAAAAACTTACACCTGACCAGTCCTCAGTGCATCTGGAAGCAACTGCTTTCAGCACAATTTACTGTGCTGCTAATATATATAACCTGGGAACTTGAGGGTGATGACACCAAGCATAGCTGCATACATGCAGCACTAACTATAGTACTACTAATGATAAGAGAAGGATGGAACACTAAGGCTTTAAAAACGTAGATGCTGCTGAGATCGATGCTATACTGCACCACGCAAATCACACCTTTCTTTATACTCACTGCTTATGTATGCTGACAGGAGTCAATCTGGGAAATAAACTCAGCAGATGTGCATTACAGTTGCAAGACAATTGCATTTGACACACATTTAACAGAGTCAACAGGCAGTATCCCATTACACTGTGAAAGCAAGCCTCAACGGCAGCAATTTGTTCTGGAAATACTTACTTCTGATGAGGTCACCATCAGCGCGATTTCCCCAGATGGACTGCTCTTGTATCTCTGCTTGTATACTTTGATTACTGGAAGGCTGGTTTACGTCTTTATCTCCTGCCACAGTAGTGTCTTGGTCAGTTTTTCCTAAGTCAAAAGAAATGTCAAGATTTTAGTTTCTACAGTATTTTTAACACTATGTGAGCAAAACTATTTTTTGAAAACTAAAAGTAAGGGAGTAAAAAATAAAGCTTGTTTTTGCATCTCCTTTTGCTTCCTTAGAATTAACTTGCAATGAAGTTAATTTTCCATTTGTTTTTTGGTCTAGATCAGTGTAACTTCTCTTTAACAAAGACTTTTAGTCATATTGTATTTAATTGTGCAAAATAATACTCAGCAGCTTCTGTAACAAATTATAGTTGAGGGGGCTTTGTTTTTATATTTAGTTACCTTACAAAATTTTCATATGAAAATTTTAATAGCCTTGTCACACAAAAACCATTTTTACCCACATACATGTGGCTCTAGCATATAAAAGCTATAGTAATTTCACAAAATTCGGTTCTCTATTATTTACAATTAAACATATCATCAAAGACATATATAGTTGAAATGTCAAAAGTGACTAGTACAAAAATCCAGAAAAACATATAATGACACAATTACCTATTTTTCGTTGGAAAAAATAGTTTTAAAAAGCCATTGCTGATTAAAAGTCAACATTTAGCAAATAATGAAAGAAAGAGCATTTCTTCTCTCCAAGTATACGTAAGATGCAGGGAAAATTCCATAGTAAGGTTATTTGAGGGATTCTTCAGCTTATTTCACAATTTAATACATGTTGTTGTTTTGATGATTTTGCTTGCCAGTTAACACAAGTAGACAAGAATTTCCTCAAACCAAGGTAAGTGCCAGTCTTCATCTTCACTGTCATTAATGTTTTAATAATCAAACTCTCACATACAGATTTTTCCTACTGGCATCCAAAGAAACATTTTCAAATCTGGATTTACTTTGTTCATTATTCACAGCAACAAATTATCAGTTTCATTACTTACTCATGGGATCTGTAAAATACTATATATTTTAAGTCTCTTTTTTTTCAGTATAGTTGCAACACTTAATATTTAGAGTAAATCTAAATGAGCAACTGCTGAGAAGTCTGTTAGCTCTATTTATTTGTTCCAAACAAGAACATGTTTATAAATCCCTTATTACAATGAATGATACCATATCCTCTAGTAAAGCAATTATTCCAGACCTGAGACATAGAAAAAGCACTTATTGCTATTGTGACATAGTAAAGGTTAGTTTCTTCACGTAACTCACAGCACTTTGATTTTAAATCCAAACTTTCTGCCTTTGTTATCTACCCTGTTAAACTGAGGCACTGAACATCACTCAAAATAATATATGCCATCTTACATGTATAGTAGCATATGCCGTCAAGCACTGCTGCTCCTCTCCTATCAATTTCCACCTCTGAAATGTCTGACCTAGCTACCTCTGTGGCACTTCACTCTCAGTCCTCCCTCCCACCAACAACTTGTCAGTATTTCCTCAAGCCCATCCTGAGAGGAACTGTTTCATGGGACTGGTGTAGTTATTGAATTGAATGGGAAGATACTGCTTGACTTCAATGAGTTTTGCCCCTTGCCCTAATGACTTAATCTTACCTAGATACTTATCCCATTAACATTAAAAATACCAACAAAACAAATGAAACAACAAACACACAAAAACAAAAAAAAAACCAACAAAATAAAAACAAAAAAAGGAAATTAAAAAAAAACCCAAAAACAATAGAAACAAAACCACAAAAACCCCAACAAAACAAAAAAAACACCAACTCAAACTACAAAACAACAAAAAAAAAAAAAAAAAAAACCACAAAAATGCATAGAGTTTTTTAACACCTTTGACAGACATCAGATACAAGTTATTTCTGCCTGGCATCTATCAAACACAAGTTGACTGTATTGAAGTATGATGATTTAGCCTGTGCAGTTAAGTATTAGGTACAAATGGGTTTCAAAAGTGTTTGAAAAGTGTTCTGGAGTAGACTGGATAAAAATAAGTAGTATCCTGACAGAGCTAGTGTAAAAGCACTTTGCTTTCCACAAATACTAAGCTTAAATGAGCTATTTTAGGAGATTTTGCTCCTAAATTACTTTACTACAGCAATGACACCAAAATTACAATATGTAACCAGCAGTGCTAGTACAGACCTGCAGAGTTGCTGTATACAATTCTCTTGTATAGGATATGACTTTGCAGAACCCTATTATTTCATGTAGTAAACAATGAACAGCTATAAGGAAACAATAATGTTAATATTACGGGGCCCTCAGTGTTCTAGATTACATTTTTATCTAAGCAATCTGAAGGAGTGCAGAATACAATCAGTCATCGTTACTCATACAAATTTATTTTGCATCCCTCTGCTTGTTTTCAGTTCAGTATTTCTTTCTCTTTTTTTTCTCACTATCTAGGCTGTATGTGTATTTTTCACGTGCACTTTTATTATTCTAGCTGGATATGGTAAATGGCCAGTCAAGACCATGTAAACAATAGCAGCAGTTACCAAGAAAGACGAAGCACTATTAAAAAGTTAAAAAAGAAACAATGCTGCAGTTGAACACCAAACAATTTTGATAGAAAGTTCAAAACAATTAACATTAATTATCTCTTCTTTGATCTACTGAATTCACATGGAGACTTCCCCGTAAATGCGCGTAACAGAAACCTACACCATTAAACGTGTTTGGTATCTTACTTTGCACTCCAGAATTGCCCACTGGAGCAACTCATCTTTGGTAGATGCTGCTCTATGGTGTGGTGAGCTCACCCTGAGCAGCAGCTAAGGACCACACAGCCTCTCCTTCCTTCTCCAGCCCCCAGCAGGACAAGAGAAGAGAACAGAGAGACTCACGGGAGGAAACTCACAGGTCAAGATTTAGTAAAGTGATGGAAAGAGGAAGAAGTGAAACAGGAGACGCAAAGGCAATCACTCATTTTCTCCCACAAGCAGACTGATGCCCAAGCCAGTCTCTAAGCAATGGCCACCTCCCCTACAACCTCCTCCCCTCAGTTTGTATTGCTGAGCATGACATTCTACAGCATGGAATAGCCCTCTCATCAACCTGAGCCAGCTGCCTGGATTGTGTCCCCTCCCAAACCTATGCTTACCGCCAATCTAGTCACCGGAGAGAAAACAGGAAAAAGAAAACACATTGAGTGAAGCTGTGCAAGTGCTGCTCAGCAACAGCCAACCCACTGGTGTGCTACCAACCTTGTTTGAGTTACTGATCCCAAACACACCACCACAGGGGCTGCTATGAAGAAAATTAACCCCATCACACCCAAACTTAGTACAATGGGACTTTAGAAATAGTAGATCTTACGATCTCTTTATTTGAGCTTTTTTTCACAAATCACTTCCAATGTATCAGACCACTGAAAACAGACACACACTGGTGTCTTGATTCAGTTGCTTTTTCTTGAGTATGTACCTTGTCTCAGTTTCTGTACAAAGGAACTTACTGATTATTCCCAACAGTTGATAATGCGATCATAATTTCTTTTTTTTTTTAATATTAGAGGTGCCACGACAACATACCAATTACAGCCAGTCATACATGAAGACAGCCTCAAGATCATTCCTGTCTTTTGCTGATGCTTTTACACTAGGTGCCTAAGAATAGTCAGAACAGTAGTTTATGAAGCATCTTTACAAAGACCTTACTCTGACAGAAATACTAACAGCTGGATCTGGCCATAGACAAGTATGACTTTTTTCTACCAGATCTTCAAGTAAATCTGAAGTTTCAAATTTCTGTTTCAATCAAGCTTACTCTTAAGAATTTTTTCTGTAACACTTTCATAGTATTTTAGCTTCTGCTTCCTTTAGCACACCCTTCCACGCTCATGTGGCTAACTTCCAATGCTGACAACCAAGAAGAAAAAGAGATGCTCTTCTTAACAGTTCAAATAACGGAAAGAAAAGACTCATTATGTTCTGACTCTGGCAGTGCTAACGTATAAATCCAATCTGTCTTCAAAACCACAGTAAGTTACTCTAGGTCATGTCACAAAAGCAATACAGACTTCATACCTACCACAGTTCAGCCCTAAAACAACAACTTGTGTGGCTCTGTACCTCCCCTAAACTAACAGCAGTGCCAGGGCTGAAGAGCTCCTAGTCAAAAGCCCCAGGGAGTGACACCCACACAGAACACCCTGTGATTTATCCTGAAGGTAAGCATAGGCAGAAACTCTACTTGTCCAGAGATTAATGCAAATTTAAGATTTAAATAAGTAAAAGATATGACATATTGGTGAAGTAGAGAACTGGGATGGCTAACAACCAAATCATATCTATGATACAGACAACTGGTAAGCTACTTAGTGAAAAAAAAAAAATTAAAATTTTAAATCACATCTCAAAATTACTGCTTTATTAAATAAGTGAATAAAGTGAAATACTGCTTTTTTAATATGGAATTTTTTACTTAAGCATATACAAATCATTTTTATAGTACAACAGTCATTTTTACCATAATCCTGTTATATTTATTTTTAAATTACAAAGCAATACATATATTCCATAGAATAGAAACTTGTTTTCACCTCTGAAACTCTCGTAATATTGACTGTTAACTTTTGTTTTAGTTTGGAGAATATGCCTCTGGTTACACACACTTCTTTGCAACACGACAAATACATTCTAGAAGACTCCACCAACTGAATAATGTCAGCAGTCTGGATTAGGAAGAAGGCTACTATTGCAACAGCCCTATCAAAAAGGAAGCTTAACAAATAGTCAAAATTGTCAAGAGAAACCTATATATTTTAGGCAAGAAGGGTATACAGGGCAATCTCCCCAGACTCCTTCCAATTCCGCCTTCTATGCCTTTGGGAGGTTACTGGGACATACATCAAACTAATTCCTGAAGAATTCTTAGAACATCCCAGTGAAGCATCTCTCTTTTCAGAGCTTCATTTGTTTTATCTTTCTCTATAATGCAGAGTATATTAAGTGGAGATCAATTTAATACACGACTGATAGAAAATACAAAAAATATGGGAAATGGATGTGTATTTGCAAGACACACCCCAAAGAGCTCAAGGCTTTGACACATAACCAACGTTTCTTGTCCAAGTGATCATCCATTTATACATTCATTCTCCAGCTGCCCCCAGGAGCCCCACCACATCTCCTTATTCAGATATGGGTCTTCGTGTGCTCAAACGTGGCATCACACCTTAATGTATCATGAAGTATATAACATACACAAAACAAAAATGGAAATAAGTGCCAACATTAAGTGGATTGCATGTCCTCAGAGTGTGATTGACAGCTGATTTCTGTTCATTACATGACACATAACCCTATATACTGACTCAGCCATTGCTTCCAAGAATGTGAATCATAAGAGTGCAGCACTAGCAAAATGACAAACTGGACTTGAGAAACAGGTTTAGAGTTTGTCTATAAAATTTATGAGTTTGTATATAAAATGAATTTAATGAATTCTACTGCAACAACCAAAGGCTTTGCTGCTATGACACATTCATTTTCTGTTCATCAGCAATGCGGTAGACTGCTCCAAATAGCAAGTAAAGAAAAAACAACAGCTGGGAAAGGTTTCTGGAAATCTGAGTGCATTATTCTCATCAAGGAGAGAGAAATAAGCAAAATAGGCTGGCACAGTGTAGTCACTGTGATCTCCAAAAATGCAGTCACTAATGATCCAACAGTTTTACAGCTTAGGGGTGGACAAAAGATTTGGAAGCACAGAGTAAAATTTACTTAGGCACCTAAAGTTGACCCAGCTGTTGGGATGTAAACATGAATCCCCAGAAAGCCTGAGTTTATCCTATAATAAGCAGATGAAGATTTAAACATACATGTGCAAAGTTAAATCCCAAATTTTGTCCTTCAAAGGGAAGAGGAACTACAAAAGAAAAAAAAGTGCGACAAAACATAAATAGAGACAACTGAAGTAGATCTATGAGGAATAAAAAAGCCAAAGAATGTTTCCAAAAGGAAGTAGAATAATCAGTTCTCTGTCTCAAGCCTACAATTGTTGGGAGGTATTGAAGAGCATGTGACAAACACTGCATTTCTAACACTTCCTTTGTTCATTAATAACCTTGCTGGCAAGGAACCACTGAGGATGCTACTTCCTACTGAAAATTCCAATGTTCACAACAATGACACAAAGAAACCATGAGAATACCACATTTCACAATGTAATCATTAACCGTAACACCTACCATCTACTTCATGAAATGCCTAAAACTTTTAGGCATTTTACTTAACTAAGAAGTTGAACAGTTTGTGTAACAGAATGCCTATTCCAGCATTTGCCTGAAACAATCTCATTTCATTAAAGACATCTAATTAATTTTGATACTCCACAAATTATGGAGTTGGCAGCCACCAATTAGATTTTTGATTTTTTTAAAACTAAAAAAAATTACTTGGATTCATTTAATTTCAGCAGCTTTCACTTAAATGTCTCATTGCAACTTTCAATGGCTTCAGAAGAGCCACTGCAAAAATTAGTATCTCAAAATTAGAGCAATTTAACTGAGCAATTTTTTGGAAAACTCTTACAAAGAATTTTCCAGGTGCAAGCTATGGAATAACTATGAATGTTTGACAGCCCTGAACAAATTAGAGTCATGATAAATTAAAAATGAATAGCAACGTGCAAATAGGTAATTCTGCATTACTATAAGTGCTAAAAAGGTCAAATACGTAAGTGAAAACTTTTCACAAATAACCACACCAATTATGCAGTCAGTTATGAATGTATGCCATTCATCCACAGAAGTTTCACGTGTATACAAAACCAGTTTCATGGAAGTGCTAAGCAAAATGTAGCAGCTATGGCTGTATTAGCAACAGTATGGGCCAATAGAACTGGGCCTGTACAGTGAAAGACACTTTAAGGACATTCCATATTATATGTTCCAGGGGCTTTCTACTTTGCAGTAGTTCTCAAATTTAATCTCAAAGACTGAAAGCTTACTAGTGGCTGGAGTGTATTAGACACATTCCTGCAGTTTTTAGATTATTTTGTGCAAAAGGAATCCCATCCAGGTCACTCCCTAGGATCACTCCACAATGCAAATCAAAGTGGTGGCGAACAGATGTACTTCAAAACTGCACGGTTGATACAAATAAAAACAGTAGGATAACACACTCATTGCTGGATGTTACTTATTAGGGGAAGGAAAAAAAAAAAAAAGAAGTGTTTAAAGCAAAGAGAAATCTAAATTCTGAGAGTCCGGAGCTGAATTTCAGAATTACTGTGATAAAAAATAAACCTGTGATATCAGATGAAACATATGTATTTCAATACAAGATACATGACCTTTACAGACAACTCTATGAAATACAAGTTTATCACATTCATGTGGGCATGAATCACTTTACTGGAATAGTATGCATGTGAAGCTGAAAGCAGACATGTACTTTTACGACAAACTAGAGTCTGACATCTATTTACCAAAGTTTTAGATATTTTAGTCAGTAATAGTCAACAAATGCCTCAGTACTGGCACACAGCAATGAAACAAATTAACACAGATTCTCTCAACTCTTGTCAGATAGCAAGAGGGAACAATTACAGAGGAAATACTTGGTAAATCTGAGCAATCTGAGTACACTGGTTAATCGTTAAAATAAAAATATACTACTCATAACACAGAGGCATTGCTCGTAAAGTGGAATAATTATTGTGATAGCAATCACTGTTGCCTCAAGAACATCCAAACATTTCCTGCATTGTCTTTTGTCACCCAATCTCATCTAGCCATCAGATTCCTTTAGTGCTCCTCATCATGAAAACAGTTAAGCACAGAAAAAAATGAAGAGATTTGAATCATATTCTTGAAGAGAAGTACTTTGTACATTTTCTGAATGGAAGTTTTTAGTTGCTGCATATGGTTTCTTGAGGTACCAAATCAGAACTGCATCTCCATCCAGCAACAGTGAGATGATTTGCACCAGAAAGAACAGTCACTTATAGAATTTGACCCTTGATATTTCTACTAGACTTCCCCATCCTCCTACCCCACCCCATAAAAATAAAAAATTCTAGTGGATTTCCATTATCTAAAGAGTTATTATAGTGGAATTATCAGCCTCAATTTCATAATAAATTGTTAATTATTATTATTGGTTTTATTTTCTTAATTGAGAAAGCTAAATATTATTCCTTTGTTATTCTAGGTTACCGTTAGTTACCAATAAACAAAAATAAAAGCATTCCAAATATTTTATAGATGACAGTCCTACATTTTCTAAAATGTAGTTCCATGTCCACTGAATTTCTCTCTTGTATTCCACGGTTTACTCAAATGCAGAGGGTTTAATTAAAAAGTCTAGCCATAGTCCAGGCAATAATCACACCATAACACCTAAGATACGAAACATTTTCCTTGAAGCAGACAGTCTAATGGTCGCTGCATTTCTTCCTCAAGGACATTATTTTGGTACCTACCAGTTGTGAAATATCTGATCGAAACCAAATTGGAGTGGTCTGAGCAGAGACGCAACACTATTCACTGACTACATCATACACCTAGATGCAATCATAATTTAATTATAAAGTCCACGAGCTGCAGGAGAAGAACGAGGGCATGATCAGGATCTTGAACAAGAGTGCACAAGTAGAGCTACACTTTTGGAAGGAAGAGGGCATGATCAGGATCTTGAACAAGAGTGCACAAGTAGAGCTACACTTTTGGAAGGATGTGGCAGAAATTAACGTGTTTGCAAAAATTAGGTTAAACCTTCCATCTTGCAGTGTCTCTTAGAGGAGCAGACTCCACTGACACAGATAATGGTTTAAAGACTGAAGTTGAATTTTGACATTGCCACTAAAGAAGATGCTATGACTTCATTTGCTCTCTCTCACAGCACACTAATTGGGGAGGGGCGGTGTCCAGTATTTGCACTAATATTTATGCATTTATTCAAAAATGAACTAATAAGGAAGAACAGTGACAAGGGAGACGTTGAGAGAGCATGCTAGTTAATGTAACACAGAAAAATTCTTTTAAATCATGAAAGCCAAAGCATGCCACATCTGTAGGCCAAACTATGTCTCAACCCCGTTTTCACCATGTCCACAACTGATGAACATCCCTGCTGTCTGCCTAAGCTTTACTATGTTTGCCTGATTTTAATTAGGTTTGGGATAGCTATTTTTGAATATTCAAAATTCAACTGAAGTTTCTTTTTCTTTCATGGAAGAATACAATTAATCTTCAGCATCTGAATGTATATGACAGTAAGCAAAAGGAGTACTTTGTATGTCTATATTTTTGATGAAACCTCACAGAACTACAGAAGAAGTTTTTCCCAAGATATACAATATCTGTATCAGTTAAACAAATATACAAAGCACATTAAAGTATGCTGTCACAAATCAGAAACTCCTTCTCATTAGAATGCACTTAATACTTTATTATACATACAAGATAAGCTGTCTTTTTCTGATTAAGGAATCTTTAATTCTAGGTCAACACAGATTTCAAGTATCTCACTGTAAATATATGAAGTCATTTACAGGTCAATAGTATGAATTTCAATCAAAGCTTTTAAAATTATCACCAAATTCTAGAGAAGTCAGTGTAATTTTGGATGTCCTGGGGGTAGAATAGAAGGATAGGGACTGTTGAAAGTCCCAGACATACTATCTTAGTTCTTCAGCCCTGGAATATCTGAATTACCTTACCCTGTAACCACACACTGCAAAGCTGACAACACAAATTCTGGAATATAGACTGGAAATGTTATGAACTCACCTCTTCCTCTTTCCACCCCCACTTCCCCCAACAGACAGACTAGAAAAAAGCAACAAATATCCACATTAAAAATCCATATTATCCTTAAATTGAAGTCCATTAGAATAAAAATTGTATGTTTGAATGCTGAAGTCTGCATTCAAAATCCAGCCTTGCCTTTATGTGAGCTGTACATACACTTTAAAATTGAACATGTGCCTTGACAAGCGTGGCCAGTGAGCAAACCATAATCATTACACTTGTTTGTATCTTACTGATCCCTAAGAAAGCTGTGAGGTTTAATTGTGTCATTCAGATTTTCTGCACATTACTTGTCAGGGACAGATCACTATTTGCTTCCTTACTTTTCACTTTTAAAAAAGAGCATGTATTTACAATCATACATAAGACTTTCACTTCATAGTGAAAACTTAGTTTGAAGTAGCACTGTGAGAATAAGGCCACTTTCCATGCCAGGTAGTTCACTGACTTCAGTAACTTTGATGCATGGCCTACATGTAGAATTTAACTAGTGCAGCCGGTTGACCACATGACAGATACAAACAATGCACAGAAAATAAACACATATTACAGGTACTGATGGTTCACCAAAAAAAAACAACCAAGCAGTTCAGTTCTACATGCTTGATCTTCTGTATTTAATCTTTTTTATTATTATTTTTTACTGTTTAGAAGTTATGAGTCATTCTCTAGGACAAAAAAAAAAAACCAAAAAAAAACAACCAACAATAAGATAAGTATAAGCCAACTTGCTGTGTCTGCCAAAACATTTTTTTACTTAGCTACGGATACTTTCTGGTTTCTGAAATGAGTCTTTAACTTTGATTACACACAGCCATTGATTTTCCTAGTTGCAAAACCAAGACTGCATCTTTAATCCACAGTTGCACAACTGTGTTACCAGGCTCTGCTCCAGTTAACCAGTTATGAATAAAGTTACAGTTCTTGAACAAGATTATTTGTCTGGTTTTTCAGAGACTTTTTATACTCCTGTCAGAATTCTGGAAAACCAGAGCTGTAAATGACTAAACAAAAAAAAGTCTCATCTTCATAGACCAGGACTTGACAGGCAACCATTTTTCCCAATTTTGAGGATAACCTGCAACATACCTTGTCAAACTTCCCTATATGACAGTGATCAGAATATAAGTGTATTTTGTTCAAAACCAAATAAAACACAACTTAAAGAATTTATCTTTAATGAATGTACTTTTAAACAACCTTTTGAACAGCCGATATGAAACAAGTTATATTCTTAGAAACTGGTTTTAGCTGCAGCATCACAGAGTAAGAGTAATCTAAGAAAAAAATAGCAAAGTGACCTCCAACCTGAACAACACTCTTGCTATTGGATCGACGTTCCATAATTTACTTCAAAACCTGGAAAGAGAGCTTTATAGGAAAGAATTTCTAAACACAAACACAAAGCTGAGGAAAAGAAAAACGATTTTTAAGGAGCAACATCTGCAGTTTTTCAAGTACTGAAAATCAATGCTAAGAGTAGTGCATTTTTTCTCCCCTTTTTACTTTTTTTTTTTTCATTTTTTACATGGGGATTTCGGGTTAAAACAATAAAGTGGTGAAGTGAAAGTGCTATAGGATACACCAAAGAGGGGAGGAGAAAGAAAAGAGGGGTTAAAACCCACAAATCAAATCAGTAAATGTATCATTCAAATAAAAGGCGCAACAATTACAGAGAAACTTTAAAGCAACTTACCTCGAGGGAGAGAGATCAAAGAGCTGTTTTCAGTCGGAGCTTGCTGTGGCCCTCCAGGCCCCGGAGGAAGGGGTTCTCTCACTTGGGACATCTGCCAGCTCTCTCGCCGAGTAACAGAGAGCCTGCACCCTTCTCCAAGAAAACTAACACGCGACCCTGAAGGAACAAGCAAATGAAAGGACTCGTTAATGTATTTTACGCAGAAAACTCACGACTCTGGGCGAGGGACTGAAGAGGGACAGTGAGGAAGCGGCGGCAACTTTGCGGCGCGGTGGCGGGCGCGCCCCCCGCCGCCTCCACGGAGTACCCGCGGGGCCGGGGGGCGGCGGCCGCGGGGCGGGAGCGGCCCC
>VZRN01004857.1:1564542-1578333 GCA_013397935.1 Dasyornis broadbenti
GGGCGGCTGTTGTGCAGGTCCCGCCGCCCGCAAGCGACGGGCCCGCGGGCTGGGCTGGGCTGGGCTGCGCGGGGCCGCGTCTGCAGAGCCTGCCGGCCGCGGGGCGCCTCGCTGCCCCCAGCCCCCAGCCGGGCCTCCAGCCATGTAAAGTCCCCCAGGAGACCGTAACCCGTCAGACAGAAGTAGGCAAGAAGGGGAAAGAACCCCAGGAGAATGTGAAAGGGAGGCTTTCCCGCCTGGGCAGGGTTTGCAGATGCAGCGCTGGCAGCGGAGCGGGGCACGCTGCATGGCGCAGCCGCCGGCTCCCAAGTTGGCCGCGGTGCTGCGGCTCGCCCGCCACCAGTTGCGCCTCGGCGTGGGGAGCGGCACGTGGAGCGCCGCAGGCCCCGCTGCCCTCCGCCGGGCCCTGCTGCCACGGCCGGCCTTTCTACCCCTGCCCCTGGCTGGTAACATGCAGATAGAGCCATTAGAAGGACTTCGCAGCGGGCACAAAGAAATATTCACAGAACACGAAGAACAGAACAAGCAGTTTTCAAAAGCAGAACCCTAGAGTGCAAACGACTTCCTCTGCAACCATCTGCCAAGCAGTGTTACCTGCACTTTCTCCATATAGGAAGTACATTTCTTTCTTATGGCACATGTGAGCATCAGTCTCATTCTCTGTTCTTGTCCACACCATGGGGTGCTGCAATTATTGCTCACACATGTACTGGTGTCCATAAGCTACATGCTTTGCCTTGTTTATGTTATCACAGTATGTCACCTTTCTCCATTGACGTGTATTCGTGTTTAAAATATATTTTACTTAAAATTTACAAGCGTATTTTTTTATTAGGGTTTAGTAAATATGCCAGCTTTACTGATATGTCTTATTACAGTGAGATATTTCGATGTATTTTTGGGAAACAAAAGTAGGAAGATAAAATATGCAACTTATAGACTATTAGCATCCTAACATAAGGGACTATAACTGATGGCTATTTATTTTGATACCATACATCTTAAGAAACGTGCTCAGGTATTAAAAGTAAACTTCTTAAAGTTCAGTTTTTCCCTGACATGCTTGCAAAACAACCAGGATAAAGTGTAAATACCTGACTAGGAGCCAGTTGTGTGTGAACTCCACACTCTTCAGGGCTAACTCTTATTTCAGAAGTAATCAGAAATTTTGCATCGCTGTACATTTTTATTGTTGCTATTGCTGGGGCAAAAGTGAAGTATGATGAAAGGTGCATATACTTTCCTCTGAAAAATACTGTAATTTTAAAGTATTCCTGTAAACTGTGGTGTTCTTTGGTGCAGCATAGTCTTTCCTTAAACATTTATATGGGAAAATAGGGGAAAAAAGATGTTTTATGTAGGAAAGAAGCTGTATTAAAAAATCCATTTGGGGCACACAAAGCTATTATTTTACTGTGTAATAATAATACTGGTCTCAATATCTACATTTCATATCTATGAAAACATTGCATAACTTTCCACAGTCCCCTCCTTGCTGTCCTGGGGGCAGAATGATCAAGACATAAGGTAGAATGACTTACCTCAAACTCCCAAGTGAGTCAGTAGCAAGAGAAAGGTTATGACTCAACTCTAAACATACAAGCTTGTGTTTTTCTCTCTGACACTGGAAACAGAGAGCTGTGGGAGGAGCAGTAATTTAGCCAACCACACCCTCCTTCCAAAATATTTCATTGGATAACAAATGCCCATGAAGAGCTGATACCACCCAGGGTTGGTATTTTGGTGGGTTTTTTTAACCTTATCTATGAAACCCACATGGTAAACTCCACGATGTTCAGTTTATCTTCTTTAAAAAGATGATGGGATGAGCACACCCTGACAAGGTTCAGTTGTAGAGTTTAAAGCAACTAAGTGAATTTACAGGATCTTCAGCAGACATTACAGCTGATGCAGTTGGAGGTAGTCCTAAACAAAATCAGATTTAGAAAAGGTAAGAGAATTCAATATACAAAAAGCACAGTTCACTGAAATAGCACATTGAAAATATTGTACAATACACAACACATTACATACCAAAAGCTGTGATTGTAAAAAGATGGGTCCAGTTGCAGTCCCTGTTAATGAGATACCACAGATAGGCAAAGCTCATTGGCATAAGCACTTCCTGGCAGTACAACATACTTCTAACAAATACTCAGCAAATCTAAAATAGTTGTTGTATTGCTTTCCTGTAAAGTACGTATAATTCTACAATACTATTGAAAATTCTCAGGAAGTGGGCAGTTCAGATACTAATACCAGCAGCCTTTCAAGTAGGCTACAAATTTGAGATCTACTGTATCTTAGTATAGCTACTAAGTTGCAGGCTGTTGCACATAGGTATTCCAATATAGTTGTCCATTGCTAAATCATAAAATTCAGCTCTTGTAGGCAATTAATGGCAGATTTTGGGATTGTTGTGAAGAGAGATTAAAAAGCCTTGTAAATAAAAAGTAAGTACAGTTTGTAGGCAAGTTAAAATTTCCTGAAAGGAAAAAAAACCCTAAACAAAACAACTTAACAAACCGCCCCCCAGAAAAGGAAAAAAAGAAAATACAGCCCACAAAAAAAACCACACCCCACCATCACCATGAAAAAGCCCTCCAAGTTTCTTTCTCTGTTAAAAAAGATTCTTTAAAATACACTTCTATTAAAAGTGCACAGAATGTAGAATATAATCATACATCTTCAGGACACAATGACAGAATTGTTTATCACCATTTCCTAGACTGAGCTCCTACGCAAGCCACACAAAAGATATTACCTGCAGTCAAAATAGACTTGTCACTGAACAAAATAAAGTATTTTAGAAAGACACAAGTTGTTTATTTAAAGTAAACCCATAACATTCCAAAATTAACAGCTGTAGATGTTATTTACTTACATTATTAAGAACTCGAGCTATATTTATAGCCTTAATTTTCCAAGGCAAACTTTTAGTCTTTGTGGTTTTTTGGATATGAGATAGTTTGTGTTGGGGGGAGTTGTGTATAGCAGAGATGCCCCTCTCAGAAATGCCGTAGGAAAATTGTGCATAACTCTTCAAATAAAAAATGTGGTCAATAGCTGTTACTTAAGGATCAATGAAGGTCTGAGTACTCACATTTTCCTCCCATTCTTAGACTACCCTTTCCTTCCCCGAGGCTACTCTTTAACTGATGCTGATTTCCTTCTGTCAGCAGGAACAGAGGAAACTGAAAACATTTTACTTCTCTCTTAACACCCTTAAATAGTTTAGTTCTGAATAATGGACAATAATGTTATTGGATCTTTTTGTGACCGATTGCTTGTACCTTAGTACCTGTGAGTTCAAATTATCCTTCTGCTATGTCCTGCTGTATCTGAGAACATGATTTTCAAGTTTTTAATATATAATTTTACCATATATGCAGTTTTCTAAACTTCACCAGTCCTTTCAGTATTAGGATCATGGCAGGATCTCTGTCCTAAATATTTTACAGTGCAGCAATGCTGAAATGGAAAGCCGCTTATAGTTAAAAGGGCTAGATAAAAAACTTGAAGTTGAAACCAAATTGTATTGTAAAATAACAGAACTACAAGAGAAGCTTACTATTTTTAAAATACTATTTTTCAAAAAATATAGATTAAAAGGAGAAATATGCATAAAAGGACAGTAAAAGAGAATTTGAAGATCACTATCATGCTTGGTTTAGAGTGCATATAGTTCCTGGTGTCCATAACCTAGCTTGTTTAGTATCTTTCTGAAAAACATCCTGTATAAAGCCATGTGAATTGTCAGGTGCCAGAGCAAAGCTGGTTGCAGCTGTGTTGTAGATGAGGATTTGTACTTCATAAAGCATAAAGTGCTGTAGGATTGATGGTTCCTTAGACACCAGCTGGTCCTAACAGGGCAAGCAGCCCCTTTTAGGCCAAGGAAATCCACCTTCAAAGAGCACAAACATAGAAATAAATAAACATTTGAATGCCTAAAATGAAACTAGAGACATGCAGATTTAACTCCTTCCATAACCAGAACTGGAATAAAGAAATGCATGATCTTTTAGAGATGCAACTTGTTCCAGTAATGCTGTACCTGGGAGCAAGAGGTTTTTGTGCCATAAACAATCCTTTTCCAGGTTTGATATTTTTCTGCCACAGGATGGACTCCACAGTGGAGAGAAAGGGAATATGAAGCTAAATGACTGCTCTCTGCCAGCTCGAGGTATTTTTCTCCATTTTATTTCTCTGTTTATGCTAAGTATAAGAAGTATAGTTGTATAAGAAATGGTTTGTTTCTGTAAAATATTGCATAACACAGGTGGCAAAGATTTCATTACAATTTATGAAGTAAAAGAGGATTCTCTGAGATTAATTATTTCTGATGTAACTCTAATGAAGTTCAAGGAGTTGCATGAAGATGAATTCAGCTCAACAAGCTTCATCCTGCTTAGGGCAAAGTACATCACATGGCCTGGCTTATGGTAGTTTCAGCTATTCCTTAGCAAGGTCAAGGAAGTAGCTCGCTCAAGCAGGTAATTGATCTCATGAAAAATAGCAGATCATGTAGTGAGGCAAGCAAAATGACGTTTCATCACAACAAAATGCCAACTAGTAATTCATTGCATTCCTACAAATAAGTCAAGAAAAGTTGTTCGGTTGCAATTAAAGCTGTGCTGGATTGCAACAGTTAATTTATTTGCGTATCTTTCTTCAGCTCTTCACTTTGCAGTTAATATTGCACCTTCATTAATAAAAAACTTATTTAGGACTTCAGAAAAAACTTAAAATTCAGCAAAAGTTAATTTTTCAGACTTCATACTGATTTTTAAGGCATTCAAGATGATTTGGAACTTGTCTTGATATTAAAGATCATCTCAGCAAAGGCACGTAATGGACAACAGCATCTTTTGAATTAACTGGGCAGGAATTTTAAGGGAATATTGATTTAAAAGTATAGCTAGCTTAACACAGAATATTGTAATCTGAGTTCTACAGAGACTTAGTAAATTTATAATGGCATAATGAATTTACCTGAAATATTTAGTCCTAATAGTCCTATAGGCTGTATTTATAGCATACTATATATATATATATACATATATATATATATATATAAACTAAATATTTCTCATGCTTTTCTGGTTAATGAGGCTCCTTATGCTTTTGCAGCCTGTGAAGTATCAGGAACTGGCATTATTCTACATTAGTATTTCATGCACATTCCTTACAATTGTGAGTATTCATGAAATTTACATTACCTTTTCTCAGCAGTATCAAACTAATTGCCAATATCAAATGATGTTTAAAAAGATATCTAGAATTCTACAAAACCAAATATATTTCCAAGTGAAAAGAATATCTAATCAATCTCTTCCCAAAAATTTTAAAATTGAAAATACTAAACCAAGCATGTTTTACAAATAGAATAAATAATGCAGTGGAACAGAAAACTATATGTTATATTGCTGTGTGAGATCATGGTAGCACATCCTGAGAGCTACAAAAATTTAGTTAATTTTGTGCTTCTTTAATATGAGTTCATAATACAGAGTGTAGTTCCTCCTTTTGAGGTGCAAGAGAGTACACTCTCTTGTGAATGAGTGTTAAAAATATTGTGCATTCTGTTTTATATTTTCATAATATAGAATGCTCTTACATATTATGTATTATTCCTCATACATATTCAGAGGATATATTGTAACTGCTCCTTTGGAATCACTAACATGTAAGCTGTGAATGTGTATTAACAGCCAAATGCATTTGCATATTATGAGTCCATAATACTGAATGCACAACCAAATTGTTGATAAAAAGTCATTGCTATACATAGAAACAGAATTTATTTTCTCATGCTTTTCACTCACATCTGTGCTATCTTGCACAGTCATTTCTCACCCGTGTCTTTACAACTGGTAAAAAGAAAAGAAATACCAGTACCACAACAATTTTGAGAATTACAGTTTTCTCGAAGTAAAATATTTTGTGAGGGTTTTTGCTCTATATCATAATTAATATTTCCTTTAATTGTCTGAATATATACTCCTGGTTTTTCATTTTGGTATCCATATAAATAACTGGACTAAAGTCTTAATATCAAGTGCTCATTCAGATAGTTCATGCAAAATGCAGATCCTAGGAAAAACAGAAATAAACCTCAGTCAGTTCTACTAGTATTTTTAACTGTCATGATTTCATTTATTTATAAA
Source organism: Dasyornis broadbenti (assembly GCA_013397935.1). Classification (NCBI taxonomy): domain Eukaryota; kingdom Metazoa; phylum Chordata; class Aves; order Passeriformes; family Dasyornithidae; genus Dasyornis; species Dasyornis broadbenti. The sequence goes on from VZRN01004857.1 coordinate 1,570,710, forward strand.
TTTGCCTTAAATAATTGGGGGTTGCCAGCCAGGAACATGCAATTTTCTAGGTTGAACAGAACTAAAATTACAAAATATTACACAATAACATAATTACAAAACTTCATTTGTATCAAAAACTTACTGTTTGTCTACATTGACAGATGAGCATTTTGGCAACCCATGCAAGTAAGGATGGAAAAAGACAGCCTTTTACTTTTCTAAAACAGGGAATGAAGGAAAATAGTCTTCTGCCTCAGTTTCTTAGCTAAATGAAAGTCACGCAAATCTTAGGCCCAGGTCTGATCTAATTCTGTGACTATGCTGCTAGGATGGCGATTTTCCCCAGGAAGAAAAAGAAAAGCTAAGGACCACTTGACTTTTGCCCAGTTTCCTTCCTCATCCTAAAGAGTTGCTGGAATACCTGGAAAGACACAAGAGAAAATTAACTATACAGTTTCAAGGACTGCATAGTCACCATACTGACTGTTAGTTTTAAAATAATTTCAGGTGTATTATTTTAATAAGCAGTACTGAAAGTTACTTTATAGTTCTGATATCACAGCAGAGACATTAATTCCAAAAAGTCATGCTTTCTGGCAATTAACGGCAATCCTAAATTACCTACTATGCAAAAACCAAATAATTACACAAAACTATAATCATACCTCAGCTAAAATACTAATAAAATCAGGAAACACAAACTAGATTCAAAGTGACTCTCATATAGCTGGTACTTTTGGATCACATCTATGTAGATATAGTCCTGCCCAGTGAATCATGGCACAATGAGATATTGTTCATTAAGATGTGTAATATCTGCCACATATCATTGAGAGAATGTATGTATGTATGTATGTATGTAAATATGTATGTGAACAAAAAATCTCTGGACTTTTAGTGCTTTCCCTTTAAAAGAAGTTATTACACTTTAGTTTACTGCAAAAGCCTCTTAGAAGTAAAAATTCCTTTATTTCCCTTTTATTTTTTCAGTAGTTTGTTTCAAACATTTTAAAGTACTAATGAAATTGTTGTTAAAGTCATAATGTTAGAGTGTAATTTTATTTAACATTGTTTTATATTATAAGATCTATAAACAGGCTTCTGTAAACTTATGAAATCAGTTAGTTTGAGGTCAGAGCTGTGGGGTTTTTCTTTCCTTTTATTATTGTAAATAAAATAAGATAGTTCGTACTCAATTGCTTTTTACTTCTAGCATTCTATCTGCTCTCTCAGAGAATGTTTCCAGTTATAAATGCCAGAAGACTAAATTACCTTGATTATCAGTGATCAGCATAAATAAGTGAAATATTTTTCTATTGTTCTGCAAAGTGAGCTTTATGTTTTCTCAATAAATTATTTGTGGTTTTGACTTAAAATAATTTACTATAGTTACAGTCAAATTCTGATAACTGTGATCTACAGCCAAGGGAAATTTAAGCACTTGTGGCATGGGTGCTTTCACTGTTGAATCTCTGGTGTTCCAGTCCTGGATCTCTGACCAGTTCCCTGATATTTTTGCCCAATTTTGTTATGTCAGTAACATAATTTTTTTCAAGGTCAGATATGATTATATGGTGGTAATCAATCCTGACCTGATCCAATGCTTTCCAGTGCCTAGCTAAACTTTCAAGCACTTTTTCTATGGTCTTCAAGAAGATTTGACACCTGGTTTTTAGGACAAAAGGTATTCTTTTAATCAGTTTGCACTATAAATGTAATTAAGGAGTAAATCAAGTGAGTTGCATAAATGCTAGTGGCATTTTCTCTGATGACTTTGTGTAGTGGTCTGACCCCAGCCAAATGCCAGGCACCCACAACATCTACTCTCTCACTCTCCCCTGCCACAATTGGGCAGAGGAGAGAAAACTAATCAACACACCCAGGGCTCATGAGTTAAGAAACTGGGAGAAGACGCACTCAGAGTAAAACAAGCTGAACTTAAAGAGTTACAAAGTGATTTATTGCTAACGGAGTCAGAAGAGTAAATGAGATGTGAAATAAAACCTTCAAAGACACCATTTCTCCGCTTACCCCCTTCCCTCCTTCCTGGCAGCTGCACACGAGGGACAAAGTATGGTGGGGGGGGAGGTCAGTTCATCATCGAGATCTCCTTCCACTGCCTGGGGGAGAGGAGTCTTTTCCTCTGCATAGCCATGGATCCTGATCTCACGAGCAGCAGCCCGCCCGAACCTGCTGCAACGTGAGCTCCCCCCACGGGCAAACAGTCTTGCCAAAACTGCAGCAGCGTAGGGTGCTTGGTCCACGGGGTATCAGACCTCCGAGGCCAGGCTGTTCCATGTCGGGAGCAAGGCTTTTTCTCTTTACTGGGACTCCTGCTGAACCACCTCAGGCATCCACCCACTCCAGCGTGGGGCACTCAGTTCAGTCTGCAACGCCTCTCTCTCCACTGGGACTCCCGCTGAACCACAGCCTCCTCCACGCATCCACCCACTCCAGTGTGGGAACCTCCCCACGGGCTGTGAGTGGATCTCAGCATCCCCCGTGGGCCCCATGGGCTGCAGGGGGACAACCTGCTCCACCATGGTCCTCACCATGGCCTGCAGAGGAATCTCAGCTCCAGCACCAGGAGCACCTCCTCCCCCGCCTTCTCCACTGACCTTTGTGTCTCCATGTTGTTTTCCCTCACATATTCTCACCTCCTTCTCCTCCTCTGGCTAAAAAGAGGTGCGTGCCCCCACCATCTTGATCTCTCCTTAAATATGTTATCACAGAGGCGTAACCGACATCTCTAATTGGCCCAGCCTTGGCCAGCAGCACGTCCATCATCTTCAGAACCATCAGGGATTGGCTTTGCTGGACATGGTGAAGCTTTGAGAAGCTTCTCATGGAAGCCATTTTTGTGGGCCCTCCCCACTAGCAAAAACTGGGCCAAACAAAACCAACACACTTTGTTACTTTCAGTGGTGGCAGGAGAGATTCCAGCCCACTCCACTTTTCCTCACCTCAGCATCTGTCTGCTCTGAAACTAGGAGTGGGAATGTTCCTTCTATGATCATCCCACACTGTCAGCCCAAACCAATAAATACTTCTCACCAGAAATGTATATTGCTTCTTCAAATTGCCACTTGTGAGTAATGCTTAAGAGAATCATGTGAAATTTAGAAAAGGGTTATTGAAGTGCTCTCTCAAAATGCCATAGTATTACCAAGGTTTTATTTTCTTGAGGAAAAACCAAAATACACACCTGGAAATGTATGGGAAGAAGTACTCAAGGCAAAAATTCAATAGGTATTTCTTTCTGCCTGCCATTGTATATGGGATCAAATATGCGAAGAATTAAAAGAAAAAAACTTAAATAATTTGTTAGAATGGGAAAAATATGGAAGTTAATCTTCAGAAACACAGAAGTTATCAGCCATTTCATTTTCTTCATATAAAGCTGTAGTTGGAGAAGACAAAACATGGGGGTAAGCAGAAATACTAAAAATGCTAGTTTTCTTCTTTTAATACCAAAAAGATAACGCTCTTTTATGACACGCATAGCTTTTAGCATCTTATCACTCATTAAATTCTCCTATATGAGATTTGTTATGGAAAGAGAACTGATGAATCGCACTAAGGTGTCATGGCACAGGAGAACAGTGTAATACTTCTGAAAATAAAGCAGGATATTTTGTCTTTTTCTCAATATAAATGATTTAACTTGGGAACAATAATGACTTAGGCCTCACATTGATGAAAAAAAATCAGATTCTTGACCCATGGATACAACAATTTGAAAAATATTATAGTAATTTGCTGTATAGTTTGCAGGGAAATACACAATTTGCGAATTTGGTAAAACAAAGCAAAGAAAATATACAACAGATTTCTATACCCATTAAGGTTTGTCTGAGTACCTGTCTAGACACCCATAGTTAACTACACTCACAATGTGCATGCATAAAGGATATGCTACACTAGACCATGAGATTATGCATTTATCCTCATTTGAGAAGGTGGATGCCTAGAACTCATGAATGAAAAAAGATATGTTATAAAGCATTTAATCCTAATCAATATTTATTAAAGGAGACAAAGTAACAGTAGTGCAAACCTACAGTACTTTCCTAAAAAAACCAGCAAGCTGGACTTCTTATCATGCAATAATTAATGAAGTTTTATGATTTATTTTAACCCTGAAGTGAGTTTTTAAAAACTCTTAATTATATTATTCTACTAAAAGAAATACAATTGTCCCTTAGTTTCATCAAGCATGACAGGTGACAGTTTCAATGATAAATGCTGAAACTTGTGAAAATTTCAAGTTCAGATTGAAGTGACAATAATATGGTATCAATGGGACGGAATTGTTCTTCTCACTGCATTGATCAATACTAAAATTTATTTTTTAATGTGTGAAGCATGTTTAGTTTCATTAATTTATGAATAGGTTCTTTCTACTTAAATCTTTCTGTCTTTGGATTTAGTTTTATTTTAAAATAGTCTGTGTGTTTATAAATCCACAGCCAATCTCATAAAATGCTAGTGTTGGGAAAGAATCAGTATTTTGCATTCCATGTGCAGTTTGTGATATTGATCATATAACTAAGTCAATTAAAGGTTCTGGAAAAGTTGTACTGTTGTCACATGGGGTATACTATGTGCAAAATCACAAGATTTATGTTTGTTCAGTTTATGATATCTCACTTATCTTTGCAAACCACAGGCTACACCTGCAATCCCCAGCATAACCTAGATTTTTAGTATCCAATTGTGAATACATACGCTACTGAACCAAGTCAGCATTACATTTAGCTTAGCAGAGCCTGTATCATAGGTCACAGATCTGAAGATCTTCAGCTGGAACAGAGAAGATCCTGCCATAAAATATTTTCATTACAACTTTATGATTCAAAACACAAACACACACACTCCATGCTGCTGTGCATAGATGGGGTTTGCTTATGTTGTGCTTTGTGATAGCCCATGTATTAGAATTTTGTTACTTTGGGATAAGTGAGCAGTTAAAAACTTTAATTTCCTATGCAGTTAATGAGCAGTGATAAGGTGTGTATACAGTGGCCTTTTATGGACAGCTATCAGAAAGAATGCTTACAGCACCTGAAAAGAATAGAATAGAAGTTTTGGACTATTTTCTTTAAGTGTGGATAAAAGCATACAGAAGATAATTGATATATAAATTTAAATTTCAGAAATGACAAGAATTAAACCATTTAAGTAATCTCTTCCACAGTACTATAAATTCAATACATGAAGGGTTTCTAGAACAAACCATTAACTCTGTATTGGGATGCAAGGGCCTTTTCAAGTGAAAGTATAGTTAGTACCAAGTATCAGACAGTACTGAAACCTACCCCTATCAACCCCTATCAAAGGTCTAAGCTTGTCTTTGACACGGTTTGCAACAAGACATAATGTAAACATTTTTATATTGAACATAAATGACTGTGAATCTGTTGGTAACTTTCTCTGCTAACATCATGTATTTCTGCTCTCTGCAGGCTGTATAAGCTGTAAGTTATGGACTTGCAGCTTATATTGCTCTTTATGTATCCTGTACATTTGGCTCATTATTCTCATAACCTGCCAAAATTCACATATAAGTGGGTAATACCTCTTAAACTTATTAAGCCAGTTTAATTAAGAGACAATGGTCATAGTGGAGGAGTATATGTGACAATTTATGGCTTTTGAGAGTGATTAAATGCGGAAATGGAGCTGAGGCATTTGATAATCACAGGAGGTATTTATTGATGGAATATTCCAGCCACATGACTATTTTCCCATCAGCCAGTAAGAGAAGCGCATTTAAGAAACATTAAAAAGACAGATTTTTCTTGGTAAATGAAGGTTTGAAAGCAGTTGAGAACCCCTGCTCATATCCCATGAAGGGCAGGCATAGGTAAAATTTGTATAGAATTCAGGAGTATGTTACTCTCCCTTAAAAGCAAGGCTAAGGACAGATAATTGCCTGAGGGAGTTACCTGCATAGAAACTAAAGGCCAAGACTGAGGTGTGAACATGTGTGATTTGAGTTAGGATTTATGACTCATTTTCATATTGCCACTGTAAAAGGGTAACAATTATCATCTGCCAGACTGGCCTGTTAGCACATGTTGAAAACAAATCCAGAGCGGCAGCAATTCTCTGGTCTCATGGGAACAAGCCTGTTTCATTTATACACCCAAAAGAATAGATGAAATAAGGATTGACACCTTAGGAAGAGGTCACTTTAGAATTAGAAGGGAAGTTCTAGTGGAAAACTCTCCCAAGAGCTTGGACAGGAAGTTGAGTTTGGGGGATTTTTTTTTTAGTTAGTTAATGTTGTGAGTCAGAAGTAAAAGGCCAATGCAAGGATAATACTTAATGTTTATTTAGCCAGTGAATACCAAGAAACTCAAATCATTCCCATACAATATTCTGCTATATACAAATCAGCCATGTTTGTTTAATGTGGGGGTTTTTACAAAGGCATTACTGGTGTTCAGGTTAAGAGGAGGTAGTGTCTTCTGCAGCTGAACTACTAAACCCAAGAACATTAGTCTATAATCTGGTGATTTCCAGAACTGGGGAAACTAATCTGAACATGCCTAGTGACATTTCTGATCATCATTCTCCTTCCTCTTCCTCTGAACTCATATGCATCAGTCTAAAGCTGTATAAAATTCAACCTTCTTAATTTAATGGAAATGAAGAAGGAAAGTGGAAGTTGCTAAAGAGTTGGGCGGACACATTTGGAGAGTCTGTCCAAGCAGGAAGCAGGTAGCTTTGCTTCCACTGGCAAACTGGCACTTCCTTGAGTGTTAGCCAGAAAACAAATGTAACGTTTGTCTTTTTCATTGACCATTACGGAAAAAAAAAAGAATAGAAGGCTTCATTTAGCCTAACAATTTTCTGTCTTCAGCTTTCTGACGTTCTCATTTCATATGCATGAATGATTTGCAGAGATGACAGGGAGGAAATCTGAATTGGTGAACATATTTAATACAGTTTTTAAACAGCATCCTGGCAAGGACAGGAGGTGGACTACAACTGCACAGTAAAATAAATGAGTACTTGTATTTACAGTTGCCAGTTTTCTGATTTCGGTGTCTTGTTTCTTCTCCCTAGTTAATTTCAGAAGGAGGAGAAGAGGGAAGTAGGAAGACTGAGGAACACAGCATTCCAGAGGGGCACTGATTTTCACTCCTCTTTGCTCATAGGTACTGTGTAATTCCCATTACTCACATGGTCTCATGTGGTGAGAGGGCGGATCTGAGGAACTGCCATGTTGAATCACTCTGGAGATTCTCCTGGAGCAGAGAGCAGGCAACACCAGCTATGTCAGACAAAGGTGCAACAAATCCATAATAAAAGTGTGGGATAATTCTTTCACATCTACGTGTAACGAGATATTAGACTAATTTGCAAAGAGCTGCTTTTCTTTAGCTTAAACATCAGACTTGGTTCATACAAGAGACCATCCCTACACATAAATGGTTTATACAGTTCAATCATTACATTCTGTCCTACATGAAGAAATGGATAAAATTTCAGTCTAAATGATGATGGATTCCATTTCTGTTCTCTAACAGTCAGTCAAACCTGAAAGTGAATGTGGTCTCAGTGCATATAAATTCTGATTCCCAGCTGCATTTCTTTAAACATGGTTTCTTCTGCTTTTTTTTTTTTTTTTTTT
>VZRN01004857.1:1578385-1635885 GCA_013397935.1 Dasyornis broadbenti
TTTTTTGGTTGGTTTTTTTTTTTAAACACAGGAAACCTCAACTCTTCTAAAATCTACCACAAACTCTCGCTGCATCTATAAGTAAAACACGTAATCTTTGCATGTCTCCTTTTAATTACATATGAAATAAGAATGTCAGTATTTGCTTCCCGGGAAGGTTATATTCGCCTGTGATGCCAGGTACCTGGGATGCCAGGTACCCGTGAATTCCAAGTAGTTATTATTTGTTGAAACTCTCAAAACAAGAATTTGCAAAATCAGTGAACACACCAGTAAATAATCTTCACCAGGACCATGTCAGGGCCTCCATTAGGAGGCACCATTACCAGATTTTTAGTCTTGCTTGACTATCAGCATTCAAGTTTGGCCATTCTCACCTGTGGTATTATTGACAGAGAAGGCTTTACCCACTTTCACTTTCCTCAGGCAGTCAGAAAGGATGTGATGACAAAATCAGAGCTACCATGAAGATAGCAGGGTAGTTATCTCTGAAAGCTTACTGGGCCACGGTTTCAGAACAATCCCACAACATGATTTAGAAGTTGACTGGCTTCTTGTTAAAGACATAACAAATCAGCTTGTTCTTTCTTGGGATGATAATGCCATTTCAGTGAAGTACAACTGACTTCCTTTTACATTTTCTGTGTGCAGCAAAAACCTCCGTAACAATACTGTTGAGCCTTCTGAAATGAATACCTCTTGAAGCAATAAATCTGTTAAAGAAAAAAAAAAATGGTTTCTGGGCACCTGGGCTATGTGTTTAAGGATTTGAACTTTCTTAATGCCTAAAATCTGGGGAAAAAAGTCCAGAAAGGACACCCAATTAGAAGGATATTGACTCATCCTGACAAAGAGGTGGGGGGAGGGAGAAAGGGAGGAAGGAGGGAAGAGATCAAGGCTCAACAACAAAAGGCCTATTCATTTATAACAGCTTGGCTGTGGAACCATTCCAGCATGCTTAAAAATACTTTATCCATTAGTTGGGAGCTCTTTTCTAAATGACAACGTGCTGCCCACATCTGACCACAACCAGCTCCCTTTTCACATTGAACGTAGTAAGGTTCACGTTGTCAAAAGCAGCTTGCCACCTCTTCTGGACATTGTAAGGAGGTGAGGCAGAGTAAAGCAAAGGTGCCCTGTGAGAAGCAAAAATCCCTGACCTCTAGCATATAGCGAGGGGAAGGACAATGCCATTCAGTTCCTCCCAGACTATTTTAAAAAAAGAGAACAAGCGAATACAGCATTTAACTAGAGTTCTCCTCACATGAAAAACAGTAAGAGCATTTTAGGTCAATGAAGTTATTAAAAATAAGATAATTTAATGCCTCAGTATATCTCAACAATAGTCCATTGCAATTTTGTATGAGGCTCTTTATGCTAAGCTCTGATCACACACCTGAATGAAATCATCAAACATATTTCACCAATGTTCCTACATATTAGCCAAGAGATATACATTTTTAATTACAAGTACTAAGTACTTGTTGAACAGCAGGATTTTTTAAATCAAATTATTCTCTCCTAGGAACATTTCCTCCTCAGTTATAAAGTGGTATAGCTGGAACTATTAATATTTTATGCTGGGGACTGTGGATACAACTTCATACAAAAGCTTTTCTTTATTTGAAATGTGACTGTTGCTGTAAAATTGTCATTCCTATCTTTTCCCAGTATTTTGTTGCATATGCTTTCAGAGTGTAGTTTGAGGAAAATGAATGTCTGGTTTAATGTGTGTTTATTTCTCTTGACACATACACTGCGTCCTTATGTTAGTTTGCATTGAGACTCTGGAGGAGATTCTGGGAGAATACTGTGCAGTTGATCTTCTCATCAAAGTATCAGCTTTTCTAAACGTGTCATTCAGCTACAGCAAAAAATAGTCTATATTACAATATATGCTATCTGATTCACCTTCTTACAAGGATCATCTTTGTAACCCTCTCTCATGTGGATATTCTTAATAACACCAGCTTTATGTAAATGCAAAAAGACTACATCTGTATCTACAGCATCTGTTTAAAGTCGAAATACAGGGAAAAAAATACTTTGGTTCTTATAGCGAAGTATTCAATAATTTATATTTGAGGTTTAGATTTTAGCTATAGAACAACAAGGTTTTTGAGAATTCCTTGCTTTCTCTTCTTTGTTTTGTTGATTACTTTCAAGCTAGCATGTGGAAGCAGTGGTGAAAGTTGGCATTGGAAATAAATATTCATGTGTGTCCAGTTAGTTACTCCTGAACATGGTTGTAAAGAACTAGATAAGTATACAAGAGTTGTCTTTTTCATTTCCTGAGACAAGATAGCTCTTAACCTAGGTTTGCAGGTACCTTGAAATATTTATGAGCAATACAATATGGATTCTAAAATATATCTCCATTAATGAATACTGGCATGTTATAAACCAGGTCTGTAGAAGGCCTGAGAAAAATGACAGGGTAAGATCAAACATTTGTTTACATCTCGCCGACAACAAAATATCGTTTTAATGTGACTGGCCTTTAAGTGGATATCAGTTTACATAATTCAGTAAACCACAGGCCAAATAGAGAAAGAGAGGCCACTGGTCACCCTATCCAAAATGAAGAAACAAAGTCTGGTTATAGTTTTATCATGAGAAGTGCTATCTACGTTTTATGTGCAATGCTGGGCTTGTAAATGTTTCTAATTTAATGGAGCAATGTATCCAGATGTTAATAGCTCATTTCATTTTCTAGGTTACCTCAAAGAGCAAGATGACCTCTATGCAATAGCAGGAATGAAAAAACTTTCTGGATTCTGAGCCCAGCCACAAAGCAGTTTCAGAAGCCTTCCTGTCATTGCCTGTCTCTTGTCTTCTGATGAGTTGCCAGGTTGGGGGGTTTTTTTAAGAGCAACCTTTACCTACTGCATAGGAATGCTCTGAAGATTAATTCTTTTGCATGCCTTGTGAAATACGAAAAGTGCTAGGAAACAGATTTCAGTTGTGGAAGTTAGCGTGCTGTTATCAAACTGTGCAGGAGAAACTACCTGATGGTATCTGTTGACTTTAAGCTCCTTGCTCTGTCACTGCTCAGAAGACACATCAGGGCAGAAGGAAGGGGTCTCAGCGACAGCCTCCTGTTTCCAATCCACAGTGGAAAATGCCCTCAGCCAGAGGGCACTTGTGCAGACTGCTTCCTTGTCCTTATGGCAGGTGAGATGTTGAGCCTTGCATAAGGTTCTCCTCATTCCCGCCTGGGCTTCTCTGTCAAAAGTACTTTCAGCTGAAGTTGGATCTTAATGTATATGCACAGATGTTAATCAGACAAACTGGACCCTCAAGCAAAACAGAGGATGATCAGCTTGTCCCTATAGGTGTAGCTCATATATCATGTTCCACTTCATTATTGAATTCTAATTTGTGGGGCCAGTGGACTCCTTAAAACACAGAAACACTCAGATATCCCTGCCTCATCAAACATAAGCAGACTTAAGCCAGATCTTAGTACCAAAAAAAAGCTGATTATTAATAGCAATTCTACAGTGAATATCTCAGAAACAAAATGTCACTATTCTTTTTGTCTGCAGTAAGAATGTTCTGTTCTCCATCCGTAACATGAAACTTGAGGTACATTTTCATATCTTAATAAATTAAATAAACTTTTCTAGAAATAAAACTACACCAAATACCACATAAAGCAGAATTATGCACTTACTAATCCTGTTTATAGGAATATGTAAGGAAATGAACGGTTCTTTTAATGAAATGTATAAAATAAGGAGAGAACATAATAGACCACTCATCTCTGTATCAGGTAAGACCAAGTTCAAAGTACCTCATTAACTTGTCTCTAACATTAACCTGAAGAAGATGCCTCTAAAAAACCAATTATATTTCATAGAATCATAGAACGTTAAGAGGTTGGAATGAACCTTAAAAGTCCCAACCCTCACTGCCATGGGCAGGGACAGCTCCCGCTAGCCCAGGTTACTCAAGGCCTTATCCAACCTGGCTTTGAACATTGCCAGGGTTGGGGCACACACAACCTCCCTGGGCAACCTCTTCCAGTGTCTTGCCACCCTCACAGTAAAGAATTTCTTCCTAATATCTAACCTAAATTACAAGACTGGGCAATCACCAAACATAGGAAGTTGAACAATGGAAAGTGCTGGATTCTGCACCTGGGATGAGGCAAGCTTGTATGTATGTACAGACTGGGGAATGAGATACTGGAAGACAGCGCCACAGAAGGGGACCTGGGGGTCCTGATCAATGGGAAGTTGAATTTGAGTCAGCAGTGCCGTGGCAGCCAGGAGGGCTGACTATGTCCTTGGGGGGCATCAGGCACAACATCGCCAGCCAGGTAAGGGAGGGGATTTTCCGGCCGTACTCTGCACTGGGCCAGCCTCACATTGAATATTTTTAACACTTTGGGGCAGCACAATGTAAGAAAGTTATAAAGCTAATAGAGAGTGTCCAAAGGAGGGCCACAAAGAAGGTGAAGGGCCTTGAGGGGAAGCTGTTGAGGAGCAGCTGAGGGCACTTGATCTGTTCAGCCTGGAGAAGACTGAGGGGAAACCTCACTGCAGTTACAACTTCCTCATAAGGGGTAGAGGAGGGGGAGACACTGAACTCTTCTCTGTGGTGCTCAGTGATGGGACCTGAGCTGTGTCAGGGGAGGTTTAGGTAGGATATTAGAAAAAGTTCCTTCACACAGAGGGTGGTTGTGCACATCGCCAGGGAAGTGGCGATGCACCAAGGCCAATGGAGTTCAAGATATATTTGGACAATACTCTCAGGCACATGGCGCGACTCTTGGGGATGTTCCTGTGCTGGGATTTGGACTCAAGGATCTTTTTGGGTACCTCCCAACACAGGTTATTCTGTGCTTCTGTGATTGTGTGATTCATGTCCATCATTCCTGATGAAGTGTCCCTCTCCAGCTTCCCTGTAGGCCCTCTTCAGATGCTGGAAGGTTGCAATGAAGTCTCCACACAACCTTCTCCAGGCTAAACAGTCCCAACTTTCTCACCCTGTCCTCATACGGGGAGTGGTCCAGCCCTCTTACCAGCCTCTTGGCCCTCCTCTGGACTTGCTCCAACAGTTCCATGTTCTTATGTTGGGAGCACCAGAACCCTACCCAGGACTCCAGGTGGGGTCTCACAAGAGCAGAGTAGAGCAGGAGAATCCCTTCTGGTCTACTGACCAAGGAGCTTTTAAAGCTGCCCAAGATTTTGTTGGCTTTCTGCACTGCAGCTACACAGTGCCAGCTCGTGTTGAGTTTTTCATCAATCATCACCCCCAAGTCTTCCTCAAGGGCTGTGGAGAAAGTTGCTAAGTTATATTTCCTGAATCTACTCTACCAAGCCACACACATTTGCAGTTCATTATTAGCCGAACTCAGTAATTGTTCTTATTCAGTAGCTTTTTTGAGTAGCTTATTGTTCCAATTCTTTTTCAAGCCTGTATCAACTTTTAATACCACAAATGGCCTGTAATAACTTAATTGCATGAAGAGGATTTTTTGTTATTGTTTCAAACTTGCCTTATTCAAATTTCATCTGATAGCTGCTTTTTCTCTCTAGAAAAGAGGGTACACAATCATCCCCTTTTTTGCTCCTTCATAACCTTGATGACTTTGTAAACTGCTGTTACATTCATGATGTCTTTTTTCTAGCCTGAAAAGTTATACGATGTTTAATATACAATCGTATTGAAACAGTTTCATTTTTCTAATCATCCTTGTTGTCTTCTCAGTATCTTTCTGATTGGGGAGGGAGGAGAAAAAACTGAACAAGAAATATATACAGCGTTCAAGACAAGGGCATGCTGTGGAATTACAGAGAAGTGCAACAATATTTTCTGTTTTGAGATGACAATTTCATAGGGCAGTTTCCCTACAGTTATCCACTCTTTATAATTTGAAGATAACATTCTTGAGTGAAAGGTTGTGTATGTTAAGTTAGGATTTAAATATGTAGTTAGTGCTGAAGTTATTTTCCCCATGAACATCACTTAACATTTATTTACATTTCATTTCACTTGCTTTTTATTAACAACGATTATGTTCTACAGCTCTTCTCAGTAGGTCCTCATCCTTCTTGTCCTGAATAAATTTGTAATACTAGCAAACTTTATTATCTCACTTTCCACCCACCTTTCCATTTCATTTTCTACTATGTTTAAGAGTACAGATCTAGCACACACTTTCATAGTACTCTGCTAGTCCCCTCCCTCAAATGAGAAAACAGACTGTATAAACTTACTTTGTGTCCAAATTTTCAGCAATTATCCATCTATTCAAAGACCTTCCCTGTCACTCAGTGGCAGCATATCTATTTTACAGGAACATTCTAAAAAGGGAAAGGAACATTGGAAAAAGCCTTTTGGCATTGCAAGACAACTTTGGCAGCTGGATTGCTCTTGTCTGTGTGGTTGCTGACTCCTCCAGTGAACTGTATGCAAAATTTTAGATGTGACTTTGCTTTACAAAAGCAACGTTAATTCCCCTTAAACATATAATATTTCTTGCATGTCTACTAATACTTTTCTTCTATTCTGTTTGTAACTGCCCAAATGGGAAAAAACAGATTCATTGATTCTCCTTGGAATTTTTTTTTTTAAATAGCAACTTATATGTAAATTCCATTCATTGGATAGCAAAGCAGTTCAAAACAAAAGGTTGTACAGTGTAGTAAGGAATCTGGCATAGTCATACCTAAATTATTCTAATGTTCTTGATTTCCTACATGCTAAATTATCTTTTAATCTTTATTTTGTAATTTTGTTCCATGAACTCTTTTGTTGGAACACATGCTTTGATGTCAGAACCTGTTTTTCAAGGGCTTCAGACATGATACTGTGTTTTTCCACAGTTAACACAGACACTAAAAGCTGTAGTTTTGTCTTTATCTTCCCTGTTTTTTTTCACATACCCTGACTATCTAATGTCTCTACAAACTCTTGTTTACTTCTTGCAAGCTTCTTGTTCTTTATATCTGTGAAAAAAGCTTTTTATATCTTCTACAAGTTTGTATGTAAATCATGTTAAGTCTGTTCTTTCCAGTTTCTTCCTTTTTAGAAGTTTCTTCATTCTGCTGTAATTCCCTTTTTTCAAAATGAATGGGGTTTTTTGCTTTGTTTTTCTGTCAGTGATTTTGAAATTAGGTACATTATGGCCACTCTATTAATTCTAAGCTTTCTGTGTTGATTGCAAAACAAGACTAAAAAATTAAAGCCTGCTATCATTCTGCTTGCAATAACATTTATATTAACACCGTTTATTTTAATATAGGGAGAAATTGATACACCTAGTAAAGGGCATGCTCATAGTAAGGAAATAGTGGGAGATCATGATACAAGGCTATTGGGATAATATACTGGAATTTAAAACTGTTCTTGGTCATTCCACAGATAGAGAGAGTTACAGTAGCCAAAAACTAGTATGACTCAGTGCAAGTGACCACATCAGCTCTAGCCAGTGGCAGTGGGACAGTGTCCTCAGTGTATTGCTGAGCTGAGACCATTGTCAGCATCAGTTTTCAATTCTCTGGCCCAGAGATGAACAGATGATTGCTCCCAGAGCAACCACTTGGATATTGCCTCACATGACAACACATTCAACTCTTTCCCAGAACTCCACTTGTTTTTGACACCTTCCTCTGATCTATATTGTCTTGCCACACTGTACTGAGGCAGTCAGGTCACTGTGGTGGTGAAGAGCAGTGACAGGCAGAAGCCCTGTACAGAGCTGCTTGCTGAGGTGGTGGGTTGCACATGGTGCAGAAAATATGGCTACTAAGGAGAAATAAAGGACAGCATGTTGGGGCTTCAACTGTTGTATGGGGCATTTCATAAGCAGAGCCAACCTGCAGTCCAGATGTCGAGATGATCCTCCAACCTAGAAGAGTCTGCATGTGGCCTCTGATCCCCACAGATGGGACAATGAATGACCCCAACAGATGAAACTGTGAAAAAGGCCAAAATACAAAACCAAATATGGCAGGCAACACTGACTATAAAGAGGAAATTTGGATTACACTGACAAAACTAATGGTACATGCGTCAGAGATGGCCATTGACTTTTATTCAGAAAAGTTAAATAAAAGTAAGGGGTGATACAGTATGGTTAGTACCTGACAGGATGCTAAATTTTACTCACCTGATAGGTAAGACAGCATTTGGACACAGATGTTTGGCTGATGTAATAGCATTCAATGCTCACTGCTACAGCGTCATTCCGTATTGAGGAGGACTGCCAAAGAGAAGTTCAGAATTTAGGCAGTCATGGAGCATGTTTAACATTTGGCTTACAATTTGAAGAATCCCAGCCAGATCTGCCACGGTGGGCTCTCCATGGCCCATCCTTGTGGCTGTTACCTGCGTCATTTGTAGTCTCAATCAGCTGTTAATGCTTCTCCTGTAAGATTATAAAATAATTACAAATAGCTCAGATTAGGAGGTGTAAATGTCACTTAAAGCTCATTTTTGTTTCATGTTCTATCCAGAATTCTCTGTAGGCAGCAGATGAGGATCTACAGAAAAACAGGATCCTAGAAACAAACAATAATAACAAGACCTAATCAGAGTGTAATAATCTTTTGAATTGCACTTATGTTAGAAGGTAATCACTGATATTCACACGACACTGAATAAGTAGTATTTCATATGGACTTCATAGTTACAGAAAGAAAATAAAGAATTTGGTTTCCTAAAGAGCATCAGGAACAAAATACAAAGAAAACACAGCTCTGAAGTTTTAGCACTGGCTTTCAGGAGAGCTGTATTTTCTCAGTTATTGCATAAGATCCTGCCCATGCTTAAGCAAATTTTGCATCAGTTCTTTACAAGCACTGTGCTTGAACACATTTTTCAGTTGCAATCTTGCAGCAGTGGGGTGTCCGATGGGTCAACAGTATCGAGACATGCCTAGGTGAAAACAGGTGCCTAGGTAACTTAGCTGGTGGAAACTTCTCTTAGAGAGCATAAGCACCACCCTGATTATGGCAGATGAGGGATTGTCATGGTAGGTTTCATGACAAAGGGTCCTAAGGTACAGCACCAATGTAAGGAGTTGCCACCCCATGTCTCCTGTTCCAGTGGCAGCAGGGTTTGCCATACCCAGGAGAGCTGCTATTGCCACAGCCTCCGTATTTGAGCATGTGAGTTGAAAAGGCTTCCAACACAGACATGCAGTTAGACACCTGGATCCAGGGTATTACAATATAGTCCTAGTGTCTCACCTCTTGTGTCTTTAAAATGCAATAATAATAACTACTTCAGCAGTGAGTGCAAAAATAAACTTCCAGTTTATGTGAGGTACTTGAAGAAAGAGCACTGTTGAGTAAAAATTACTTTTTTATTTTTTTAGCAAATGCAAGAAAGATGCCATTCACTATTAAGATTTCTTCACAAAATTGAGATGCATGAATAAAGTTAGGCTTTAATAGCAGAAAATTCAACACTAATTCCAGATATAGAAGACTAGCATTTTTCACAATATAAATACAGAAAGAATACAAGATTTCAAACCTCTGCTTTATTTTTATACAAATACAGTAAAACAATATATATACATTACACAGACGCACGGGCATAATGCACGTGTCCTAACCACTTGAAAGGTTTTGATCTGCTTAAAAACCAAAATGTGTCTGCAACATGATACTGAATGTATAGATTTTGTGCAGGTTTATTTCTTTTTTTGTACAAATTTATTTCTTTTTTAAAAATAAGATTTAAAAATTGTGCTTTGGGGTCTAAAATGTAGCAATTAAATATCTGAAAGGCAAAAAGTATCCAGTATATTATTTATGTATTTATCATATTCCATCACATAATCTTTGCATTCATAAATATGGTAATCAAAGACTGTGGACTTTAAATCAGCCATATAGCAGCATGTGAAAAGTAGTATTTTACTGGTTCGTGATAACAACCACAGTGTGATATGATATTCTTTATATACACAAATATGATCTTTAAAATGGCCTCTATCAGCTTAAAAATGGACAATATCATGAAACTTGTTAAAGCCAAGGTGAACTGTGGCACCATATCCAAATGCAGAAAAAGACAATCACATTTTTCGACATTTCTACTGCTGATGGCATTGAAATGTCAGCAAAGCTCAAAGCAAAAGTACACAATAAATTTGATATTACACCACATGTTTGATTAAGCCCAAGGGTGAAATTGTAACCTGCAATTTTATTCTGAGTCAGTAGATTTCTGACACATTTTGATTTTTAACATAAGGAAGCTCAGTCTTAAGACTTCACAGAATTCAGCAGGACTGTCATTGTTTTATTCAGACTCTGCTAAAAATTGGACCTTACAAGCCTCGTGGACACAAGCACATTAATAAATTTTATTATTGTAAAAACTGTTTCCAAGGAATTGTTTCAAATAGCAAGGCTATGACTGTACTCAAAACACAGGCTATTAATTAATGGCACATGTGTGGTATACACATACAGCAACAGTATTTTCTGATGAAAATTAGACTATTTTCTATTTCAGATTTTTAATATAGAAATACTTTAAAAAGGGTTTTCTACATGTACCTGAAGTTGTTCACATTTAAAATATAGTAGTGTTGATGAATGAAAATAACAAGGAATTTTTGAACATACTTGTTTATTTTTAAAAGTTCATTTATTCTCATTATAAAGTATAGGATAATTCATATAACATTTAAAAATTCCAACTCTGCCTCATAAGGAAGACACAGGGAAATTGTATCAGTTATTGTGACAGGTCTTGAAGAAGAAACGCTTGACTACAGATAAAAGAAATACAAATGATGAAATCCGCTCTGCTTTATGACCATGGAGCATGATAATTAACTCACACATATTCAAAGACTTTTTAAGAAATACCCTATTCAAAAGCCACGTGTTGTTTTTGTTGTTTCCTAATTTTTATCACACTGCTGGATGGCTCAGAAGTGATGCTGTCAAAGCGACAGTCAAGGACCGAAGTAATTGGAACTGCTGGGTGAAAAGACAAGCTCCATACAGGAATTTCCTGCCACTCCAGTGACTGTGACAGAAAAGCTCTGAAAGTGCCAGTAGAGATTTAGAATGATGAATAGCTGCTATGGTTAGTGAGAAATCTTGGAAGTTCAGTTTTGTTTTATTTGCTGAAATATTACCAAAGAAGGCTTGAAGCCTGTGACTTGTAAAATGTGACTACGGAATGACCTCTGACAGTTGGGGCTCCTGTGGATGTTATGCTTCTATTTATCTGTGGGTATTGTCAGGTCCTTTGTCTCATTTCTCAAAATAAAAGCACAACCTTTGTTCCACTGTTTGTCATTATTTATACACTACAAGGTCACTTCCTTTATTTTCAGACCTCCTAATTTTCCTGATGTTATTTTTTCGGGCTGTCTTTTCCACCATTCGTAATAATTATCCCTGTATGCCATTCTCCAGTCTTCAGAGATAAACTAACAAGGCTGTGTCCACCTAATGTACTTCAAAGTAAATTGTTGCAATGTTGAATGTAATTACCCTGCTGCTCTGTGGAATCTGTAATCCTGTGACAGGCACATGGGCTCCTGCTACCTTGAAGCTCCTGAAGAAATAGGCTTGTGAGAATAGCATCCACTGAAAGCAGGGAAATGACACCAAGTAGGAAATGCATAAGGGTATCTATCAGCACTCCCAGGCAAGGGACCCACCTAGCTCCTGGCTGGACACTGATTGCCTCTTTTCCCTCCTGAGGTTCTCAGATATGAACTCTCATCAGGTTTGGGTGCTTAATGCAGGTTAATGCGCATGACCACAGCAGTGAGCCTGGAGTAGTAAGTTAGCACGTGTAAATAATGCAGTAAACCCAACTAGAGCATTCAGCTGCACAAGACCCACACTCAAATCCTACCTCTGAGGTAGGAACTCTTCAATCTCTCAGGTCTTTGGAGAGCATTCCCCCGATAGAGTTAGAGCAACTGAGAACTAAAACAATCTCTTTGTGGGTCTATTTCATGTAAGGAATTATGTGGTAAATGCAATTCGAGGTTATCAACATGATTAGACATAAGAAACAAGAAAAATGAATTTGTGAAATCTGGTTTTTAATCATTGCTTGGTTGTGATATACAGAAGTGTATGTCAAGTACTTTGTAGATAGCACTTTGAATGCATCCAAAAGCAGTGAGTGATAACTTTGAAGTACCCAAAAATATTAGTCATCTGCAAGTT
Source organism: Dasyornis broadbenti (assembly GCA_013397935.1). Taxonomy (NCBI): domain Eukaryota; kingdom Metazoa; phylum Chordata; class Aves; order Passeriformes; family Dasyornithidae; genus Dasyornis; species Dasyornis broadbenti. The sequence continues at coordinate 1,590,553 of VZRN01004857.1, forward strand.
ATTTGGAGTGAATAGGCCTTGGCATGATTTCATCCAAGTGGATCTAATTGCAGAAACAGGGCCTGAAGACTTAACCAAAGAGCATCTTCCAGAAGCATTAAAGCTTAAGACTGGTGAAAGATCCATTGGTACTGAAAAAGTATCTGGTAGGCACTCTTAAGACATAAAGCCAGTACCCAAAATAAAGCACTAAAACAATTCTATTTTGTATATGATTTTCCAAAAATACTACAAAGCATCACATGAAGCAGACAAAATGAAAGCAGTAACACCAAATCCTAACACCACATCCTTTTGCTTCCTGGCATAAGTATAAAAATGCAAGCTAAAAGAAAATAACTTCTTACTGAATGAAACCACTTTCACAGAGACTAGATCTAAACTACTTTATTCTCTTCTGCTAAAGTCTCTTTTAAAAAAGAAATACACTAATCTGAGGGATTGGGAAAGAAGGATTCCAGAAAACTTAATACAAAAAGAAAGAAATATATTACATGGGAAATGTAAAATCATTGATATAGTTGAACATAAAAATATTCTGTAACTTCTTTCTAGCAATTACTGTAGATGAACACTTCCAAAGTGAAACGTTCTCTTCAGAGTTATAAATTAAAACATTTACAGTTGATAAAGTTAATTGTCAAATATGTAGGCTCTCTTGGTCTCAATTGCAAAATCTAGAATCCTGCAGAAATATAAATTTTTCCCAAAGTTGTAGTGAAATTAGTTTGCAGGCCTCTAAAACATTTTTCTTCCGGTTTCTGTTATTTCTCTTGTGCTGTCCATATACCACTCTTTTTCCTGTACAACTTCTCTTTTCCAATCCTATTTCTAAGTATTTGGCTGTATTCTTGTTTCATTATAATAAATTTTTAAAGGATTACGGTTAGTCTGTAAAATTATCTACCCAATATATGAGGAACAAAAGATCCATGAAATTGTTACCCATTTTTATTTACTTGTTGACTGAAAATAGAAATCCTTTCTAAATTTAGGGCACAATATATATGGAGAAAATGTGAGTTGAAAAGTCAGCATACCACTACTTTCAGGACACTTTCATTGGCAGCACTGGCAGTGCTCAGCTCCTTACCTTACTGAAGCACCAGAAAAAGAGATGATTATATAAATACAAGACTGATGCTACTCTTCAAGCTACCAGTCATGTTCAGAGAGTAACCTCCCAGTTTTATCCTTGAGATCCATGTCTTCACTCTTACCAATGTTTCCAAACTGACTCAGTTGTTTTCTCCTTTGTGTGCTGAAATCATACAGAACAATCTCTTGCCAACCTTGAAAGAGATACTGATAAGAGGAAGATTTTTGAGCTAAGTTGATATTTTCATTTAGTTGACACATATGTGCATCTTGTGATATGTCCCTTTGCTTTTACCCAGTCTGACAGATTGCTTAGATTGAAAAAAAATGCCATGGTCACCTCAATCTTCCGTTCTGCTCTTAGCCTTCTGGAGCTGCTTTTTTGAGAGAGTCACAAAATATTGTGGTACTCTTATAAAGGCAAGGTGTTCCTTGTCCAGTGGAAGAACAATAGGCAGTTTTCCATTACACTCATATAATGTCTGTAAGATATTAAAAATGCTCTAAGGCATGCATATCCCAGGAGAAGTGTAAATTGAAGTGAATATCATTTATATTGTACCTATTTAAAATATGTTCAAAGAACATTATAGTTGAATAGCCAGTGTTTCAGACAGGATTACCTATTAGGGAATGCCAGATGAAAGTTTATCTACCCAAATTTTATATATATATATCTGTATCATAGAATCATATAATATGCAGAATTGAAAGGGACCCATCAGGATAATCAAGTCCAACTCCTGGCCCTGTGGAGGACACCCCAAAGTCACACCACGTGCTTGAGCGCATTGTCCAAATCCTTCTTGAACTCTGTCAGGCTTGGTGCTGTGACCACTTCCCTGGGGAGCCTGTTCCAGTGCTCAAACATCCTCTGGGTGAAATACCTTTTCCTTAAATCCAACCTAAACCTCCCCTGACACAACTTCAGGCCATTCTCTCAGGTCTCATCACTGGTCACAAGAGTGAAGAGTGCTTGCCCTTCCTATTCCCCTCACGAGAAAAGGTTAAGTGCAATGAGGTCTCCCCTCAGTCTCCTCTTTTCCAGGCTGAACAGACCAAGTGACCTCAGCCACTCATACAGCTTCACCTCCAAACCCTACACCATCTTTGTTGCCCTCCTTTGGACACTATTAGCTTTGTATCTTATACTGCGGCATCCAAAAGTGCCTCCAGCACTCGAGGTGAGGCTGCCCCAGTGCAGAGTATGGCTGGAAAATCCCCTCCTTTGCCCGGCTGGTGATGCTGTGCCTGATGCTCCCCAGGACAAGGTTGGCCCTCCCGGCTGCCAGGGCACTGCTGACTCAAATTCAACTGGCCATCCACCAGGGCCCCCAGGTCCTTTCTGCAGTGCTGCTCTCCAGTCTCTTGTTCCCCAGTCTGTCTGTACAACCAGGGTTGCCTCATCCCAGGTGCAGAATCTGGCACTTTTGCTTGTTCAGCTTCATACGGTCAGGGATTGCTCATCTCCCTAATTTGTCAGGGTCTTTCTGCAGTACCTCTCTGCCCTTAAGGGAATTGACAGCTCCTCCCAACTTAGTCTTGTTCCTTTAGTGTCGTGTACTCCTCAATCATGCATTATTTTCCACTTCACAGAACATCATTTGGACCTCATATGGAGCTTTTAAACCGCCAAAAAAAAAGTATTAGTCTTTAAACAGGTATAAATGCTCCTTGCCAGTTGCAAGGCAAGCTATGGAACAAGAGTGAAATGCAGGTCAGTTCTCATCCATTCACCAGGAAGAGGCTGATCTGCTCTCTGTAGCATCTGTTAGCAAATAAAGCCAACCACATTGAATTGGCACACTCATTCTGAAGTGCATTGTGCTTGCATTTAAGTCATGGCTCTTTAATATTAGAAATCGGTATGATACTTTTTTTGCTAGATCCCAATTAGATGGATGCTCGCTGTCTCAGATTCCTGCAGTTTTACTAAAGCAAAAAGTTTATTTCAAGTTTATCTCATCCACATCTTGGTGATTTTACCTAGAGCATGATTAAATGTGACAGAGATATCATTGGTAGGATCAGCATATGAAAACTGTCGGTTCAATGCCACGTACTCAGATGTGTTTACTCCTGCCATTTCTTGTCATTCTTGACTGCCAGGACTTTGGATCTTTCAAAAACCTTATTCTAGTTTTAAAAGAAAGCTAGAGCTCTCAATGTTCTTTAATTGCTTTTCAATCTCCGAAGAATTTTCTGTTTGTTTGGTTTTTTCCACCTTCTCGGAGAAGGGGAAATTCACGTCCAGTAACGGCCACCCTTTGTGAATTGGTATAGTCTGAGGGACACAAACTTCAGCAGAGGATATACATGAATTTTACAGAGATTACTAAATAATTTTATGATTTTTTTTCTCCAAATCATCCTTGTGCTGAGAATAGACTCAAAGCCAATAGGGGGCTATTTAGAGAAACACAGCTGTCATTGATTTGGTGGTTTTAATGAGTGTATATCATCAAATATCCTTATCACTTAATAACTGAATACGTGACAAGCTGGTGACCATAGCTACACCTGTGTCGTTTCTGAAAGCAGGTAGTCTTAGCAGATGCCATAGATCTTTATGTTGATGTATAGATCATACAGCTGGAAACTAAGAAAAGCCTTTAAAATGTTCTACTATACATTTTCTGTAGTTAAAGTGAAGGGAAATTAAATATTCATTCAATATGAAGCTTCCTAGGCTGGAAATAGGGTTTCTCTTGCCAAAGGAAGCAAGCGCCTTCTATGAATATTTTGCTTGCCAGAAATATGAAATAAGCATTACCTGACTTTTTAAATTCCCCCTTTTATTTGATTTCTCACCAGACTGAAGTGAAATGTGAACTGTAGCTTTAAGGCCTCTCCCAAGCTTAATACGCTCCAGGTGTAGTGGAAGCAGTTAATTGCTTCTGAAGGGGACTAAGAGAATATTGTTCCAAGAGCCTGTTATTTCTGAAAAGACACTAAGATCAGGGTTTGCTGCATCAGTGAGTTCCTATGGTGAAAGTTATTCATGTACAGGAGCTATCTGGCTTGAAAGAGAGAGCTTTTATGGAGAACCTCTTTGTGGAAGGATGAATGCACTGAAGATTCTCTACAGAAGGCTATTTGAATTAGATGCATCTTAAACAGTGTATGTTGAACTAAACCCCTCTGAATTTTATGGAAATAGGCCCAAAGTGGGAAGCCAGGCTCATGATCCAGGCTTCCTTCTAACAGAGGGGGCTAAATTTGAGGTTTGCATAAGGCTTCTCTCTAATTCCATTAACAGTGAACTCTAGATGGCTCTTTTCAAAAGTGGACTGAAATCTCTTGATGTAGCTAACATTCTTTTGATAAAAATAAAACCTTCCACAATAGTAATTCTGCAGCTTCATAATGTTCTGACAAAGTTTCTAATTTTCCAATGCTATACAACTAAAAATTAATTTGTATTATTTATGGTCATTAATTATAATGAGAACTACATGAAGAAAAAAACCTTCATGATCAATTCCCTCCTTTCTAGCTTTCACATTATCACATCCTGATAACTAGCAACATACTGCAGCCAAGAGATACCACGATTTCTTAGTTATGCTCTTGCAATTTCCCATGACTATGTGTTTCAAGTGAGGAGGGGTTAATATTAAAAAAAACAAAAAACCAAACAAACAAAAGAAAAAAAAAAGAAACCCCAAAACACTTTGGCAAGTACTTCTCTCTAGGGGCGCAGATTTTTGGTAAATGACATTGAATTATGAAACATGTCGTGTTGATTTGTAAAGAAGAGCTAACTTGTGACTGAGCCACTGTGCTACAACATTTAAGGTGCAGGCTTAGTGCATCTTTTTTAAATTTCCATCGTGGCCCTGGATAAATCATTACATTTTTCAGTCTAATCTTACTCTTGGAAGAAACATATCTGTTGGGATTTAAATTTTCCAAAAATTTAGTCTGTATGGGAAATTTTAGAACAGATGTTTCAGGCTTGGCAAAATTACTAGTAAAGAAAACAGGCACTTACTTTGGGAATCATGAATCAGTTTTAATGATTGATGAGCTCTCTCTATTTGAGTGTAAACAGGTTGTACGCAAATAGCTTTTTTAAAATAACTGTCTTTGCCTAATTTTTTACATCCCACGTACTTATCCTTATTCTGCTATCTTCTCTGTTCTCATCTCCTTTCTTACAATTTCAAGATCTCTAACGCTTTCAGAAGACATGAAAATGTCATCCTCAAATCTGGCGTGGCTCAAGTACTACAGTATTTGTGGCGTTTTCTTCTTATTTAAACTTCCTAAAGACCTTTTCCAGGCAGGAGGTGAAAAATTTCAATGAGACACTATCTCCATATCTAGCTACACTTCAATTCAATTTTTTCACACTTCCTGTCATGCTAAACTTAAATATAATATAATATAGATGTGTGTCTGGGTTATTATATATATGAGCTTTCTACACATTTCTTTACCTTTCTTTTACACAGCTTTTGACTCTACTTGAATTTCCATCAAGTTAGAAATCTGTTCATAATTCCAAGAAGGTATACACAATCTCTTGGTTTTTCTGTCTCGTTCTCAGGGGTTATTCATTGTTTGCAGGTGATTGTGGCTGAGATATTTCTAAATCCAGGCTTCTCATAAGCATGACTACAGTGTCATTAAATATTTTTTAATGTGCATAAATTGCTGGCTATAAACCCCAACCATCTGGCATTGCTGTGTCCTGGTGGTTTGTAGGACAGTAAAACAATACATCCAAACCATTTTGCTCCTAGAGCAACTGTACTAATCCAACAGAAACTCAGGATTTTTTTTGCCAGAGAAGGAGTATTTCAATGCTACTTAATATCATTTAAAATTTATTATTATCATGCAGTTTAAACATAGCTGCAGCTTTATCAGTATTAAGATTTCAGACACACTCTGTAGTATCACTACAGCTGCCTACTCTCAAATGGTATCAAAGTCAAGAATCTGGAACGCTTTGGATTTCCAGGAGTTTCCTAAAAAGAATTGTTTATTTTCAAATTGTTCTTTGTTTATTTAGTTTTACAACTAGTGAAACGTGAATAGGTTCAAGAAGCAGGTGGAGTGTGTTGGCAAGGAATGCATGGGTAGATAGCTGAGACGCCACTGCAAAGCAGCCATGACACCGTACATGTAATATGAGCACTAAAGGTGGGGAGAAGACCTGCAACCCCCTTACTCCCCTCCCCCTTAATAAATTAACTTTAAAAAAAATTACCTTGAAGGTCTCACTTAACGTACACATCTCTTTATCTTGAAAGAAAAATTCTTTAGGTGCTTCTTCCACAACAGATATAAGAAAGTAAAAAAAAAAGGAAAAAATCCTACCACATTTTTATCATATCTTAAAGTGCTGTTCCACATCATCATTTGTCTTCATCAGAATATAACTAAGATCTGGTTTTATTGTCTTACCTGTAAACTGGTCTGTTTGGACTATTTCAGACTGAGGCAACAAATCAATTTGAAGAACTGCTTTGGAGAACACCAAGTACCAGAGCCCCTGCTCATATGAACAAACTTTACATTACACATCCTTCCAACTACAGTTTTGGCATCTCACAGAAAGATAATATCCTCTCAAGTAACTTGTTTTCAAACTGTTTAGGGTGGCATAACCAAAAAGTTTGAATTCTGCGCAAAACCAAATAGCAACCAGAAACCATTTAACAATTTGATTTAAAGTGTATATTCCAGAGAGACTACAAAATGCTCCATAGCTGAATTGATGAAAGCATGGGTTTTGGTAACATCTGAAACAAAACAAGAGATGTTGTCATTTCAGAAGCTCAACAACATGGACAACCATCCTGACACTTTTAATTTAAATGACAAGTATTGTGTCCTTTCAGGAGTCCTTATACCCTCACATTATGACAGTAGGTTGAAGTCTTAGGATGCAGCAGCTCTGTCCTCATCATAGTATCTCTAAAATTATGCCATCTCAAATTAGTCATGAAGCCATGAATGTGCCACCCAGGAGAATTTATTTTTTTTAGATAGTCATCTTGTTCTACTAAGATATTTTAAGCCCTCCAGCAAATTATTCAAAAATCTCGTTGCTTTTCCATTCTGCCTAGGCTGTATTTAAATGCAAGTAACTGAACTGAGGCAAAACAGTGTGCCCAGTGGAGTCAGGCTATGACTTCTAGCAACAGCACTGACCAGATGTGTTACAGGAATTTTACAATATAATGTTTGAAGTGTATGTTACTATTCAACCTGCTCTGTCAATGCTGAAATCCCGCTGAACAGCGTCGGCCTCAATCATGAAGCTTTATTCTTCATGTCCTGTAGTGGGGATTGGTAAGAAAATGAACACTGTCTGTGATGCTAATGCTATCACACACATAATAAAGGATAGTCTGTTTGCAGAGTTAGATGGGGTAATGGCCTTTGCATAACACAAGAGGCAGGCTCAGAACGTGTTTTACAGTGGTAAAATTTGTAATATTCACATTTCCATCCATGACAGTGGCTACTAACACTTTGGGACTCCCTACGGGTTACCAGGGCAAGTGACTAAGAATGAAAAATCTTGGGAGTGAGGTGGTTCATAGGTATTTCTTAACATTTGCTAAGGGTCATCCTGTTCGCCTTCTATTCCAGGAAGCACAAAATAAAAATAAAGGCTATCTAATACACATGGAAATTGAACAGTTAGGCTTTCAAACAGACAATGGAAGCCTATTTTCTATAATAAAAACTGTATGCTAAAATCCAATATGTAAAGGCTGACTCACTGCTAAGTATTTTTTCTGGTTTATTGACATAGAAGGTACACTGAAAACATATATCTTCTGTGTTCCAAATGTGGCTGTTGTCCAGTGTGCAGTACTGACTACTAGCTGTCTATTCTAATACCAGTTCTGTAGTTATCCAATTAGGTAGAGCTGGGAAACACACATCAGACATTCACATCCACATCTGTATGTGACAGACAGAACTTCTGATAGTCAGTGAAGCACACGGAAAGTGGCTGATTAAATTCTTCCATCTGAATTTGTAGGCTGAAAATCTGATCTCAAGTTTTTCCACTCTTTCTAAAATCTGACAGTTCAACATCCACCTACCCAACTTCAGCTGATTCTTAATGTGATTTAGAATGACATGAGACTGCATTTTTACTGGATAAAATGTGCACTGTAATTTGTTCTAAATGTTAAAGAAGGAAGATTAGTTAGATTTCTATATTCATAACCACTCAAACTAGGCAAAAAAAAATCAGTGATTTCTACCTGATTAGACATAGGTAAAATATGTAAGGACTTTTTCCTCCAAAAAAAAGCATTATAATTAATTTTTTTTTAGAAAAGTTAAATTAATAAGCATAATAAATACACATCAGCTTTCTTATGTCTTTTTATGAGAATGTGCAACCTTATTTTTTAATTGTTCTTGTTGAGGAAAACTGAGGAATCCTTTAAGAAGATAAATACATGCAATGTGCTTTTAAATGATAAAAAACCCCACAACATTTGAAACATTTTAGAGCAGAAAGCACTTAATAAAATCTATTAGAAGTAGTGAGAAAATATTCAAAAAGTCAATTTGTAAAGCATTTACTTATATTTCCTATGTGCAAATCATTTTGTATGGACTACAAGGATCAGAGAATGAAGTGTCAGCAAATAACTTGTGAAATACAAGATACCCTTGTAGTTAAATATTTCATTTCTGCATGAGTGGTCGTGAACATCTATGGATTTACCAGCCTTTTGTAGCCTATGTAGCAGGATAATATGAGAATACCTTCTACAAGTGAAATTGAATTTTAAGATATTCAGATAAAGTGGGTCAGAATAGTATGGAATTATCAACAAACTTAAAACACTTCATGTCAATTTTTATTACATTCAGTAGAACAGAGCTCTCAAAAATGATATAATCTAACCTTTTCAATAATAAAAAAAGAATACTCCTTCTTTAAAAATCTGATCTCACAAGTATTTTTCTTTAGGGAAATACAGCTCATCTCAGAAATATCCCTCTCTTCCTTTCACTGTCATTTATCATTGAATTCAACTGAATCTCTTTCACTGAGACTTTATAATTTCATCTCTAATACCCCCCACTAATCTCCCTCATGGTGGCCTTCAGCCAACAAATGTTCTTTACATTACAATACCCTCATTTATTCAATTCCCAAGAAACAGATCTGTGAAAGGGTTAACCATTTGATTGTCAAAAGCTTTGGGTTCTGCTGAGCTACTAAATTTCATGTGCACTTATTACCCAGGTTAGGTTCAAGCCATTGCTGGGCTGGCACAGCATTTGTCTAACAGGGATAGACCCCTGTAGGGAAAACTAGACAATTAGATGATACTCTGCACACCTAGCATTTATTCAGCCTAAGCCATACTGGTATAAACTCAAAGGTAAACCATCTTTCCCTGATTACTCACTGGGAGTGCCGGTTGCACAAGAAAGGGTTCCAACTAAATCTAAATTAGAGAAATGAAATTAGTTTACCAGATTACAGCTCCTGCTACCCCTCCATGCAACACCAGGATGACATTTGACTTTGTTTCAAAAAGGGGGTGGGGAGAAATCATTTCCATCCTAAGTGGGTAATATTAAAAGACTCATTTTTCACCATTTAATCAAAAGAAAATTACCTTCCAAACAAGCAGATGAAATATCACAGGGTCTGAAGTGACAACAGCAATGTATTTGTCTCTTCTTCAGTCTTCCCACTTTCAGTATGCTTATCTCAAAATTATTAGGTGAAAATTAGTCTCTCTACCAAGCGGCGTGCATTTCATATGAATAATTAAGCATTCTTTGGAACAGGTATGTGAATATAAGTTTACTATGTCCCAGGAGAATTTCCTTGCTTCCTATCCCTTTAACCTTTCTCCTAGTCCACATTTAGTTATTTAAAGCAATATTTAATAGCCTTAACAGGAAATATTGAGGAAACTCTGCCTTCTTTTCAAGATGCATGATGGTAAAAACATTAGAGACACTAAATGTGGAAGATTTGGCTTCAGATTCCTGTTTCGAATTACACAGTTTGCAGCATCTTAAGGAGGTCTTTCCCTTTATATTGAGACTCATGCCAAGACAGTATCTCTTTCCAGATATTTTCTGTTGCAGTGTACAATTCCTGTAAGGTCTGAGAACAGTTCTGGAGTTTGAAGCTGTGTCTTGGACTCGAGATAGGGAATTTTTTTGGTGTTTAGAGATGTGCTAAGTGTCTGGACTTGGGACCATCAAACACCACACCCTGCTCAGCGGCTGAAACAGGTACTCGCACAGCTAACAAACAGCTACCTGAGCCGTGGATCCACAGAGGAAAATATTTGTGCATGAAGAGGATTCAAGTAGGCAGGTTCCTCTCGCACCCTATTTCTTTCACCCAGAGCAGGTCTTCGTAATTGGCCACCCACAACCAAACAAAAACATGTGTGTTAACTTTTATCCTCCTGGAAAAATAGTTAGATAAATAAGGTGTTCCTAACCCCCTTGCAAAGTCTATTAACTGAATTTCTGAAGAGCTGAATTTCACTTTCAAACAAGAAAAGAAAAATAAACATCCTGTGGTTTATTTCCTAGTCTATATCATGGTATTATGAAAACCTGAGTGCACTGTCCAATTTTACTTGAAGAGAAGAAATTACCTAATCACTTGTAAGTACAGGGGATAACAAGTTCAGGCATTATGGCATCTGTGAGAACAAGGGTGTATCCCACCCATCCCTTCAGTGAAAATGAAGCAGATAAAATGGAAGGAAAGGCTAAAATTTCCTTTCTTGTACTAATAGATACTGCTTGCATTCTAGGCATAAAGAAAACTGCTACTTGTGATACCAAATGGCATATAAAGGTTGTTTGATTGCATGGAAGAGGGACTAACAGCTTTTCCAATTTTAAAAATGGTCCTATTAGAGACAAATGAAGGGGTTCTAATCATCATTGAAACAGCTCTTTTTGATTAAGTCAGAAGAATCATTTAAGATATAGGAGAAAATCAGCCATGTTCAGATTTGAAGAGAGCATCTAACTGACATAGCACAAAACAAAAGAAAGTCATTAAAATAATTTTATTTATGAAATATCCTTACTTACTAACTGTACATTCATAAAACACCACAGCATAATAATAATAATAATTGATATTTAGACCAAGATGGGTAGGAATTATTATCTTTATAATATAGATGGCAAGTTAATTAAGACAGAGAGGAGGAAAATGATCTACTTAAGGTCATACAGAAAGCCAGTGAAAACAGTAGGAAGAAGCACCAGATGTCCTGTTTCTGAAATCTCTGTTATAACCATTAGATAGTAATTCCCAGTCTGGCAAGCAGCAAGGTCTTCTAGTGTACTTCATGCCAGTACATATTAAAAAGCTAAACCCAAAGCCAACAGCAAAATGTTGCCCACGGCATATTACTTGTTTACTATTTGGCTGATAAATGAAGCCCATTAGAGACCACTGACAAAGAGCCTAAATCTGCTTCGCGTGTCCTTTGCAAAGAGCCAGGTTTTGACCAGGCTGTAAACCTGTCTGTTGACTTGTTAGAGAAAAATAAAAGGCATAAAACACTGCCAGCAATGTTTCAGCAGAGGAGGAGCCACTGCCACAGTAAGAAAGTGGCAGCAGTCACACGCACAAGCACATGGGGGAAGGCAGGACCCCGGCTTAGCTCCAGCACCCACCCCAGTAGCCCCCCAGCAGCACAGGGTCTCTGTTGCTCTAACACAGGCAGCACTTGCATATGATGAGCAGGTTACTCAGAGAGATTTTCAAATAGCTGTAAGATCAATTGAGGCAAACATGATTGACTGCTGCACACTCTTAAATACTATTTCATGCCAACCTACATTTTTCAGCCTGATTCCTTCCATGTGTTGCAGTGCCACTGCATTAAGATAGCTAAACATAAATTACAGGCTTTTCTTTACAACTATTTTTTCAAGCTTGATTGTTGCAGTCACCACAGAAATATTAACTGAGATTCATTGCAAGAGGACAAAGCAAAAAAAGATGTAAAAGTGGTTCTCTATGAAGCTATTCATTGAATATTCTAAATATGTAAAATGAAGTACCACATCACATCATAGTAATTTTGTTTAGTAGATTGCCATCTCTCCCAGAAATTATGGGTAATGGAAGCTTTAATGTTCTTTAAGTCATATAAAGGTATATTTCTTCAGATTTCCCTATTTAATATGATTGTGAATTATAAATTTTGAGATTCTGGTTTTTTCCTTACCACAATATGTGACCAGAAACTTTCTAAAGGATAAACAAGAACTTTAGCAAGGCTATTGTATGTCTGGGTTTCCCTAGTCTTGGTGATTTTCCTACTATAAATTTGCTTGGGCCAGATTCATCCTGTTTCATCTAGTATCCAAAAGTCTGGTAGCACCAGAAAGGTTGAGAGGTTTTGGAGAGTACTAATAGCCTGATGCAATCACATCCACATTCAGAGAAAAATAAATCAGACACATTGCAGGTAAGATAACCTGATTATGGATCTGTATTCCCATGTGGAAAAAAATTCCCCTGAAAGACTGTAATCTTATGCCTAAGGGGACAAATAATGTCCCAAATGCAACTCTGAAACTCAGATCTTCTGGGGTTTTTTTCCTCATATGAGAGACATACTCCTTGTTTGCCTCTGGGAGTTCACCCACATTACCTTCCAAATAAGCCTTTAAATCAGAATGGGAGACAGACTCGTTTAGCCCCTACGTTTATTCACAGAATCACAGAATATTCTGAGTTGGGAGGGACCCACAATGATCATCAAGTCCAACTCTTAAGTGAATGGCCCATAACCATCAAACCCACAACCCTGGCATTATTGGCACCATGCTCTGACCAACTGAGCTAATCTCCAGTATCTCTCCACTGACACTGCAAGTACAGGTGGCCATCAGCCGAAAAGCAGTAATAGGCTGCCCACATGGTGTGAATGGACACTTGCACAGGAAGAAACTAATAACAAAGATTCATACAGTCATGCAATGATTCTTTCTCTTAAGATACATGAAGTATAAATCATTCTTGGTTTCTGAGTCTCCCTTTTCCTTTGTCAATAGTTATTTTATATGAGGTGAAAGGCCCTGATAATGAAAAACCCTGAGAAAAATGTATTTGCCCCCCATACTGGTTCTGCCCACCAAATATTAACAGAATATTAACAAGTAACTAAAATTATGTAAATGAAAGTGGATTTCTGGTTCTCTGAGACTAAGCTAGAAACTAATAGAATGTTTTTCTCCTCTTTTACATGAAAAATTATACATTTACCTACATATACTACTACAGTTATTTGAGAAGTGTCTTTTATAAATTCCTGATGTTTTGATAAGTGAATGTTACATATGAAGGCAACTCTCTCTCCATACATGTTACACGGTCTATATTTAGAGTTCATTCTGTTCTCATGTATGAGGAACTATTTAAAAATGCCTATGGCATAGAAACTGTCACTGAGAAGATACCATCAGGTGGAGAATGAATGCTGTCAATGGTTCCAAAACCAATTGGTCATTAAGTTTAGTATTAGAGTGTACACATATACTACTAGAGTGTGTGTGGGGCAAATGTGGGCTTTTTCACTGAATTTCTGCCTGGTTTACTTACAAAGACAGAAAACCATGTCTGAAAAGGACTGAAAACATGACAGAAATGCACAAAATGATCATGGTGTGAAAGTCCAAGTTTCAGTTATCTATCTGTCTGCCTATCTATCTATCTATCTATCTATCTATCTATCTATCTAATTCTAGTACTCTCTCTCTCTCTCTCAGTGTATATATATATCCGTATATCTATATATATATATCCATATCTCCAGACTTTCATATATTAAAATATGTGTTCTGGAGATTTATTTTCAGGCACCTGAAATATGCAATAAAATAATGCAGAAGACATAAAAATACTCAAAATACTCTAAGTGTTTCATGAGGAGTAAAACAATTCATTAAGTGCTGGAGATAGATAAAGAATTTGGCAAGTCAGACACAGAGAGAAACTGTTTACAAGATCTCCAAGGAACAGTCTGTGGCTGTCAGAAGCATTGAATCTACATTTTGTAAGGTTAGATATCTTTGACATTCATATAAATAAATGTTCCTATATCCTTTTCAAATGAATCCCAGGTTGACCCACTTTTCATGGAAATGTTTACATTTCCTTCAAGGTAATTCATCTAAAATTACTTTTTATTGCACTGAAATGAAAACTAATTTATCATTTCCCTATTTACAGTACTGGACTCTTTACAGCCAAATATGTTCTACACAAAAATATAACAAAGACTTTACCAGCTCAAAACTTTTGTACTAAAAGCAACTTGTCAACAAAGTCCCTGTCATGAGATTTTTCATTTTCTTCCAACAAAAAAAAATCAGCTTTTTAAACTACCACTTAACACAGGAGAGTTAACAGAGTTTTGGCCCAGCAGTGTAAAGTAGCCAAATCAGGAGCAACATTCCTATACTTTGGTGTCCAAGAAGACAGCATAAGTGGTGACTGTCACTGTGTCAAGTATGCAAGCTGTGAGAAACAGCCTTGGTCATAGCTTTGTGATAATGATCACAGGATTCACTGGTTATTTGAAGTACACAACACACTACTTTCAGAATGTTTTCAAGCATCTGCAGGACTAACTAGCAAGACCAGGCTCTGTGAGACTCCCATGACTGCTGAATTTTCAGGGTCTGTCTTTTAGGAAGAGGTAGCACTGCCGGTTTGTTTTGAGACGTTGTCTGTCATGGCCACAGTTATCTGGAGCATATTATTAGTCACCAACAGGAGTAATGAAGTTTTAGATAAAAGGTAGAAAACACAGATTAGGCCAAGTGCATGGGTCTCTGGGACATTAATGCAGCATTATGTTCATACGACATCTGACAAAATGGCTGATAAAGTAAAGTAGCCATTTTTTGGATGTACTCAGACATGCAGTAGGAAATAGCTGACAATATCAATGAGTCGAAGGGAGCTTGATAAAGCATTCAGGACCTGACATTAAGATTTCTCAATACATATGACATGCTTCTGATTCTGCCTTTACATGTTAGCAAGAAGATCTCACTGCCCCCTCAAGCCTCAGATGGAGCCGTGTTCAACAGGGCACGAGGAACATGAACTCCATTCAGTCCCGTCATGCAGCAGCCCTACTGCTGTCCCTGCTAGTTCTCCCCTGACATAACGGGACAGGATGGAGCTGGGGAGCACAGCAGAGCCGGCACATGGTGGGTGGGACCAGGGGTGCAATCTGCAGTGCTGTCACTGCCCCATGGCGGGACTGCTTTGCTGCTCCAGCAGCCTGCCTAAGGAGCTCCCTGCACTGCTGAGGCACATAAGCTTCATTCCCCTGTTCCAAAAGGCTGTGCAGGAAGGGGAGGGTTAAGTGCGAGGCACAGCTCTGTGACACAGCTTCAAATGTGAGATTTTTGCTGCTCAGTGCAAGGCTGCCTCTGCATTTGAAAAGAAACCATAAACTTCCTAGTCAGACAGGCGTGAAAATACAGACGTGTGTATGTATGTATGTGTGTGTAAACACAGATGAATTAGCTCTGACATTCAGAGTTCCTTAATTCAGGGGAGCCTTTGCTTCCAGTCATTTCGAGGGACAAAAGCCACCCCTGATAACTTCATTTGCTCACCATTTAGTAAGTATATATTTCAGTCACTGAAAGATGTTCAAATGCGGGAAACTGGAGGTATCAGACATTTTTATAAATACAGTGACTGATTCCATGATTTATTCATGAGGTTATAAGGTACTGTTGGGTTTAGCAATCACTCCATAAATAGGGCAATAAAAGCACAGACCAACACCTTTCACTTACCCTAGTAAGTAACTTCATGGTCAGATTTGTATGGTATACTGAGCAGAAAGCCATTTTATATCAGATAATGAAAATATTTAGAAAACCTCTAGAGCAGTGAGGGCTATAGAACTCCTAAAACTATAATTGTTTTAAGTCATTATTAGAAATGAAAATATTGCAAAATTATGGAAGTTCCCATAAATAGTGTGTTACACCAAAAAAAACCTCAGGTTGCTAAAAAAAGCCTTTTTGAATTGCATGAAGAAGGGCAGACACTTTTTCAGTTATCTTTCTCTACTGCTTAACAATGACTTTATATATTACAATATCTCTGTTGTCATAAATATTGCCTTATAAACAAACCAGTTATCATTTGGAATACAGTGTACTTTAATTCAAAATCAGAAAAAAATGTTAGGATAAGTTTTTAAAAATGTAATTGTGTAAGGCTCATCAAATGCAACCACACATTCACTGCAATAACTTTTAACATCTCAACTCTAAATTAAAGACAAATTTTAATGCTCATTACTTTAAAAAATAATAAATTTTTTGAGTTCACTTAAAAGTTGGGCCTGTTTTAAGCTGATATATTTATTCAACATATTGGGGAAATGTGTTTTCTCTGAGCTGAAACCTGGGTCTAAGTTTTTCCCCCCCACATGGAAAAACTAACATCAGGCATGAGAGGTGTGGTTCTGGTTTTGAGGTGTTTGTGTGAACTCTGCTTGATCAATAGCTGAGGCTTCTCCAAGGAAAAGCTGGAGAGCCTTGAGTGACGGTAGAAGTTTCATCAGCTAATATAATCCCACCAAACTGATTGAAATAATTTGCATTCACTACACGTTAGAAACCTATAAAAGCTGATTTTATCCTGTAACCAAAAGTACAACAGAAAATCCAGATCTCAAAAAACACAAAAAAGATCCCAAAGGAAGTCAGAAAAGCATATTAACATGACCAAAATACTATTAACTGAAAACATTGTTCTGACTTTCTATACTCTGCTCCAGTCCATTAGAAATATATATTCAGCATGTCTGCTAAACCTTTCTTAACAGATTCAGCTCAACAACTGTATGTAATATTCATATCACATAATGGAAGCTGTCCAACATTATTAAAAACAAATATACTTTGTAATAATTTACTTTACCAGTGCATTAGATCACATAGCTTGTTTTTCATGTGGTATTTCTGTATATTTTTTTGAAATATTATAATAAAATTAAATTACTTTTAAAGGATGATTACGTGGCATTAAAATTATTGGTAGATTCACCAGAAGGTGTGTTAATGACTGAAAATCCTGTGTAGGTGGTGTGGTTCAGTTAAGGCCAGGCAACCAGACAGTTGGGTCTGGTAATTCCCACCTGGTAAGTCATCCCAGCCCTCACAAGTTTCGGCTTCCCAAGGACAAATAAATTGGCTTTTGAACACGGGATGGAAATACTTAGGCTGCATCTACTTACTTTATTTTGTGAGAATGAAAGCAGTGATCCCATCTGCATTTAAAGCAATGATAGTAGCATGATACCAACACCAGCTACCTCATACCATGTATGTCTGGGGAGCAAGAGGCTTTCCCTGAGGACACTGGCTTGGCTAGGAGAAGCCTGCTAGGTTTCTAGTTGCAACTAGCCAAGGTAGTTTAGTGGGTGTAAAATACTCTTGGTGATCAGTTCCAGTGGGATTCAAGTGCTAAGGAATAATGTTAACAAAAGGACAAAGTGGATGTAAGTTGGTGGTTCTCAAACTATCGCCAAGGATTAGCCTTGTTCTTGGCTATCTTGGGCAGCAGACTCTTGTGAATAAACTGCAATTTTTTTCTTTTAAAATGCAACACTTCTATATCTGTGCCTGATAGAATGGCTCCTTCTAAATAAACAAACCAGCAGTTTAGTTTGGGCTCAGCTACTGCCTTCCAAATCTTTCTTCCAGCAATAATAAGAAATTTTTCATATACCACACACCCTTCTAATTCTCAGACAAATCATTAGCAATGTAAGCTGTTTTACAACAAGTTAAACTAAGGAGGTTACACATGATTTCTCTAAAACCACAAAGGCAGCCCATGTCTAAGCAGAATAGAGAACTGAGCTAAATAAGATAATTATGGGCCCTGCTACCTGACTGCCTTCAGAAGCCAAATACCTTTGCGCCAGAATGGGAGAAAGTTACTGTTTACATATTTTTATCCTTTATAATATTATGCCAAATGTAGTTCAGTCAGCTTTTAGGAGCCTGTTTGAAAAAACTTTCCACTGTTGTTGGCCACATTTGCACTTCCTGTTTTTATGGATGATTTTTTCCTAGATGTGATACTGCAAAAAATACACAATTGCATCAAAATAAACCAAAACCAACTGAACCTTTGCTTTTCATGTAAAACCAAAGAACAATCTCATTACTTTGGAGAAAAAGCTTGAATTTTGTGAGACTTCAAGAATTGTTTTCAACATTTTTCAATAACACACCATTTCCTTTGTTTCTCAGCTAAAAAGTTTGGCACTGAAATCACTGAATTAAAGGAAAGATTAGATTATGAAAGTGGAAAAGAAACTGACTGCTCTGCACCATCTTTTCACATCTGTCAAAAAATATAATTACAAATAATTAATTTACAGCAAATTATTTTGCTTGAGGACTTTGCAAAGTAAAGTGTATCTCTATAGCTGAAGTATGCTTAGCTTCATGTAAAATAATCTAGTGTGTTATATGTATTAGCCTGTATGTCAAAGCTGTGGTTTTTTAAAATAGTTGGCTTTTCTCCCTAAAATATATTTAGAAAGAGTCAAAGGTTTCTTTTCTTGTCTGATCACCTCTCTGTTACAATGTCCTCAGTGCACTCACACCTCAGGATTAAAGTGTTCTGCCAGGTTTATTCCAAGGCAACTAACAAAAATCATCATTATTTTGGCTAGTTACTAACCTTTAATTGTTGCCCTAGCTACATGTTCAGCAGCATCTTTCTCACAAAATTTCTGTAAGAATCACAGAAATGCTGAAAAAATTATTTTTACAGTGCTGTGGAACTGCTAAGCTTGTGCCTCGTTTTTGATTAATTTCATGCCTGACTCAGTCAGAGATTAGGCCCTGACACAGGTTATAATTAAATATTGAAATCATGAAGTGCAAGAATGTTTAATTTTTAAAATATGAGTTTTAATTTACCTCATACAGAGAATAGCTCTGGTCACCTGCAGAGATGCATTACACACTACATTGCCTAATGTAGGATGCCTGAATAAGGCTGAGCATACAGTTAAAGTAAACTAATGCAATTTACTGAACAGCAGTCAAATATTTATCCAGTTGATGAAGCAGACTTTATGTGAAACTCAGACAATAATTAAAGAGAAGCCTTGCTTAAAACATGCTTATTCCAGTTTCCACAAATATGTTATACCACAGCAGCATCTTCCTTTTCTCAAATATTGATGTTCTCCTAACACACAGTGAGCTTGTCCTTGGCATTCTCTTGACTATTTAATGAATACATTTCCTGGCATTTGCCTTATCTTTGTTATGTTGTTCTTTGGAGAGCTAAAACTATTAGTTAGCCCTTGACAGAAAAACATCAGAGCAAGCTAGTAAAAGGTCTTACAGTATCAAAGTTATTAACATGGTATTTGATTAAACCATAGAAAGATGGGGAATAGATACTACAGAATATGTCCCCTGTACTTAGGCTTTCACAGCCTTGAATGTCTTTTCATAGAACTTTCACATTTGTTTTTGTCATTTTATCTGAGCAGGAGTCTGCATAGTCACAGGCTGAATACTAATCCAACAATTATTTTGTAGTGCTCTATCATTCCAAATAGAATTGAATATATTATATATTTCCACTTCTTCAAAACAAATGTTTTTGGTTCAAGTTTCAGTTTTTATAGTAAAAGAAATTTAAAACTTTTATACCAACAACAGGAAATACATGTTGAGGAGATACGTATTTTACACAATATAGAACACAATGTAAACTGTTAGCATGCAGACACTTACAAAGCTATGATTGGTCTCAAATTTTAATTTATCACATTGAAGTTTGTGTACAACATAATTTACATCCATTATTAAATCTTCACCCTTCAAAGCATTATTAGAATCAGGAAATCTGAGTAGTTGTTCTTCAGAAATGCCTAATACTGACCATAATCATGGAGAAGACAGAGCTTGCAGCCAATCTATATTCCTGAACTAGATGGAAGCTTATTTCCAAAATAATCTAATAGGTAGTGAAGAATATATTCTTATTGGCTGTTAAAAGTATTAGGAGGTCCTCAAATTTTTTCAGTAATAGAAAGCTGATGATATGTCTATGACCATTGACTTCAAAATAAACCATATTTCAAAATACACCCTACAAATTACAACACGCTTAATCCAAACACTACTGTTTTTTGCAGACCTCCGGATAATTCTATATAAAGTGAACGCGTGAGGGTTCTGCATTCCTGAAGTACCGTTTTTGTTTTGACAGCTTGGTTTTCACTTGATAAAGTCACACATACAAACAGTCTCTGCATTTAGGTTAATGGTGCATTTTTTAGAAGTCAGGGTTATCTTACTTATTTCAGAAGAGAGATGAAGGCAAATTCTAACAATGGAAGTTAGTGCATAAGAAAAGCTGTTGAGGAAGAGCCTAACTGGCATAAGCTACCACAGCTACTTCAGTGGAGCCGTGCCAGTAAATATCAGCTGGGCTTCTGGCCTGGTACTAGAAACTGCATCCAGCCACACTTCATTTTCAGATGCAGCCTCCAACTCAAACCAGCTGCATCCAGAAGCATCTGGGAGGCTGCCTCACAAACTGGATTATTTCTGGTGTTGAATGTGCAGTATCACCTCTGTCCTTGACGTGCTTAGAACCAATATACCACAATCACAGATTTACATACAAGGCTGCTGTTCTTACATGCCCTAGAGTCAGGAAAATTTAGAGGATTTCTGCATGTACAGGTTCTGCAAAGTCAGAAAATTAATACTTATTAGCAATAGGACATCACAGCAAACAGACTGAGCTGCAGAGGATTTGGTATTATATTCCGCCATTCTCTCTGCAGTATTGAAGTCATTGCTCAAAGCATGTAGGAAAATGACAAATCAAAAAGGCTTAACTGCACTCTACTCATCAATAAACTCATTGGGGGGTTAACAGCCAGTATTTTTTGTAGGGTAAGGCAAAAATCCCACCTAAGTTGTTTCCTCTCATCTAATGGGTGAGGTTGTTGTCAGTCCATCCTTCTACATGCCTATTCCCTGATGATTGAGACACTGAGAAAAGGCAGCTGGTTTAATTTTAAATCAGACATTAACAAAATCAGTCCTATTCACCAAATGCTTTACTGTTCATGTCATTCCATAAAGAACCTCCTTGATAACACAGGGTCAACACATATGAAGAACCAAAGCACCAGAAGCACTAACAAGTGCTATCATACTGTATCTGATTCTGTGGCGATTTTTAAAATCTGCTGTTGTAGTTGATTTTTACAGAATCTTCAGCTTTGTTACATTATGATATAAGGTTGGCTTGGACCTTCAGATTTCCAGTATTAATTGGGTGAGTGCCCAATTAGGCAATAAAGGTATTGATTAAATTTTAAAATATAGAAATAACTTTGAAACTGTTTTGGCTACAGTATTTTATAAGTAAACATGTTTGAACGCTATTAAATGCTTTTCAGTATGGTTGGGTTTGTGTTCTCCCCAAAAAGTTTCAGAGCTAATAAAAATATTTGAGTAACTATTGTGTACCACCAAACAGATGAAACCCTGACCTTTTAGCTGGAGGAAAAGCAGGGGCAGATTATAGGACATCTGCCATTTTTTGAGAATCACTTCAGTTTGTCCCCAAACATTGTTGAATATCCATAAACTCTGGATCCTATTCACAGTTAGATCTGTGCTGATTCACATTAAAGGATATTAAACTGTTTCATTTTTTTCCCTCTTCAGCTATTATCTTTTAAAGTCCCCATTTTAACATAATAAAACTTTTTCAAGGACATAGGAATTTTATGGCACATTTTTCTTACAAAGCCACAGAGAAGAGTCTAGTCCCTCCTTTGCTATCTGTAAACACACATAGGCAATCCCAAGAAATCACATAGTAGCTGATCAATCCACAAAACTTCCAATCTACATTTCTTTGTACTATAACTACAGAGTGTTTCCCATGACCACACAAAAAGTCACACTACTGCTCCCAAAATTACTGACACTGCAAAAGATGCAATTTATTCCAGCAGGAAAAATCCAATACACATAGGTGCCTTAGGTGAAAGTATCCAAAGATTCCCATCTTTAAAACTCGCTTTTTTACACTTTTATACCTCCTTTGTGTATCATTGACTAACTTTCCTTCTATGTATACCTATTTACTCCACAGATTTGACTGAGGGTAGTTTGTGTAAAAGCATCTCATGCTTTGCTGACTTTCATGTAATTTTAGCAATAATCCTTGCACTTTGTTGATCAAGATCTAAGACTGTATGGCAGGGAATCTGTCGCAAGATTGATTCTGTGTTGTCAAAAAGAGAAAAAAATAATGCTTGAAGTGTCTAATACTGTGGTCCTTAATTACGAGACTAATTGTACTTAATAGATCCACTCATGGGGGCTGTAGAAGTGGGTATGAACAGATTATGTATTACCCCCTAGAAACCTGCACTTGCTTGGCATACACCCACTAAGAGCAAGGCTGATTCACATGCCATACATAGCAGATGCCACTAATACAGAGGGCCGTGGGTTTAGCCTGCCAGAAAGAATTCATTTTCACATTTAACCATTCACTGCAGCAAGATACATGGGTACACACTGGCTTGTGACTGTTACAGCCCCATGCTATTTTACAGTGCATAGAATCTGTAATGGAAGAAATCATTCCACAATAAAAATTATTTAAGATGGCCTTACTTAGTCTGTATGCATCACAGGACTTCAAATTATTTTACATGGTGCATAATGACCAGCTATTGATGTTCTCCACTCAGGCTTACCAAGTGAATGGAAAACTTCACCTATGCTAAAAGAAGGTTCATCGTGCCATCGTGTACAGTGTCTTGCTTTGGTGGCTACTACTAAAGATTAAATAACAGCTAATGGCTACTCAGACTATTTCCAATGTTCGTGCAAGTACTTCTTTTGTGCCTCTAGATATGTTTACGCACATATACGTGTGCATGTACATGTATGCATACAAATCCCTACATGTATATTCTAGTGTTTGGATCACAATAGCACAGTATAAATGTTTTAGTTGTCACCACAGAACTAGAATATTTTTGATGATTACAATGAACCATCATCTCAATATTCTAAAAAGTAAAATTTTAAGTAAATAAATAAATAAATAAAGCTTTAGAAGGCTTCAGTTTTCCTTCAAAGACTGATTTTTGCTTCATGAGAAATGTGACTCCTAAACAAGGTTCCACTCATATAGTCTAATTTGGAGGGTATCTTCTTGACAAGTCAGTAAGATTTGTTTCCCATCTCTATATGTAAATGTGTAAAAATAATGCCAAATTCTTCTTTGAAGTTGTTAGACGACAATTGCTCACAGAACTATAACCTTACTTATGCAAATCACTAGAGTTCGTGGTAAGCCTGACATTTACAGAATTAATGAACTAAATAATTAAGTGACCTGGTAAGTGAATTGGTAAACCAGAACTATTAATCTTTTAATTAATTCTTTACTATCACTTAAATAATAATTTTTTGCATGATTTTAAAGGATTATGGTAAAGAAATATTAGAATAGAAAATCTATTATGTAAAGGAACGTTGCTTTTATAAATCTGTCATTATGTCTCATTTTATTGAATTCATTTCTATTCAAGATTTAGAAAAGTGGCAATTCCTGCACTGGTGACTAACAGTCCCCAACATTTCAGTGGTAAAATTTTTTTCTTGCTAAGTCTGGGATCATTTACTGCTTCAGACAAACCACTGCCTAAAGTGAGTAATTAGCATACAACTGTAATTTAAGAAATCCCCTATTTGATGGTGTGCATCACACGTTTCAGATTTTCAAAGCACTAGTAAGTTAACCAGGCACAGTAAATGATGTTCCTGAAGCAGTTCCTCTTAGAGATATTTTTTCCTATCTACATGTTGTTGTCTTTCACCCTTATAACAGCTTTCCATCACATCTCTTACTTTTTCATATTAGGGTATCCTAAACTCAAATAGTTTCTTAAGCTTCAACTTACCAGTTGAACTTTCAAGTTCAAATGAGACCACTTATATCCTGTCTTGAGTGGTACACATATTTTTCTTTCCTCGTCTTCCTCTCTATCAGTGCCCACAGTGGAGTTAGACATATCAGAGTGGAAATTGGGAAGTATCATATGCTTCTGCAGCTAGCATTTATTCCATTAATTACTGTATGGACTTGAAGAACTTCTTCTATTCTAGTGTGTCTACATGTATATATATGCCCGAGATAACATATGGTAGGATACATGTGATTTTTTTTTTTTTAAATTTTTTTTTTCTCTACATAACCTGATTTGGCATGACTGCTAAAGAATTCAAGAAAGTCTTCAAAAGCAGACAAGTAAAAGCAACAGCATGTTGTACTCAAAATTGTTAAAACAATATTTCAAGTAATTTTTTTCCAAATTAGTACTTATGACTTAACTTTCAATTTGTCTCTTCTGCAAGACGCTACATGGTGTCACTTGTCTCAACATTACAAAACATTTCAAATTGATACAGGAATGTCATAGGGTGAAAAAAGTAATAGTGAAAATAATGAAACTAGCTTCTGAATAGGATCTTTCTTTCAAAAAATTATCTCCGAAAACAACAAAAGCAGAAAAGCTACCTGTTGTGAAGACAAGTATAGCACTTACTGGCTCAAGAAAGAAAGAATGGCATTTCATTGCCACATGGCAGATACTCAAGTATCTTTCATTGCAAACCATTAAGTGGATCATGTCCACACGACAGTCCAGTGGTCTTTCTGAGAAACATGAAACTACTAGAGATATCTTTAACATAATGCAAAGACACCAAGTTTTGATCTTAAAAGCATTTCTAATGGTGTTTTCTTTGTGAGTACAAAGGAATGAACCAAAAACTGACCATGGCTGATGTTTACTCCAGCTGAGTTTAGTTTTTATGAATAGATATACTTATATGACAGCAAATAAAAAGAGCAAGGCTGCATGAATATGCTACAGCTACAAGTGTACTTTAGGAACAAAATTCTGAAAATGAAACCCCATAGAGCTTTACTATTTGAAGTGAGTTCAACATATTTTCAGGAAACTGGTGGAACTTTATCAAGAGAAAATCTAATTCTGCTGACCTATGCTGCACCCACACAGCAGGGCTTTTGCAGTTGGTTATGCAGGCACAGCAACTGCAGTAGGCAATAACACCCACAAAAAAATTTCTGAAATCACAGAGGACTATTTTGTCCCACAGAACACTCTGTCATTAAGCTATAAGAAACCAAGACGCAAAACACAGGCAGTATGCTATTCTGCAAGTTCAGTCGCTAACTGTACCTGATTTAAAATTTTCAAAACAAAACAAAACAAAACAAAACAAAACAAAACAAAAAACATATATACTTAAGTTTTGAATAGATTTCATTGTAGAAGAGGGTTCAGTTCACACGGTTGTTTGGTCTACAGGTGTGCACATTTTTGCTTCTCTAACTACTCTGAAGTAACACCCACGCAGAAACTTACTCTGTGTTAAACATCAGGCAAGCTATTCAACTGTTCAAGTTAAATGAAATGTCTAGAACAAAATATCTGTCATTCAGAAAAGGCTTTGTATTTTGCACATGGTAATGTGATATAAGCACAAACTAGAGGATTCAAGGACTAGAGGAAACTGGAAACCAAATAGAAGGAACTAAGGAGTTGTGTGAACTGTGCAACTAAGACAGACTGCTTTCAAAAGAAATTGTGTTGGTTGACATTTTTTGCTTAATTATATTAAGGCTGCAGTGTAAGCCAAGGCTAGATATCAAATAATCCATATGGGGGAAAATGACCTAATCATAGCAAAAATATGTGTCAAGATATGATCTCCAATAGGAAATAAAGACTACACAGGACAGAGAAACATAGATGAAGATAGGCTTGCTTTTTAATATGGTGCAAATGTCAGTTTTGTAGAAGTACTTAATTTTTAGAAAAAGTTCTTTCCTTCTTTCGCACAATTTAACTGTTGATTCTCTGGTGTCTAATACAAAATAAGTTTCTGCAAATGCAGCTGTTTGTGCACTAGAGAAATTACCAGGATCCGTTTAAAGTATTTTGATGAAGGTGGTAGGCTTTCGCAGGTAATCACTTCAGTAGGTTTTATAGTTCTTGGATTTCCCATACGTGTAATACAAGCACAGTGTGAGTAGAGTCTACAGAAAACAGGATGAAAATGAGAACAAAAGACACTAGCATATGCTAGAATAATGGAAATAAAGACTTGCCAGAGAGAGTATCCTTGGAGATTTAAAAATGTACAGCTATATATCAAAAGGTCAGTTTTGAAACCAAGGGAGAAATTCACAGAAACTTTGTTTACATCCCATTTAAGCTAGAGATGAAATTACTTTTCTCTGAGCATAAAGAAACGGGGGGGAGGGAGTGGTGGAAATACTGAGTAATTTATTTGAAAAGTGTTCTAGATGTCATCAAACACAATTTTTATGTTATTCAGCTAATGCTGGTAATTGCACTTTATCTCTCTAGCAACCTCTGGAGGAGGTTTCAAGCCATAGCAATCACAACAGCCTGTGGCTATCTTCAAAATAGAGTATGAGTCTGTAAAGGGTAAATATGTAATGGAAAACACAGCGTAAATGAGTAAAAGAATTATCAGAGAGACCAAAGCAAGCATAATGTGTTAGAAAGACACTGAAATAATCTTTTTGAGCTCGTTATTTTAAGATCACAGATAAAGTGACTCCAAAATGGTATCAGTTTAATGTGCACTGGCAGAACCCAATTGGCAGCTCTTTGCATTGGCCACAGACAGCGTATGAGAGGATTCCCCGGGCTGCTGGTGCCTTCAAACAGAAGCTCTTCAGGCTGGCAAGCATGGGAATACTCCCTTTGAACAGCTGAATGATATGCAAAAGATGTAAAAACAGATATAAATGCTAATAATTAACAACTAAATGAATAATACCCAATGCAGATTTTTTAAGAGGGCTGAGAAGGCTTTGGCATTCAGAGGCTGTGCCAGCCAGCTGTAATAATCATCTTTAAACACTCCCAGAAAGAAGGAAGACATTATTAGCATTATGGAAACAAAGTAAGTATCCCATGGATAAAAGCATGTTTCTATAGTAAAAGCTTCTGTAGCAAAGCTTCTGTAGTAAACTGAAATGGTTGTGTAGTTGAATCTCACTGCTCTGAATGAGCAAAGCAACATTACATTTATTGGTCTGAAGAGACCCCACTAGAAACATATGGCCTTTTATCCAAGTCTACCCAGACCAATAAACTCTGAAATACCATAGATGTGTTTGTTACTTTATGGGCAAAAGTGTATTAAGGAATAAATATTTTTAGCACTGTAATTTTATAAAATGGAAAACATTCAATCTCCTCTGGAACTACCTATGTAAAGTTTTGCTTTCATTTGACAGTGCATGCTCCTCAGACGAAAACCTTTGCTTAATTTAAAGTAGCAAAAACCCAAATTAAACAGCTGAAATAATTTATCTTGAAAACTGTGAACTAAGCACGCTCTGTATGAGCTCTGAGATAAGTTTGATTTATGATTTTGCTGTACAATTGTGTCAGGGATATCTGCCCTGCAGGTTTTTGGCTCGTGTTCCTCACCCCACTTGCTCTTCCAGTGTGTCTGAATACCAACAACTTCTGCAGCCTGTCTGGTCTGTTCCCAGCCACCACACAACTCTGTTCACTGCTGCAAACACTTCAGGTAAATGTTCACTGCCTTGGACATAACTCCCTCAAAATATTTTCAGACTACAGGTTACCACTGACACACACAGCTTTTAATTATTTTTTTTCATATATGTCTGTACCTACATTATATGTCTTCCCCTGATGAAAGCCAAAAGTGCCACATCAAATGTGAAGCTCAATAACAAAGGTAAAGCCTGGCTGGTGTTTGAAATCTCACTTTCTTTCTCCTTCAAATGCAAAGAGATTCAAAATAAATAAAGATAACTGGTGGATGACTTATGTAGTCCAGGCTGTGAATTATTACAACAGAAGCAGAATCCAATATGAAAATTCCCACATCATCGTGACTGGAAAGAAAGGTAAGATTCACACTGGGAACTCAAATTGTATATAGATTTTGAATTGTGTTTTCTCTAAAAAGAGAAACAGGCATGGCCACCAGAAAAATCCAAACCCAACTGCACCCAGAGACCCTGACTTTTAGTGAGACTTAAAATATGAATTGACATGCAAACCTACAGATCTAACATACACCTGCTGGTCTGACAGAGAGATAACATATACAGCATATAGAGAACAAGATTTGCCTTTATAGGCTTATTGGTGAAATAAAAACCCACAGAACAAAAATGCATTTATCTCCAAAAACCTGGGAAGAACTGTGGGTATGTTTTGCTGTTGATCTTATCCTTGAATAAAACTATCATGTGACATGAGCAGTAAAAAGAAGCACAACTATGTGATGTTTTCTTACATTATCTAGGGATTGCTTGACTGGGAAATTGCTAAGAAAATCACACCATAGCTGATCGATGGCTGCAGCACAAATGTCACAGCATTAATAACTTCTCACTTAAAGCTGAGAACTTTACACTGTGTCTGAAATATAGCACAGTGGAAGAAACTCCCTGGTCTGCGAGGTCCTTTGTCCAGCAGAGAACGGCAGGTCTGGGTACTCAGATTGTGGAGAGGATGGGCACAGGAGATGATAAGTCACTTTTCAGCCCGTCTTTCCAAAGGTTAATTTCCAAGCTCATATTTTACTTTCTGACCTTAATACCTCTGGGAAGAGAGAGAATATGTGCCATTTCCTGGTCTGTGGCCCAATCTACTTCAATGAGGAGAGAGAGCCAGTGTCTGCAACACAGGTGGTTATTTCTGCTTTGGGGTATTTTCTGAGCACTAGTACTGCAGACTCTTGCTGCTGATGTTCAGTCCTCTCATGTGCAGTTATATGAAAAAAAACCAAACAACTGGGTTGTTTCCAATTTTGGGGGCCTGCTAAGATGAAATGTTTTAATAAGAGATGGCCAGGAATAAGAAAATTATGGGGAGCAGCAGTGCTGGGAAGCAGGAGTGATGCAGGGGTTGCCATACCAAAGAGAACACACAAACAGAAGAAAACGAGCTCTTGTATTTTGACATTGATCTCAGAAACATAAAACATTACCCTTCCTTTAAAAAAATTAATTGTATTTTTATGAAGCTAAAGCAAAGAAAAAGAGGAGGACTGGGGCTGAGGCCAACTCAAGCCCAAACAAAAACCCCAAACCAACTCCAGCATTTTTTACTATTAAATTGATAAAATGCATGAGAACTCACTGCCATGAAAAGTGCGGCTTACTCTGTCACCAGACCCCAGACAGTACTCTACCAGCTGGATACTCTGAGATTTTTCTTTTCTGTTCCAGCAGTAGAGGATACACTTGGATATTTGTACATTACCTGAATTATAAGGGAGCCAGAGCTCTCCTCAGTTTAAGTTGTGTCTTCCAACCACAGTGCAACCCATAAGGTCAGCCACCTTGGGTCACCCATCAAAGTTCCTGCATGAAACATGCTGCTGAGCCCTGGGGAAGGACAGGGAGGTTTGAAGGGGCCCTCCAGAATGGAAGGGGTTGAAGGGCATCCTGTCTGCAAGTGGCAGTTGTTTGTACTCAGGAAAATGAGGGACAGGAGAAGCACATCTGAGGATATGGCAGCCCTCAGCTTAAGGGGGAGAACTAGGCTTTTCCTGTTTAATTGATTTTGAAGTCTCATGCAGATGCAAGTATAAACTAGCTTTTCACAAAACTAATAAAGCACTTTCCAGAGGTATTTTACAAATGCTATCAAGGCTTTTTCCTGCTGCGGCAATGATTTCTTCTTCGGAGCAGACCAGATTGCTCAGGCCAAATGCTGTCCTTCAAGTCTGCCTTCCCTTGCTCCTTGGAAGTGTGTGCCCTCAGCAGTCAACATCCTGTCCAACAACACAATACTTTCAAGGTAGGACAT
Source organism: Dasyornis broadbenti (assembly GCA_013397935.1). Classification (NCBI taxonomy): domain Eukaryota; kingdom Metazoa; phylum Chordata; class Aves; order Passeriformes; family Dasyornithidae; genus Dasyornis; species Dasyornis broadbenti. The sequence goes on from VZRN01004857.1 coordinate 1,620,636, forward strand.
TCATACTTCAGGTTGGCCAGTTTGCAGTTCTCCATCTCGTAGCTTCAGCCCTTACACCCAAAATTATTTTGCGTCCTCTGGAATTGTCCAGGCATGTATGCTGCTTAGACACAACTTCAGCTCTTATTGCAATTCAGAACAGCATTTGGTAGACTTATACAAGCCAACTGACTCTGAAGGCTGAGCTAGAACTGCACTTGGATTACAGGGAAGCCAGAGGTATGTGTGCTAGCCTCTAGCTGTGCATGTGCCAACTAGCAAGGCATCTTTTATCTATCCAGAAACTATTGATAACACATGAGATTACAGAGCCAGGAGAAGGCATTGGCATTAACTGTAAATGCACAAGACATAATTCTACTTTTCAAAACGGAAAGAGATGACCTGAATTGCACCCTCAATATTAAAGACTTCACGAGGACCCATTTCACCAACTAGAAGAGAGCAGCATAGCAATATGCCTCCCACTGCCAGACTGCCCAATCCAAAATGCTCCCTTGCCTTTTTAGGACAGCTATATAGTTCCTGTACACTACCAGGGCAGTGCAAATGGACTCTGATCGAATCCTTGCCTTACTTATGTTTGCTGTGTGTCTAAAATGGCATCAATTGCAATAACTCAGCCTTCTCTTCGCTCCTTCAGGACAGCCAGATTCATATTTCTAGGATCTCAGTAGTAGGAGGCCATTATTCTTACAGGTGCTTATTTTATTTTGGGGTCCAGAAAAATCCATTTTATTCTGCATTGTGAATATTTAACATACTCTCACAAATGAAAATCCATATTCATTTTCACATGAAGAAACCTAGATCTGACTGCAGAGCGCATGCCTAATATTTGTAATGATTATGGGAAATTCCATTTATCTTATATGATCTTTTCTTGTTAATTTCCCAGATCCCCAGAGAATTTTCTGAACAGCCTTGGAGGACTGGAAAAGGTCTCTAAAGAATTTCCAGTGCTCTAGAAGGCCCAAGGCAGCATTTCCAGTGCTAGAAGGTGAACCAAGGTCTGTATTAGCCTGTAAGCTGGGCTGTGATGACTAATGGCAGTATCGTGAGATGGAAAAGTAGTGTACAAGACAAGGCTCAGATAAAACAGATTCTAACTTATCTGGAAGGTCTAAATAATTTAAAAGCACAAAGTATACATAGCTAGCTTGCTAAAATGAGTAAAGCACATCCCGCTGTGAATAGGACCTACATTGTTTCAGTTTAACATTTTGGACTCCAAGAAAAGATATTGGGGAGTTCAGAGAAGTGCAAGGATAATAAATTAATACTTGCTCATAGTAGCAAGAAAAAGCTGCAGTTCTAGAGTACTCAAAAGATGTGGCACATCAGTCATTATTTGCATCACAGTGGTCTCCTGAAACTCTTACCTGAAGGCTGAAGTTTTGCACGACCAAATGTTAGCTCCCACAACTGTTTCCTCTAAACGAAAGTATTGTGAGACAGACAGTAATGTATTCACTGCCCTGTGACATACAGGTATGAGAGACACTGTGATCTTGGATAAGACAATGCAAAACTGAGAGGAGCTGTTGACTCCCTCGAAGGCAGGGAGGCCCTGCAGAGAGATCTTAACAAATAAGAAGGCTGGGCAATCACCAAACATATGAAGTTCAACAGTAGAAAATGCTGGATTCTGCACCTGGGATGAGGCAACCCTGGATGTGGAGACAGACTGGGTGATGAGATACTGGAAAGCAGTGCTGCAGAAAGGACCTGGGGGCCCTGGTGGATGGCCAGTTGAATTTGAGTCAGCAGTGCCCTGGCAGCCAGGAGGGCCAACCACATCCTGGGGAGCATCAGGCACAGCATCACCAGCTGGGCAAGGGAGGGGATTGTCCTGCTCTGCTCTGCACTGGGGCAGCCTCAGCTCGAGTGCTGGGGGCAGTTTTGGGTGTCACAATATAGGAAAGATGTAAAGCTATTAGAGGACATCCAAAGGAGGGCAACAAAGATGGTGAAGGACCTTGAGGAGAAGCCATATGAGGAGGGGCTGAGGTCACTTGGTCTGTTCAGGCCGGGGGAGAGCAGACTGAGGGGAGACCTCATTGCAGTTACAACATCCTCGTGAGGGGAACAGGAGGGGCAGACACTGATCTCTTCTCTGTGATGCTGGTTACAGGACCTGAGAGAACGGCCTGAAGTTTTGTCAGGGGAGGTTTAAGTTAGATATTATGAAAAGTTTCTTCATCCAGAGGGTGTTTGAGCACTGGAACAGGCTTTACAGGGAAGTGGTCACAGCACCAAACCTGGTGGAGTTTAAGAAGGATTTGGACAATGCTCTCAGCCATATGGTGTGACTCTAGGGGATGGTGCTGTGCAGGGCCAGGAGTTGGACTCAATGATTCTGATGAGTCTATTCCAACTCAGCTTAGTCTGTGACCTGTGAAGTATCAGGCTACAAATGTCTGTTTACTGTCCCTGTCTTAGTATTTTACTAAGTAAGACTATATTACCTTTATAATTCCCAAACCCTCCATAATCTATAAGTTCTGTCATTCCTTCAGTATAAAGAGCAGAGAATATTTTCGTGCCTCTCCTGGCCTAGGCCTGTACCTTCCAGGTCCTTTGGTCTCTCCCAAGGAACAACAGCCATGTGCCTCACTTCTAAACCTCCTTTTCCCCCTTGAGTCTTCCTGCCAGACACTAAACTCCTTACTCCACAACTCACTTTTCTGACCAGCTTATAGATGGGTAGTTCTATTTTTGAAGCTTTCCAGGCTGCCGTTTTCCAACCAGTCCAGCCCAGCCCTCACAGAAATTGGCTGTCCTGATCATCAGACACTCTCTGCAAGACATTAGTGAAGTAATTTCCCAGGGATGTACAGCAGTCTGCCCACTGGTGCTTTACGTACAAGCCCATTTTGATCATTAATGATGCTAAGCACATAAGGGATTCTAACTAAAATAATGTACAGAGCAAAGTTACTGTATTCTGTCCATGGCCTTCACCTCCTAAAAACCTCTACAACAATGATGAATAAAGGAACCTCTTATACTGAATAGGAAATTTGTTGTATTTAAAGTTTCAGCTGTGATGTCTGTTTCGCTGAGCTGTTGTACATAAATATTTTTATAGAACCATTGCCTAAAGAATGTATTTCTCCCTTTCTTGTTCAAAACTCCCCTAGAAAAAAATACAACTTTTGCCTGTTAAAGATTAAATAAGGGATTTATGATTTAGTGCAGACTTCACAAAACTCCTGTGATGTAGTTAAAATATTATTTGTGTTTCCAAAGTGAAGCAGCACATGAAGTAGCATGAGCTGGTTATTTTTTAATTTTTAAATCCAATTAATTGTTCTAGTTACAGTACCACTAATTTTTATCTAGCTGATTAACTAGAGAATAATCCAAATACATTTCAAATTATAAATCTTTCATGATTTGGGAGATTTTATACTAATGTACATTTGACAGTGCTAATTTAAAGCAAATATCAAGCTTGATTAAACATTCCCAAGATAAGAAGGATAAACGATTGAATTATTTTATAGATTTAACTACTATTGATATGATGTTATAAACAGAAATATTTTGATGTTCATCATTAATTTTTAAAAATAATTATTTGGGAAACAGCCAAGAAGGACTGGAGAAGTAGGTCAGAATGTATGCACAAAACATTTGTATTCTTTACTATATAAACACTAATTTATTTATTGAAATAATACACTGTTAATTATTTATTAAAACAATTACAATTTTGCTGAGCTTCCCTCTGAAAATAATAAAAAAAATCATTAAAATGTGGCTAATGCAACGGATTGTTTCACATCTCTGCCTCCCAACTGTTTGCCAAGTGTTTATTGGCAAATCACTATCTCTTAAAACATAATCTGCATCAGAGCATCTGCAGCAACCAAGTGAATTACGAAGTGTTTTAGTAAGCTTTAAACACTGTAAAAATAGTCAGAATTCCCCATCATATTTTTAGTCCCCGTATTCATATGTGGGAGACTATATGTGTATATATAAATACATATGTGTGTATATATATATATATATATATATATATATATATATATATATATATATATATATATATATATATATATATATATATATATATATATATATATATATATATATATATATATATATATATATATATATATATATATATATATATATATATATATATATACACACACATATCTATATATATATATATAGATATATATATATGTATGAGAGAAAAGCTCTTTAGGAATCAGTTTTCTGTAATTGTTGCTAAGGAAGGTGAATTTCACAATACCCCTGGCTATTTCCCCAAATCCAGGCTTTTAAAAATGCAGCTATACCAAACAGTATTAAGTAATGTTGGAAAAAGAGAGAAAGGACTCTTTGTGAGAAGTTACATTACACACACAGAAGCTTTTTTTCTGTTTTCTTTTTCTTTTTCTTTTTTTTCTTTTTTTTTTTTTTTTTTTTTAACCAAGGAACCTGACTGATTCACCAAAATGTCTGAGTACAATCTGTCATCTATCCAGAAATTAGCAGACTTCATGCAAATGCTCAGGTAAACAGAGACAGTGAAAGCATGAAAACACCGATTACCAATAAAAAATTGAGTACATGTTCCCAGCTGGAGAGTGAGCGGAACCCATAGTGAACAGCACAGAAATATGCGCCAGCACGTTATTCTCCAGGGCAGTGCTGTAAATGAGACAGTGTCCAGGGATGACTTGCCTCTACTAATCTCAGCTGGCCTCTCTGGTTAATACATTTAAACAAAAATGTGGATTTTCTAGAATCTATTCTTATGCTTGATTAATTTGGGCAAAGGGGTAGATAACTATTTTTCTCCCATTTTCCATATGATGCACTTAAAATGAACATATTTTTCTAATGATGTAATTTCATTTTCTGTCATTAGTTCTACTGAAAAACAAGCAATATTGTGTCCAGCTAAAGCATTAATAAATATAACATGAAATTGGTTAATGCAACATACATTTCTCTCAGTATCACTTAGCTCTATATTACAGTGCAAAACAAAATTAAAGTCTGGTGGATTCACTTTAGTTTTGCTTTTTCCAATAGTATGGACTGAGTCAGTGGGGGGAAAGGAGAGCAGGTCAGACTTCTGGGGTCAGACTTACTGTATTTGTTCTTTCTGATTTTGAGTAGCCTGGTTATGTGTATATTGCTAAACTTCATTGAACTACTTTGCAAGTGGCAATAAATCAAAATGTTTACTGAACTCCAGATAGATTAGAACTACTGCTTTTCCCTCATCTAAGAAATCAGTTATCAAAGAAACAATGAATTTAGTCTGGGAAGACATCCCTTTGGAAGGTCCATGATGCATTTTAGGCATTACCACTTCTTTCTTAATTTCTCTTTCAAGACTTCCCCTATAGCCTTGTATAATACTGGAATCTGACTAATTTGGCATACAGTGTTTGAGCTACCCTTTTTCCTCATCATCATCATTTAAAATATAAGAACTCTCTTTGCTGATCCCTGTCAGGAGCTTCGTCACTCGACAGAAGCTCTGAGATCACTGCCACTGTACCTGCACTTTCATGTACTTGGTAATTGTTTTGGGATGGAAATGGTTAGGCCAATGTGATGTAATTGCACTGGTGTTTTAGTGTTAATTTTAGCCTGGATATTCTAACTCACAGCCTGTCGTCACTTCCCATTGTCAGCCCTTCTGTCATTACAGAAAGTAACGTATTTGATTTAAGTTGGATGCTACAGATGAATCATTTTATTCTTGACCCCCTGTTCAGTGCGCTGTGGTTGAGCATCTCCCTCTGTGTTCTCTTTTATATTTATACATACATGGCTGGGGAAGAAAATAAAACAACAAGAACCTCAACTTTTTGCTGTTTGTCTCAATTTACAAAGTCCAATTCAGCTTTACTCTTGGCATTTATCCCTACTTCTCTCTTTCCTGGCCTCTCAGACATAGAATACTCTCTATCCCTTTAGGCTAACTGCTCATTTCTTCTGCCCTTTCAGAAGTGGTTATTTATCCAGGCAGCTCTGGAGCCATTCCTTACAAGATTTTCCCCTTGATTAAGATGCAAGTTCCAGACAGTTTTCACACCTTTGATTTAAAGAAATTTCACGCCTTCTCTGCATTAAAATCCCTGAGCTCTTTAATCCGGTTGACCTCATTAACTAGTTTCCTTAATTTTTCAAAGTTTATCTTTTTGAAATTGAGATCCTTTACAAGCTTGGTTGCAGCTGTGCTGGTGGGGGTGGCAGCTGCATTGCAGTGCAGCTGCTGCGCTGACGCATTGGTTGGTGCCCATGTCGCAGCCTGTGGTTCTAATGGGAAAGGATGCAGCCCCCCACCCCACAAGCTACTGCATTTCTGCTTAATTAAGCTGAGTAATTTGATGATCATTTGATACCAGGCTACTTTCTATCAGCCCTTTCTTTATGCCCACATTGCAAAACCACAAGATATAACTAAATTATTTCTTGCCTGGATGGAGGAGGACTCTGTCAGTATTACTGATACTTTTTATCCAGTTGTATTACCTTGGTCATGACTGCAATATTTTTATTTATTTGGTTTTATCTTCAAAGCTAGGTTTTACCCTATGCTTTAAAGGACAGTCCAAGCACTTCTGGAGTTGACTCTGCAAAATTTCTTCCTTACCTATGTCAGAAGTTCATTGTCTTATGACCCAGGTCACTGAGGCATTGAATTAGAAGCCTGTTCAAAGTGACATTTTCACCAAAGTAGCATAGTATTTGGAACTGAAAGGTGACTATTACGGCTGACTTGCCGTTCTGTCTGCTAATACTCAGAAAGTACATCATCTCCTCATGTACTGATTTTTTACAAAATCCTTAAATCTAGAGATACACAAATAGGATTTAACATCATAAAGTTAGAAGATGGGGAAGGCTTATTATTGCACATAGGTCTTCTTAAGAGAGTCGAGAATGATTCATTCTCACATGTTCTCTGCTTTCTAAAGCTACATGTTGCAAAGGGACCTTTGTTGTTTCTCTTGGGAGGCTACTCCATAACTTAGAAGGTTTCAGTGAGTACAAGATTTTCACTGGCCTTTAGCAATATTTTTCCTTTCTTAACTCAGTCTCAGCCTTCCAACCGTGGGCAAGAAAACACAACTTGAGCACTCAAGGACATACCCATATAATCATGGTAATAACAGGAAGATATCACCTCACAAACTTCCCTTCCTCTTCACTAGCTTTTAAATGGTTCAGCCACTACGCATATGGGCTTGCTGGATCAGACTTGGGAACTGGGAATGTACACCATCCATTAACTGTCAGGCTCCCCTATGTTAGATACCAGCTCCAAGGGAATAACTAAAACACAGCAGAGCAAACCTATCAGCAAAATGAAATGCACTTGTGAACTTGCGTGTGAAGATGGGCACACAGTTCAGTGGGTAGAGCCCCGTGTTGCAAAGAACAGGGCAGTGGCATGTTGTCTTTTATGTGGGGCAAATAAACAAGAACATTTATGTGTTGGTGCTGCTCTGATTCTGTGAAGTATAATGAAAGATAAAAGTACACAAGGCAGAGCATGTGTCTCCTAGGCACAGTCATGCTGTGGAGAGAAGTAATTTATCCCTGCTGGGTACATCCATCATAATCCAGAGTCTGGAAATACCTGTTATTAGAGTGCATTCATTCCAGAGCTTACACTGTGTATGCTCGCTATTTAAGTTGATCTGCTGCAATGGTGGTGTCAATTAGTTTCTGAGATTCCTACCTATGATTTTGCCAGTAATGAGCATGTTCACCTGTGTAGAGTTAACAAACTATATCGCAATATCGCAAATGCGGGCAAGTGTGAAAGTTGTCCCTGCACTTCATCACAGCTTAGAGTCTGAGCCAAAAGAAAGCAAACTAGAAGAAAAATGGCTTCTAAATTGGAGTTAATGGTTTCCTCATCTGTAACCCCTAAAAATCCAGAGGCACACATCATGAAGTTTACGACGACGTGAATTCAGAATTTAGCTAATCTTACCAGAAGTCATTAGGAGTCTTGGGCAACTGAGTGTTTTCACTTGAGAACTCTGTGGGATACAAACACTAATACTTACTTCTTAGTTATGAGTTACTTTTGCAGGCAGGCAAATTAATTTTCTCTTTTTTTTAAGTATGTCTTGTTAAAAGTTTGTTAGCTGTGTCTCAAATAAGTTTAGATCTCACCTTATGCTGTGAAAGAGAATAAAAAGGCTTAAACCCAATATTTATGTTTTTAGATTTCTTTACTTGAGAATATTGATGTGAATTTAATTAAAACAAAACAAAACAAAACCAAAAAAAGGGAAAATGTTAAGATTTTGAAGCAGAAAGAGAAAAAAAAACCTCTGATGTCCATTAAAAAATAGACACAGATGAAAATTCCCTATTTTCCTTTTACATGATGAAACCTAGAAGTGAAGAGAATTAAGTGCAAGTAACAATGGGAAAAAAAGTGATACATATCAGAAATTTTGAATTCATAAAAGCTAGTCAGGGCCAAAGGCTCCTCTCTGTGTCTAGCAGCAGAGGAAGGTGGTATTGACTTCAGATGGGGAAGTACTGAGGAGAGAAATACTGGTTCTTGGGAGTGGTGTTCCTTGCAGCTCTGAATTTGCAGGGCTCAGGGGATGAATGATCTGCAGAATGGGGACAGTGCCAGCATTGGGAGCTACCAGTTGGGGATTATTCTCTGAAGAACACTGTCCTCTTGTCTGCTCAACAAAAAAAAAAAAAAAAAAAAATCAACATCATAATTATTCCTTTTTCTTGATTTCTGGGACTCAAAATACAGTCAACGCCTTCAGATCCATTCCAGGCAGTTGTCCAGGGATTCAAATGTCCAAATAGCAGAAGTGTCCTAGCCAAATTAAAAAAGGCCTAAAACATGGTGTGTTTTCTTTACTGTATGGCTATGTTTTAATGCTGACTCTGAGTAGAGGAAATATTCATGAAGCTGAGGTTTCGATAATATGATTAATATTTTTGGTTTGACAGTGTAGGGGTAAGCATAGCCAATAGTTAAATAAACAACTGAAGCTCATTTATGCAATATTCTATCACAGCTTTTAACTAATCATTAAATAAAACAGAGCTAGCACATTGCTGTGAGCAAACTAATCTTTCTAACACGACTCTTAAACAACTCAGTAAATCACTCTTCAGTAATTTCTTTATCTAACTGGCTCAGTATCCTTGATAGATCCTCGATAGCCTTAAGAAATATTTGATCAGTGGGTTGCCTGTGTGTATAATCTTTACTTATTTGCTACACTAGTTTATCTCATTTTTTCCTAACTGAAATCCCATTTTATTATTTCATTGTGAAACATTTTCTCCATGCAAAGGGTGAATTTATTAGATGTCTCAGACTCCTTCAGCTCTCTGAAGGATTCAGTCTTCTGTGGTGATTATGTGACAAATTAGACAAGAGAAATACCTTTGCCTTGTACTGCATAGTGGCTAAATAGCTATGTAGTACAGGAGCAGACATGAAGCCCAGTCGTTAAATAAAAACACTGCTTACACTCCCATTTACACAGCAAGGAGGAGGAGCTGGAGTGAGCGAGGTGTGGGTAATAGTGTTGCACAGTTTTCAAGTCAGCATGGCTGAAGCCTTTTCAGAGACATTAGTTTTTAAAAGAATTGCCTAGATGCAAACAAAAGTCCCTTGTGGCTGAAATTCCCAAATGTGTCTAAGCAGGTTAACTCTTTGAGTGATGTAAGATTTCCAGACACTAGAGATCAAATAAAAGGACAAGCCAGTGGCTTTGTGCACACAGAGTGTGTTGGACTTTGCCCCTGCAACTTTCTAATGACAACATTCTAATACCTTAAAGTGGCTACCCCAGGGCACATCTCCTGCATGGCAGGAGAAAGGTTAATGTTGCATGTAGTAGCTTCTGTCTTCTGTCAGTACTTAGCAGTTTACTTTCACTAAAATTAAACAAAATCAGCATCCAGTTAATGGCCTGGGTTTCAGATGGCCTCTGGTGTTTTGCTTGTTTAAGAATGAAATGTAACTGCTGTGTTAAATCTAATATACCACTGATCTATGGTTCAGAAAGAAATTATTTGCTGGGAGATTGTTTAGGATTAAGGCTAAGTTGCAGCATTTAAATAGTTTATTCTTAAAAATACAATATCTCCTCAAAATTTTTTAGAACTTTTAGTAGCAAATTGCATATACGAAATACAAAGATCTTAAAGAAATGCATGGCTTCTAAAACTCAGAAGACCAGAATAAGGAAATATGTGAATATTATATAACATTTGCCTGCACTCTTATGTCATTAAAAGAAACCCCACTCTTAAAGTGCTGTGATAGATTAGTGAAGACAGAAAATGCTTAAGGACCCGCACTCATGGTTTTGGTTAAACTCTTGTGCCAAACAGATGGAAACTGGACAGTGCAAAATGTGCTGCAGGGGGGAAAGTGTGCAAAATATAATTATAGTTTCAGGTAGAAAAACCTGCATTTCTCCATTAATTACATAGCTGCCACTGTGAAGTTATTTATAATAAAAGTATTTGTTAGCCAAACATACATAGGGTTATTTACCTTTTTAAAAAAAAAAAACCCAATTGTTTGGATGCATAGGATCCAGTTAACTAAAGATCACTCATTTGTATCAGTCAATAGATCTTCTGACATGAAAAGGAGCTACTGGATGAAGGGGCTCTGTCTATTGTCTACAATAGGGTAAAACAGCAAGCAAACCTGAAACTTCTACTTCATTCTAATTTTAGTAATTAGTAATTTTAATTCTAAGATTCTTTTCTGGTACGTTTTGCTTCCAACAAAAGGAGAAATTAATGGAAATCTCAAGTTGTTAAGAAAGGAACAACCCCCTTAATCAAGCTTTGCTTTCCAAATGAGGTTATCAGTCTCAGAATGTTTTTCTAGAGCTCCCACTGGGCAGATTTCAATATTGCATCATCCGAAGAAAACACACACACACACACACACACACACACACAAAATTCTAATGGAAGTCTACGAAATATGTCTTGCTGCTTGCTGTGCTTTCAATTTTTTCAGTTAATCCCAAATCTTGTGGTATTTGCCTCTCTTTCTTAAGACCTATGCTTCAGATATCATACTATACACGTGTGTTAATTTGCACTCATAAAGGTAATTTTCTGTGTTCTATTCCTTCTTTTCTTTGAAGAATAATCTGGAAAATACAAGCTACAAAGCCTCATGAACTGACTGTAAATAAAATACCCTTATATTTGAAAATAGTATTAAGTAAAAAGCAAGAGCCAGTTCCTTATTTGGGACTATTATTACTGCTTTTCCACCTCTTTTCCGTTGTGGAGAAACAAGCTAAAAATCATCCCAGCATTTTTAGAGCTGTACCTGTCGGCTTAGTTATCTGGGTGCAGATGTTGATCTCCATAAGAAGAAATTTACTACATATCTGCAGCACCTCACATGTCCAAGAGATGTTCTATTCATGGGAGCTGCCAGATGCAATTGCTGTGCAGGCTGTGTCTTGTTGAACCTGACATTTGCTGATGGTAGAAAAGGAATCATAAAGGCTGAGGTACAGAAAGGCTTGCAGATTGATGGAGTCAGCAGAGGCTTAGGAAGTGTAAGGACATGAGCAGAGTAAGAATCATCCAAAAGTTAGTGGGTACCACCATCTTCTCTAATGGCCTCTGCAAGAAGTCAATGGTTGTGACTCTTAATTCTCTGCCACTTCAGTGCTAGTTTGCCCTTCCTCGGATTTCATGTCATTTACATTTCAAAAAGATTAAAAAGTTGATCAGTCTTGAATCTGGACCACTGCCATTTTGTTTGGCATTCACAGCAGTGGATTCTAATACAAATCAATTTCTACTTTGACAATTCTAAATGTATATCTCTCTGTCTACAGAGAGCTAGAAAAGAGAAAGAAAACCCAACAAACAACAGACCTAATGAAGCTGGTCTTCTACAACAAAAGTAACATCTTTAATAGCCACACTAATACAATAAAATCCATATTTCCCTTTATTTCCTGATGATCAGATCATTATCACATCAAAAATTTGTTTGGTTTTGGCTGTGCTTATAAGCTTTTTTTGGCATTAAGATCTTCAGAGATGTTATGGGGGTTTGTGTCAAAATGACAAAGAAACATTGAACATGCTGTCTTTGGCAGAATGAGTTCCAGCCTTTACAAATCTATTTCAATTAGGCTTTTCATTTCAAGGAACAGACACATTCTAATTCTGACATGTAGAGAACTCATGCATCAGTACATTTACACTTGCATTTACTACTGCAAAGCTATTGCAATAGCAATGCAATAACAAACTTCTAAATAACAACAGCAACAACAGCAACAACAACAAAATAGAAAGGGGTTATTTACAAATTGGCAGGGCGAGTATCACAGTTCCTAGTGATGTGGTATGAAATGACTACAATGTGGTTTACAAATACAGATCTTAGCTTAAAATACACAAATCCCGTTACAGGATTGTAGGGTGAAGCATAGAAATTTAACCCATGTTCATTTTTAGCACAATTACACTTCTTTTTTTTTTTTTTGCAGGAAGTGCCCATGTCAGTATTATTCTGTCGTAAAACACCTGAATCTCCTAATGAGGTCTGAGCTATAATGTGGCTCCACCTCTGTTGGTGTCAGTCTAACTAGCTAAGATTTACTCTTATTTGTTGTTTTGTTCTTACTGTATATACCACATACTGCAGCCACTCCAGCTTTCACAGTTTAAACTGCACTGAAAATCATTATCTGAAAATTTTTTAGGAGTGGCTGCCTCTCTGAAAAGCATAGTGGTGTTAAGTCTAGACAGTTTAAATAAATTTTACTATGTGAGTAAAAGCTCTTGAAGAAGCACTGTAAAGAAGAGACCTATGGTAATTTTTAGAGACAAGACACCTCTTGCACATCTAAATATTCCAGATAGGTCAGAGCATCCTCTTGGATGGGATGGCAATAATTGACAGAGCACAGCAGTTTTAATTCAGCACCAGAAGCAAATAGATTCACAAGCAAAGGCCAGACTCTGAGGAAATGATAATGTATATTACTTTGTTTATTGCAGCTAACCAAATACGCTTGCAGTAGGAATTATAGTTTATCAAAAAGATATACAATATCTGCCCTTTCATGTTTTCAGCTATTTAAAAATAACAAAATTCAGTGCCGTTTACTTTTCAACAGAAAATAAATGAAATCTAAAGTTATGGGTGTTTTTCATTAGCTGTTAGATACAGCGGCTGTGCCAGAAACCATTATCTAGTACATTTTGCTTTCCAGATAAAACTTTCAAATGCTTACATTTCATTGCACGTTGGTTGATTGGATAATTTGAACATCAAAGGAACCTTTCATTTAATTTAAGCCGAAAAGTTGTCTTTTGCTTTATTAACTTTCGATCAATAAACAAGCAATTTGGAAATGTAATCAGGAAATGCTTCCAATTGGCTGACAATGTATCAAAGCCAGTGCTTGAAGGCAAGAGCAAGCTGTAACAAGCAGTTTATTACCAGTAGCTGTTACTGACATTAGTCAAAACCAAGAAAGATAAAATGGAATAAGAAATGTAATGCTGGAAGAGCCTTGGGCGCTGTGTTCTCTTCTTCCTTTTGAAAACTGCAAGCCTGTCTTTGATATGATAACAAATATAAACTGTTTAAAAACACCAAATGCAGAAAAACTGAGACTAGCCTGTCATGGAGTTAATCCATTCTAGAGTGACATACAAATAGTGTAACATCCAGCGGATATATGTTATGGAAATATTTTGAATTGGATTTACATGTAGTGAGCAAATTGGAACTTTTGATTTTATGTGATATTGTAATGTACATGTTCTCATATTAACTGACTGTAATCCTATTTGAAGATAATGAGTTCTCAATAGGCTCTCCAGTCTGAAACTGCATCAGAACATTTTGATTTTGGCTGGAGAAGGTCAAAATGGACTTAGAAAAAAATCCTCAGACCTGGGGGTAACCCTCATTTCTGACGGGAATTTGCATTTGTTTTTTTTCAACACATCATCCATAAAACTAACTAAATGGTGAGCTTTTCTAGTTTGTTTTGACAGTGTACTATTTGTTTTGCTCTGTGCTGTCTGTAGCCCAAAGCAGAACACTGGGCTGAATTTCAGCTGTTTTATTGAGCATGTCACTGAAAGCATCTTATAGTTATTTCACGATCATCTGTACATATTTTTAACTCCATTAGCAATAAATAAAAAGAAAAGAAAGGAAAATACATTTGACTGGAATGGATTTGAGAGGTGAGTAATGAGCATAGTGTAACACATTTAATTTCCCTGTTCCTACAATGAAACAAAGTCATGGAGACTTAGCACAAAGGGATTCAGGAAAAGAACAAAGAGAGAAAATGTTTTGGCTGCTTTGTGAAAGTTCTGTGTGTTGGCACACTGGGCATGCTGAGCACATCACAAGGCATGCTGACACACAAGTCACATATTTCATCACCTCAAAGGGAAGCGATATTCTTATGGTAGAGAATTATTTATCTGGTCCTTCCAGTTAACTGTTTTACAGGTTTCATGAAAGCAGCTGCTCCACGTGGAACTATAATCATAGATGTATACAAAACATTAACAGGTCTTAATTTCGTCTCATTACTGCTCTTCAGTAATGCCTTAAAATTCCCTTTTCCCCAGGGCTTTGAAACCTGGATGCTGGTTACACTGATGCTGCACCAGCTGGCTGTGCTGCTAGTCCTTCTTAAGGCAGGGAATGCAGTGCTGTTAGGTCAGGGCTTCCATCCTCACTGCTTGGCTCTTTAGAGTCCATATCCCATGATAACCTTGCCCTTGACCAGTATTATGGCTTTTCTTGAATTCCACCATATTCGGGATATTTTACTTGGAACCATTGTGAAGTACTGAAGAATTCCAAGTAGCTGTACCTCATACAGCTAGATCTCCTATAAATTGTAGTAATACTAATAGTCACTTTTTATAAGCTCAGAAACATTAAAACTGGAATGTTCTGGCCAAAAAAAAAGAAAAAAAGAAAAAAAAGAAAAGAAAAAAAAGAAAAGAGAAATTAAAATATCATGTTTGAGGAAATGAACCAATGTAGGTCCACAGGTACTCATGATGTTATACCATCTTAGGCCACCTGAGATCCCATCTAAAGTTTCTTTGCATAAGTTCCAGTAGTGTTCTTGTAATATTTTTGAACCGAGAACGACTAGTGCTGAAAGACCACACCTCAATGAATCCAGAGAGAAATTCTTGTGTAAAGCGTGTGTACCTATCACTACAC